>VXBX01003594.1:215059-242762 GCA_013400415.1 Scytalopus superciliaris | reverse complement strand
GGGGCCGCGGGGAGAGACCCGGAGAGGGGAGCGGGGCGGGGGGAACGGAGCGCACGGGGCACCGGCACGGGCTGAGGGGGGCGGCCCGCAGGGCCCCGCGGGGGCAGAGCCATCGGGGCCGGGGCGCTGTCTGAGGCTACCGGGCGCGCTGTCCGAGGGTACCGGGGCTCTCTCTGAGGGTACCGGGGCAGTGTCCGAGGGTACCGGGGGCGCTGTCTGAGGGTACCGGGGCAGTGTCTGAGGGTACCGGGGCAGTGTCTGAGGGTGCCGGGGCGCTGCACCCCCGGGGCTCCGTGACCCTCATGAGGCCCGTGGGGAGCCGGGCCCCGGCGGCTGGGGGGGCCCTGTGAGGGATCCGGCTCGGGCGGGGATGCGCAGCCCCCCATGTTCCATGGCCCTGCTGCCCGCGGTGTTTGCAGCGAAACGGGCGCTGGTGTTTCCGAGTTAAACACCCCGCGGGTTGTTGTTCCCAAGCCCGCCCCCTGAAGCCGCGGCGTGCCCGTGTAAGGGCCGTGCGGGGCCGGGGGGTGGCGGCTCGGCCCTCCCGCAGCCCCGCTACAGCCCCATAAATGTTTTTTTTTTCATTGCGAACAGACTCGTAATGAGGTTATGAAACGAGCCTGTGTCACAGCTAAGTCCCACCCATTGCTGTGCTGCTGAGATAGGCCCAGGGTTCCATCCTGGGGGGGACTGATCTCCATCCAGCTGCTCCAGACACGCTCCCAGGCTCAGCTTTAGCTGCCAGGTCTGATAACCTGCAAGTTTTCCGGGACTTCTGACCGCTAGCAAAAGAAGAAAGGCTTTGGTTTTTTTTTCTTCTCCTTTCGTTTATCCCGAGGAGCTCTGCCAAGGGGATATGTGTGTCTGTGATAACTTCCTTCCAGTTCTGGTGTTTTCAGCCCTACCCAGAGGAGATGGTGTCAGTGAGTACCTGCAAAACATTTCTGCTGAAGCCAAACAGGCTCCAGGAAAACGGGGGGAAATAGGACAGTTGTCCATCAGTTTCCTTCTGGGGGAAATAATTTACACTTGTGAAACTGTCTATTAGAGATGTATCTCTATGGACTTACAAATTATAAAATTGTGAGTCTGTAAAACCCATCAGCATGCCATTGTGAGCCCTGTAGGGAGGAATGGCTGTGCTCTGGGGGTGTTGTGCTTCTTTAAGGCAGCAGGAATTTATTCTTGGCATTATCACAGATTACCAAAGATATTTCCTAATGTCTCTTTTTGTTCTCCCATCTGTGATATGATCATAAGGTTTTTCTTCAGTGTTAGAACATGGAATGAATTCACCAGGGTGCAGAACGTGCTGAAATAAGCACTATATAAGAACTGACTAATTAATATATTTCAAGTGGTTTCTTAGTCAAAGTAGAAGAATATTTTAGACTCTTTACAGCCATCCTGCTTTGAGTGCTGTAAGACTATGGCACAAGTATTGTGTATTTATTTATTTATGATGCTTTCAGTTAACCAGCTGCTGTTTTGAACTGCTGTGGGATTCCTGTTTGACTGCTCTTTTTGTTGTTTTATTAATCGGTAAGAAATGTAGCTCAGAACAGTTTCAAAGCTTTCTGAATTAATGTTATATAATAACAGTGAAGCAAGTGATCTGTGAAAAAATAAGCCAGATTATTGCACACAGAAATGGCAGAATTGGGCAACTGCAGTTTAACTCTGTGGGTCTTGTGTTTATTATTTTTGGTGCTTGTGTTTCTTTAGTGAAGGTGCAGATCCTTGGTCACATTTAAATATATTATAATAGAGGCTTTCACAGAAGTCTTGACAATGCTCTGTGGAGTCTCAGATTTGAAAAAAACAACCAACCAAACCCCAACAACCCTTTTTTACCTGGAACGTTTTGCACTCAGACAGCAGCCTAGTGCAGGTGTGTGATGCACAGTTAAGAATCTCTGTGATTTGTAGGAATCCCAGCAGGCACGGGGTTGATTCAGGACCAGTTGTTTGCAGGTGGAGCACAGGAGAAGGGAGAGAGGCTGGTCATGAAATATTTGCACTTTCTGGGGTGGTTTGGCTGTCCCAAAAAACTGTCCCAGAATTTTGGTTTGCTTCTTCAAACAACAAAGTCAAATGTTTTTTTAAAGGAAGAAGGTGATGCTTATTTCTGCCTCTTCTCAGGGTAACATCATACCTGGGACTAAGATATGGAAGACTGGGATGTGCTGAATTCTGTACAAGAAATCCCTTCATCTTCTGCAGACTCTGATGTCAGAAACACCCACAGCTCTGCCTGTAACTTGAATTGTAACAGGTAATGTGCTCAAGGAATTTGTGTTATTTTGGTTTTGCTTAGTCTGCATGTTTTTACAGTAATGTTATTAAGATTTCTTTTTAGAGAGCAGAAAGAACTGTTAAGTCTGGCTTAAAATCTTAGTCAACTTCCATTGCCTTGTGTTTCTCTGGATGGGGGAGAAGGGGAGGAATCTGTCTTGGACAAATTGTAGGAGATCATTTTTTGGAAAGCTCGTGCATTGTGTGCAGTCAGAGAGCAGCAGCTTAGGAAAACTGAGCTGGTTTTGTGCTCAGTGCCCGAGATATTCCCAGGGAATAAGAAGTGCAAATATGGACTAATGGCTCAAGTGAGAGGTGGTTCTTGACTGTCCTGTTAAGATGAGAGTTGTAAGTCCCTCCTGCCCATGTCACTCCTCAAAGGGGCTGCAGTGCTGCCCTTCCTACATTACTGTTCCACCCAAGCTTGGCCCTGTGAGCTTCTGACCTCAGGCTCTCTGAGGGAGCACATGGGTTTGGTACAAAGCTGTATCTGTTGATGTTTGTACCAGGGAGCAGCAATATCTCTGCTGATTATTCTGTCCCTCTCCTTGGAAAGCTACTGCATTTTCACAGTGTGTAAGGTAAGAGTGAAGCACACTGTGGGTTCTTTGAAACTGCCTCGAGAAATATCCCTGTGAACATACCATTTTTATTTCAAAATCATGAGAGTCTCAGTGTAAATTAAGTGTATAGTTCTTTTCTGGCTGCCCAGCATATGTAGTGTATTGTTTTGGCCACTGTGTTGCACAACTGCCACAATAAATAATAGAGCTATTTTTCCTCATGTTTCACTAGAAGTCCTTCATCCAATCCCAATGGAGTTTCTGGTTACTCAGGGAATACCAGGTCCTCATTAAAGCCTGGTTCTGTTGAGCTGTTTGCCTCCTTTATGCAAGACATCCAGGACATTGGAAATGCTGACACGGAAATTGTGAAGAACTGTGAGGTATTTGATGTCCAGGTTTGTTTTAAAAATTTGTATTAATGTATTTGCTTTGCATCTTGGAAGGCAAATCTAATGATGTAATTTAGCAGTAAGACTCATATATGGATTTATATATACACATGTATGTGTTTATTCTTCTTGATGGCACAGATCCTTTCACAGTGTATGGACTAATTGTGGCTGGATTTTATTGCAATTTAATCTTAGCATTTTCCAATATTTTATGTTTCTGTCCCCATGTTTTACAATACAGGTGTGGATATTTCTCCCCCAGAGTTATAATACTTAAAGATTGCAAGTTTTTGAACTGAAAAATGTAAACCTTGAAAATTGTAGCACTTCAAACTGGTCTGAAGGGATCCTAGGAATTAGAAGTTTTCTTTCTAGAAATGGTTCTGTTTTGCTTGGTGTATTTATATATTCCATTTGTAAAGATGTGTAGGTGACTAGTTTGTTTCCAGATTTAAAGCAACACAAAACCAACAGTGTAGTTTCAATGAACTAATTCTCCCAAACACTTTTCTGAATGTTTTTGTCCTCTTTTATTTTATATTTTATCATTATTTTTAAGTCATCATAAGGAGCATTAGTGTTCCACACCATGGGCTTGTTCCTGCAGAATTTTTGAGCTTTCTGGCTGTGATCCATCACAGTGTCTCTTGACAAATGCTTAATTTGGGTTCTCTTTAACACCTCCAGGAACAGAATATTGATGTCTGTGTCCCGTGTCCTGTGCTTCAAGTACCAGGCTCCATAAACATTAGCATGAAATAGTGGATAAACATCAGCTTTTGCCATGCTTTAGGAATGCTGTATGTTTGATTTTTTTAAAATAAGGTTTTTTTGTTTACATTGCCTATTTATGCATCATGGCCTGCATTGCTGGAGAGTTTCTTATTGAAGTGAATGGTTCACTGGACAGAGGGATGTTTAATTCTCAATTTTAAAATCGCCTTTAATTAATTGAACTGGATCAACCTTTCCAAAATCTGACTGTACTTTCCTGCCAGCTGTTTCTACTTTTAGTTTCCACTGATTGACATGTTGGGGGCTGCAGGGATTGTGGGGTGGGCAACCACTGTGCTGTTATTCAGCTTTGCATTATGTCAACACCTCAGTGTAGGACTGCAAAGCTATTTGTAGCTGGGAGGGAGAGATGCAATATGACTGTGCTTTAATTATTTTACTTTGTGATTTAATAGACAAGGTGGCTACAGCTACTGAGACTGGTAGAAAAACAATGTCAGGAGCAAATAGTTGCCCAGCAAGAGCAGTTCCACCATCAAATCCAAGTAAGTAATGGTTTGCTCATGTGGGTTGATGAGGCTGAATGTTTCTTTTCTCCCCCCAAAACAATGCAGAGAGGCAGTTAATGGAAGGGGATGACTGGAATGCTGTTTACTGGGTGAATATTTGAGACAGCCTTGGCCAATTAACAAAGTAACTGGTATGAACCATTTCAGGAGAGGTTTGTTGATTATTTGTTTTTTCAGTTGTTTTGTTTTCACAAATACTTGGTTCATACCCACATGATGACTGGATTTTGTAGGTACAAGATTGCTTTTATTAACTGTTAGATTTGTTTAATTTCTGGTTTTGAGACATTGTAGCTTTGTTTTCCTTAGAAAATGCTATACACCTTGTCATTCCCTTATCCAGATGTTATAGCATAGGAAAACCACCACTGTAACAGCTGAGCACCTATTTCATCCTTCAGTTGTACCAATGAAAAATGCCCCATGTGAAGGTTCACTTTTCTGCTGAACCACATTTACCCATTAGAACAGGAGAAATGTATTTGTGTGTGTAAGAAACAGTAATACTGTAAATATACAATGCTTAATATCCTCATCCTTTTGGTTGCTGTTTTTCCCTTCCCTTTCCTGGTGCCCTCCACACTAGTAGTAATCAGCAGTTCCTGAGCTGAATTAACAAGAGGTACTGTCCTTTTATCCTATCTCCTGTTTCTCTTGCCTCACCTCCTCCCCTTGTCTCCCACCTTGGCATTTTTGTCCCAGCAGTGTTTTGTTACCTGTGTATTTCCTTCCTCTTCCCGTAGTGTTTGATTTACTTGTTGCTGTCACAGTCTTTACTAATCCATTGTGTTGGCTTGGCTGGAGTTTGTCTTCTTCAGTAGGAAAGGCAACCTCTGGAAGAGCTGAGGGTGTGGTGTCAGCAGGGACTTACTAACTGCATGAATTGCCACACTAAACATCAAATCAACAGCTGTAACTTAGTTGTGTGAGTGCATTAGTTAAAATAAATGGAGCTATTCCAAACTTTAACTGGTGTGCCAGTGACCTGCTGAAAGCACAGGCACCTCAACACATTCCAGTAGGAATAATAAAAAGACAAAAGGAATGATTACTATTTGGGGTAGAAAAGCAAGATGCTGCATCAACATTGACATGACTGAGATAAGGCTTGCTCTGGGATGGGTTTCAAGACCAACTGTGCTTGTAAAAATACATACTAATGGATGCAAAAACCTTGAGTTCACTTTGGAATCAGTGGGGTCAGTCCTTGGCTTGTGTGATCTATAAAACAGAAGATGAGCTGTCACTGCCTGTGGGTCATCCTAAAATCAGACTTTATTGGAGAGGATTTAAAAACAAAGTTTCCCACAATCCCAGAACTTCAGAAAGCTCACCTTACTTTCCCCAGGTTTTTTCATCTCTTGCAATTATTTGTGACTATGCAAAGAGAAGTAAAAATGTGATTTAATTAGAATTGTAGCCTTTCCCTTTTCCAACACAGGGTATTAATGACAAAGATTCAATGTCAGCAGGAAATCTGATCTTCCCCCCCTTCCAATTCTGTTTTTTTCCCTTTTGTTTTCCCTTCCCTACCCTCCTGACAGTTTAATCACAGAATTAAAATGCAAACAATTGCTGAACTCATGATTGAAATCACTGGCAGAGCAAAAAACTTTGTTATGGAAGAAAACTTCATCCCAAGTTTTTTGTTAGTTTGTTGGTTTTGGCATAGAAAGACTGAGCTGAAATTCAGTTGTTAATTCCATTGTAAGTTAATAAAACATCTGAGGCTTGGTCCTGACTAGAGTTACATGTAGATTCCTCTGAAATTAAGTCTTATTTTTTATTTCTTACTTTAAGAGAACAAATGATTATTGTTCAGTCTGTGGTTTCCAGTTGCTGCTCACGTGTGAGTAAATGTCCTGTAGCTCTGTGAAAAAACAAGAGTTCCATGTTCTCAAAATTATTGCAAGGTCTTTTTTTCCTCCTTTCCTGAGGGAATTAGCTTGAAATATGTCATTGTAAACAGCTCCATACCCTGGTCTTGTCATGTGTAGGAAGAGTTGTGTGCTCCTGCAGCTCAGTAATCTCAATATAACTCTGCAGAAGTCCTGCCCATGGGCACCAGTGTGAAATCTTTTCACAGCCTTTGGCAGAGGCATCAGTTGTTTCTCAGAGCTGTTGCAGTCCCTCCAAACTAAATTTAAAAAAAATTACTTATCTAATACACTGAAATAACTCCTTGCAGATATTGAAAACTGAAGAGTAAGTAACCAGTTAAAAGGAGTGATCCAGTCATGGGTTTGCTCCACTCCATCAGACACTGAAACCATCAAACTGTAGATCTCTGTGTTACCCCATAATATCTAAATTGGGTATTTTAAAGTAAAGTTTTATGCAAATTATCTTGCAGAGGTGCATTGTTCCTATTAGCATAATAAAGGAATGGTTAATACTTCCAGTAAGGCATTCTTGCAATCTTTCAAAACGTATATCCAAGTTAAAAATAGTTTTAGACCTAAACTTAGCAAAGCACTTATGTCCCTGTTTGTGGGTAATTCGTATTTCTTCAGCTGGCTGGGAGGTAACTGCAGTTCTGAAGGCAGTCAGTGAATACATTCATGCATGTTTTTTCCATGGATAAATGACTCCTGGGACCTGTGAGTCTCTGCATGGAATGAAGGATCGTTCCCATGGACATTGAGCTGTTTTGCACAGTGTGTACGGACCTACTTCATGCATGAGGCTTCTGCACATGGAAACTCGGACTTGAACAAGTGCTCCGATTCTGTCACTGATAACGTGAAGCATCGGAATGTGAGTGGTTTGTGGCACAATCTCAGGGGAATTTTGCCTTTTTCCCTTTGTGCAGCTGATTCAGGATGAGATCAGGCAGCTGGTGAAGTTCCGGAGCAGCGGCTGGGCCGGCGGGAGCCGCGGTTTGCCCCCCACCCTTCCAGAGACTTTTCCACCCCTAGCAATTCCAATGGGGATGCGATCGGAGCTCCTGGAGGAACACGAGAGCATTGCCCACCAGCTCAGGGCTCAGGAAGCAGAAGGGCAGCCCAGCACGTCCGACCTGCACCAGGAATGTTGCGGGAGCGACGGCTCCATGAACAGCGGGTATGGAACGCTCTCCGCCTCCGAGCTGAACCCCGGCACGGCCAACAGCACCAGCAGGGCCACAGACCACATGGGGGAAGCCTCCCAGGGCCACGGGGATGGAGCAGGGCTGCCCTCTGAGCCAGCTCTAGACAGTGTTCAAAAGAAAACAGAACTTTTACCAAAAAATGTAGAGGAAAACTGTTCATCGGGAAGGAACAACGTTTTAGTTTTTCCTGCTGAATTTGAACATAAAGCTGGTGAGGCTCCATGTGGGAAAAAACCCAGGTAAGCGATAAACTTTCCAAATAGGTTAATTTATATTAAATATTTATAGACATATATATTTATATACACTTCCCATTGAGTTAACAGCTGTTGGTCACTGAGAATGTGCAAGAATTGAATGGAACCTCTTGATTGTAAAAAACCCATGTGGTGCTTGATATATAAATATATTTATTTAGTGAGATGTCTCAGTGTGATGCAGGTTTGCTTCTGCAGTGTTTATCTGGTGGGGATGTGTTGGGGGGAATACCTTATATGTGTGTGTTTCTTACCATCCAGTAAATCTTTAACATCATGGGCACAAAAGTTGAAGCAAAACCAACCAAAAAGGATAACTGCAGATGAAATGTGTGTGAACTCTATGCAAGAAAAGGAGAAAGTGAAGAAGTTACCACTAGAGAATGTAAGCCTATTTTTATTTTATTATCTTTTGCTAATGTTATTCTTGTCGCTGATATTTTTACAGAGTTACAGTATGTTCTTATTCACCACATCCTTTCATATTTAGCTTTAAGCATTTGAGTTCCCATTCACATATTTAAAGTTCATGTGGGCAAAGTTTACTTCTTGGCTCATTCCATACTTGGGTACATAGTGATTTTGGCTTATTTTATTTATTGCCTAATCTTTGTCTCCCTAAGTGGCACATGTTCTTTCCTTGTGGAGATAGTGAAGCTTCAGGTCATGGCAATTTACTGTGCCCTGTAATTTTTTGAAGGATCTCTGATTTCACCTGGTGATGCCTCTTTTGGCACAGAGAATTCTGTGTGGCATTAACCACTCTGCCCAGGACCAACAGACTCCCAGATTGGATTTTAAGTTGCAGGGATTTCTTGGTTTAGTTTGATTTGGACTTTTTTAGTGCTCTTAGCAGTCTCATGCTAAAATCCAAACATTTTTTCTTTTTGTTGTTTATGTCAACATAATGCATTCTTTTATGCCTTTGTATGATTAGGATTTGGTTAAATAACATTTAGGAGATCGAACTGACCCTTTAGAACAATTTGTAGTAACATCTCTTGCTGTGATTGCTGAATCAGCACAAAATGCTTCTTTTGAGCAGAGTTTGGTTTCCCCCTTCTCTCATACTTTTGAGTCAATAATTGTGTATGTCCACAAATCTGATCATTTGGAGGAGGGAGGTTTAATCACAGATAATATTTTTCATGCAAAAGCATATTATGCAACATGATTACATGAGTAATCATCATACATCCAACTAGGAAGTTTGAGAATTATTTTCAGCATATTAATTGTCACAAATCTCTCTCCTTATGCCATTTTAAAGGCAATAATTCCAGAACTGTCTGAGTGGCTTCTACAAGAGAACAGAACTAGCAAATAGGAATCACTTGATTCAAGGCAGGGTGTGTTTGGTTTTTTCCTGTGGTCACTTTGAGGGTGGCCCAGAAGGGGTGAGAGCAGCTCTTTGGCTTTGCTCTCTTTAGTCTTCTACTGTCAGTGGAAACAAGATGTCCCTCTGAGGGGATTTTTCAACTCAGGAGTCAAATTCATCTGCTGTGGATGGTTTTGTTTTCTCTCTCTGCTGCAGGAGGGTGCCTAAGGAAATTAGTGCCAGAAACTCAGATTTTGAAAAGAGCTTTATCTTTCTGTTCCTTTGTAAGAATTCAGTTGCTACTCTT
The DNA here is from genome assembly GCA_013400415.1 of Scytalopus superciliaris. Lineage (NCBI taxonomy): Eukaryota > Metazoa > Chordata > Aves > Passeriformes > Rhinocryptidae > Scytalopus > Scytalopus superciliaris. The sequence continues at coordinate 233,232 of VXBX01003594.1, read as the reverse complement.
TCATTTTCCTTTCTTCCTCCTTAGGCAAAGGAGAATACCTAAATAAAAACATTAAGAGGGACAAAATAGCCTTGAGGTGAGATGGTAATTCGTGCAAAAACTTGAACAGCTTTAGTTCTAATGTTTTTCTTTCTTACTTTTGTTACCTCAGTGGTTACTGTCCTGGTACAGTCCTCACTTGGATGAGGTGTGTACCTCTGTACAGTCGTTGAGCTGCAGGGATGGAACAAAAAGCCCCAAGCAGAGCAGAAAAGAGCAATGTGAGATGACCATTTCTGAGCCAGCTGCTCTTACTCAGTTGCTCTTGTGTTATCTAAATGCCCCTTCTTCCTTTGGTTAAGGAAGGGGAGAGTGGTGGCAAATCTTAAATAATGTGATTTTTTTTCCCCCCCATTTGTTGGTCCCACCCTTTTCAAAATTTTTGGTATAATTGGCTGGGGATGTTTGGAAAGTTGGAATGATGAGCAGAAGGGTGTGGAGTATCTTGCCTGTCTGAGGTGACAGACAGTGGTACCTCCAGATTTGGGGTAGTTGGAGTGTAACAACTGAATATGTGAAATTCTAATCCCAGGATAAGGAAGGAAGGAACTTGTTATTGTTAAGTCATCTTTCTATATATTTGCACCTCTTAAGGAGCAAAAGTTGAGATGACTGTCCAAAATGTGTGTTTTTTTGTAACAGTTAATCTTAAAACCACTCCACAAGCACCTTATAGAAAATACAAATATATGTTGTGTATATATGTATAATATATGTGTATATATATAAATTATGAGGCATATCTTAGTTCCCTGTGATTGCCCTCAATATAAATGGTGTAGGTTTGTGTCATGCTGTATAATTACATTTAATATCTTTGCTTTAAAAGAGTAATAACATTTATGTGCTATTTTAAAAAATTATACCCTTGATTTTTTTTTCTTGCTTTTCCTTACAAATTTGTTTTTCCATTGTAATTTTAGACAAACCTTACTGATGCTGCTTTGCCACCTTACACTTTTTACCTCAACCAACCGAAGGAAAGTCCCAATTCCATGGTGTCTGAAGCTTCAGGTAAAGTTAATTTCTTGTACTTAAATTTCCCTTTCTTTGGAATTCTCATTTTTTAAAAACTCTTCCTGGACTGCATCTCAGAACTTCAGGGAGGTGAGGAGGATTTAAGCACTGACAGGCTTTGATTTGGCATAATTCTGCTTTTCTTGCTGCTGTTTTCACAGTGATGCAGCTCCTTTGTCTCACTGCTGGCAGATGTAGGACATGCAGCAGTTGGGGTTTTTTTTCCTCCACATTTCTCAACGTTTCAAAGCTGAGCTTTGTGTTTAAAACTGTTTCATAATAGAATTACTATTTAAATCGTGGTAGGGTATCAAATGAGCTTTCAAATAGAAGCATCATAGATCTGGTAATGTGGTGATTCTTAAATTGCTCTTTTGTGTTCCTGGTTTGGCTTTGTTGGTTTGGGGGCTGTGTGTGAGGGGTGGGTGGTGCTGGGTTTTCATGGATTTGGGGGTCGTGGGGTATTTTTTTAATGAAAGCCAAACAACTAATGCCCATATTTTGACCATAACAGGGTGGATTCATGTCAGTAACAAGCAGGGGCACAGAGATGCAGCCCTACAAGCTGTGTGTCATTATTGCTGCTTCACAAGCCACTGAGAGAGGGACACACATAAGAAAGTGAAGTGGGATTGAGGCTGTGTCTGTTCCTCTTGTGCCATCCCTCAGTCCTGGTACTCTGTCCCTTTGCATGTTACAGAGTGCTGTGAAATACCCAGCTGAGGAGTTTGTAGTATCCAGTGGCTGCCTGGGATTATCCCTTGGGTAATACCAGTTTTAAGTGCTACACTGGAATTATTAGAAATGTCGAAGTTTGTGATCAATGACGGATTTTTTTCCCCTGAACACCAAACAGTGAATGTGGTGCTGTGTGATGTGATCCTGATGATTCTGCCTGTGCTTTGCATTGAGATTTTTATCACTCCTGGTAACAAATGCTCTAATAAGATCCTCAAACAATCATTGCAAGTAACTAACACAGCATTCTTGTTAGCTGACAAAATAACATTTTACTAACGGGTTTTGGCATTCCTGTTCTACAGCCCCGAGCTTGACATTTTTTGGAATTGTTTTCTTCACTTTTGATGTTTCTTCTTGTCAGGCTTTTCATATTGGAAGTTAGATGAAAAGGAGATGTATCACACTTTACCAGAGAATTTCAGAAGTGAGTTTGCTGATGTTTTCTCCACAAAAGTATCACCAGATCAGGTAAACTTTGTACGTGGTTAAAAGTTGTCATGTAGTTCCTTGTCTTTGCTTTTTTCTTCTATGATGGAAAGAACCATCCCTCCAGAAATGAACTTCTCTGGGAGAACTTCTTTGCTAACTCAGTCTCTCCTATTCTGCTCCTTCACTGTTCCTGTACCCTCACTAACCTCACTTGGAGAATTTCTTGTCCTTCTTTTGTCATTCAAAAGAAACTGTGTAGGACATGAAGTGACTCACTAGCATGTCAAAGGTGCCTCGTTAAAGACCCCTTTTTAAACTGGGTGCTGAATAAAGCTGCCTTCTGTTCTGAACTGCTTTATTAGCTAAACCCATCCCAAAACTCCTTTTTCTTTATTTTGGGGATGGAGGATTGTGTTCAGAAAAAGTAATGTAGCAATTTTGCCTGTTGAAGTTGTCTTCTGCTGATGAAAGGAAGTTGTCATCACTGAAGGACATTTATCATAAAAGACAAAGGGAAAACAAGCAGATGCCAGACCAGAATGTTATGCCTTCTTCCCAGTCAAGTCACCCACCAGAGGTAACATGAATTTCTTTCCTTCACATCTCAGTTGAGGATATGTTGGATACAGGCTGGTCTCACATGAGCTGGGCCCTGCTGCCACCTCCAGTGCTGTGCTGGAACAGCAGCTTGAGCAGCCCGGGAAAGGATCCAGCTGAAAAGAACCTCTGAGAACACGCTGAGCAAAGAGGCACCTTTGCAGCACAACCTTGAGGATGGTGCAGGGAGGGCTCTGCCTGCACTGAGGCTGCAGCTCGTGGAATGCACTGGAACTGCAGTGCACAGGCAGGGCTCTTTGGTGCTGCCCACAGGACAAGTGACATTCCACCCGTGACACAGGACAGGCACAGGTTGTGGAAATGATTCTTTATCATATCTCTTTCTTTATACAGCTCTCAGTCCTGTTCATAGTCCAGTAATGATGGCTGATATGTGACTATATTGTTTAGATAATTCATTAAGTGCTTTTGTAACCTACAAAATTACTGTTTCAATACAGACAGACATCATAGACCTTCTGTTTGAAGAACTGAAATTTCAGAGGTTTTCTAAACAGCTACAGATGTTGGATATGCCCTTTATTAATGTAAACTTAGAAACTTGGGATTGTGTATTGTCATTTAAGCATTACAGGCACTTTCATCTTGCTTGTCACTACCAAATGGTTGCAGTAGTACTCAATGCCATGCCTGCAGTATGTTAAATGGTTTACTGATGTTTTCAGATCAACTCTGTTTATAAGAACAAAAGTTAAGTCACAAGATTTTTAGCATTGTAACTTACTTCCTAGGTGTTGACATTGGACCCAACCCTGCACATGAAACCAGGTCAGCAGAACCAGGGATGCTGTTTTTTTAATATTCCTGAAGAATCTACTCCCTTTTCTCCAGACTCTATGGCAGAGCCAGGATTTTCAAGTCATTGTGACACAGACTCTTTTTCACAGACAAGTCATTCATCTCAGTTAGATGATTCTCCCAAACACAGCAGAGCTGTGCACTTGGACCTGTGGAGAAATCACCCCTTCCCAAGCGAGCCCAGGCCCAGCTCCCCCTTTGCAGTGGCACTCAGGGGTGCTGACCCTGACACTGCAGCCAACACTGAGGAGGAGGAAACACTGACTCTCACTCCATCCTCTGTCACTCGCTGTGCTGACAGCACTTTGCCAGATTACAGCCTTTCAGTGGCACCTGTTGAAGATCCTGTGGTAATGTCCAAGTAAGTAATTTTTCCGTTTTTAAAAGTCATACAATTGTTACTTTCATGAAAGAACTGAAACAATAATAGTAGCAAACCAAAGAAAATATGGGAGTTCTGTTTGCTTAGAACAGAGCTGGACATTGCTGCTTTTTTTCCCATTTCTTCTTCTTTTTTCCCCTCCTGAAGTACAGCTCGGTTATAAATAGAATAGTCATTTTCCACTTCTTACAATTGTCTTTCTTTATCCTTTCTATTAATTTTTTTTAGACCACAGTATTTAGTCTTCTTTAGACCATATTATTTATTCCAAGGCACAATATTTGTGCTTTGTCTTCCTTGGTTGTCAGAGCCTTAACTGGAAGGCAAAACAATTTTCTAGGTTTTATTTGGTTATTTCTCTTTATACACAAAAATACATCCTTCCTTCACAGGCTGTGTGAGGGGGTTCATTTAGGCAGAGAATTTCAGAGTTCTCGTGGGGTTCTGTTTTCCTCTTTAGAGTCAAATGGTGGGAGAAGCACAAAATTACTTAGGAAAAATAAATATTCTCTATTCACTATTGCAGCTCTCATGCTTTGCACATGGACAAGCAGACAGGGCATATATTCCATGTGTGAGGTCTTGAAAAAATTAAGCTTTGTGTTGTGTTTGTGTGTATTATTTGTATATAATAACCATAGTTTCTATTAGTATTAATGTGAAGGCTTCTCTGCCTTAGAGGACAAAGCTTTCTTTGCTTTAATTTGAATGCAAAAAGGTTTTGTAAGACATTTGTATGCAGAGTTCATTCTGTGCAAATGAATACATGTGGAGAGCTGGATTTTTTTTTTTTAATTTTTATGATTCTTAATTTTAAAAACAGGATTAGGCAGAACTTGAGGGAAAAACACGCTCGACACATCGCTGATCTCCGAGCTTACTATGACTCTGAGATCCAGAGCCTGAAACAGCAGCTGGAGGCAAGTCAGAGAACTGCTTCTGCTGAGGACCTGAAGAAAATCAATCAAAGCCTTGCTGACAGGTACTGGCTGTCCTTGCTTCTTGGCTTCCCCTTTCCATGGTGTTCTTCACACTTTGAAAACTCAGTATCCTTGTTTAGAATGCCTTGAACAGTTTATGTCACCCTTCAGTTCTGAAGGTTTCATACATCTGTGATAGTCATGTTTCCCTGCATTGTTCAGTGCAGCTGTTTAAGCTGTGGCTGCCCCATCCCTGGAAGTGTCCAAGGCCAGGTCGGATGGCACTTGGAGTGACCTGGTCTAGTGGGAGGTGTCCCTTCCCATGGCAGGGGGTTGGAACTGGATGAGCTTTAAGGTCCCTTCCAACCCAAACGTTCCATGACTATGAAGATCAGTTTGTTTGACCTGATTCTTGCTGGAGCCAAGCTTTCCTCAGGAATGTCTGGCAGGCAGGGACATCCTAAGCAATTTGTAGTGGAATGATCTCTGCTGTCCTTTACCTTTCATATCAACACTACAGAGGACCAGTGTTGAATTCATTGGTGGCTTTGTCCTGCACTCTGTGTGCCCCACTTGTGTTTTCCATTAGACAGAGCTTGAAGGTTTGCTATATATAGAAATTCCATGTGATTTTTTTGTATAATTACTGCCAGGCAAAATACATATTGCAAATTTAGACAGCTAAAATACTTTACAAATTTGTGTCCTTCAGAATAATTGAGAAAGTATGTGGGTGGTTGGGACTTTTGTACTTACCTCCCACCACTAATTAGGGTTAAAACTGACTCCTGGGCAGTCCCTTACTGAGTTAAAGTAGGAGGAGGTCAAAGGCTGGGCACCAAAACTCCTGGGGATGCTTGAGGAAGGAAAGAAGCCTACAAAATGTAGATTTATCATTTGAATGTTTCAAGAAGTTGGTGTGTCTGTATATTCTCAATAGGTGTGAGCAGTTGGATGCAGCTCTGAATGAAGCCAGTGCTCGCATAAAAGCCCTTGAAAATAAGAATAATCTGCTGGAAAAGCAAGTGGTAAGTGTATGTTCTTAAATCAAGTGGCTTTTAAAGTAAAAGGGTCAGAGGAAAAGCTTGTTCATTATTAAGCTTATCTGTGTTTCTGTACTTTTCTCTTTTTATTTTCAACCTTTCTCTTAATATTTGGCATCAGCCAACATGTCACACCAGTGACTTTCCCAGTTCAGTTTCTTAGGGCTCCCTACCTGAATCCTCATCTCTTTTGCTTATGAACTGTTTTCCAGGTTAGCAGTTACCAAACAGAGTTTAAGAGTGAAATACGGGGATGTGTTTGTCATGTTTGTATTTAAATTACTTTCTTATTAGAGATGTGACAAAAGCTGAGGCAAAAATACTCCTTAAGTGTATTTACACAGTGTTTCTGGCTAGGCCTGACCTCTCTGCTTGTGCATGAATAAATCCTGCATTTATTAGTCAAGTAACAGGACATTCTGTCAGGAAAGTTGGACACCTGCAGAGACCAATTCCACCTTTCTTAGACATCTTTCAGTGCTGGGAAGCAATTCAGTCATCTTTGGTGCCTTCAGGCTTCATCTTCATTCTTGAAACATCACAGAAAAGTGAAAAAAAAATCTCGTTTAATTCACACGCGTGTTCTGTTCAGATGCTTTTAGGTGATGCTTTTGCCCTGAAATAAACAACCTGCCGGGCAGGTGTTGCAGAGGGTGTTTTGTGTGCTGCAGGCAGAGTGGAGGGAGCGTTTCCACGCCCTCAGCAGCACCTCCAGGGATCTGCAGGAGCGCCTCGAGGAGCTGCGCGCGAGCCACAAGGACAAGGACAACACCATCAGCCGCCTGCAGTCCCGCCTCAGGGAGCTGCAGGAAGCCTTTGAGAAGGCCTCCAAGAGCTCTGACAACAAGAACACAAGGCTAAAGGAAGAAAGCAAGATGTTTCAAAACGTGAGTAAGAAAATGGACAGCGGCAAGTCCCGGGTGTGGAAACTACTCTGAGTTTACAACTGGAAAGTCTGAATGCACAGCTAAGAGAAGAGAAGCTGCTCAGCTGACAGGTTGGGCGTTGGGTGACATTAACACATACCTAAAACCAGTTATTTAAGCAGCTTAACCCTTCCAATAGTCAGTTTCAAGTATTTTATTACTCTTAAGTAATCTTAGTTAATTTTATTTTTGAAGAGACTATAGGAAATTATTTTAGAAGGTTGTTTTTTCCTCTCTCAGGTTTGTTGGAGATGGACTAAACTTTTCATACCTTGCTCATAACTTGCTAAAACTTCATTGTGTATGATTTTAGGCTGAATCAAAGGAATTATTCCTCTGATTCTTCAGGAACAGATTTATGGAATGGATTGGTCAAAGGGGTATTAGCTGGAAAAGCTAATTCATGCTTTAGCTTCTTTTTACAATTAGAATTTCAAAATCCAAAGTCAGTTTTAAAGTCACTGAGGAATTTTACTGGTTCATTCATTCAGTTTCTTTAGAGAGAAATAATAGGAAAATTAGAAATACATTCCGTCTCCTCTTGTCCCATCTCTAACTTTTTGTTCCAATTAGAAAATGATAAGAACTTCCAAAATGTACTTTAATAGTATTTTTTATCCCCCATAGTGCTTCTGCATGTGTTAGAGAGACAGTTGAGGGGATTTGGCAGCAGTCAACAAAGCTGTTAATTGTGTATGGTCTCAGTGTGGGTTTGTGTGTTCTTTTGTTCTCTTCCAGCTTTTAGGAGAATATGAGTCCCTTGGAAAAGAACATGAGAGAGTGAAGGTAGGTGCACTCTAGTTAATTAGAAAACCAAACATGCAAACTATGTGATAGTGTGCCATAGAAGTGAAGCAGTTTGAAAAAGCTCAAATGGAAAGATCCATATTTCTTTTTACTGGGAGCTTCTTACTCCATCTATACAGCCCTGGAGGGAAAAGAGGGAACTTGGAATGGATTATTTTCCAGTCACAGACAGCAAAAGTACTGCAAAGTCAAAGCCAGAGAAATTTAATGGACCCTTTGAAATGGGAAGGTGTATTTAATGTAGTGTTTTCAAGACTGATGTGGAGTTACTTGTTTTTCTTTTAATGCACTTCTGGGCTTTTTATACTTTCTTCTTTGTGTCCTTGCAGGATACATTAAATACAACTGAAAACAAATTGCTTGATGCAAACACGGAGATTTCTGATTTGAAAAGGTAACTCTGAAACTTACTACTGTTTGAACAATATGAAACACAGACTGTGGCCTGTAGATCTTGTGAGTTTAATTACATCTTATGAGGCATTTCATGTGTCTTTATGTTACTTGTACACCCTAAAAATCTCTTTATTATAGGGAATGTGGTTTTTTCTGCTTCCACAGCAATATCTGCTGGTCCTGTCTTTCTAGCCAGGTTACCTGACTTATTTAACTTGGAATTCAAATCCATATTTATATCTGTATTTAGATAGATAGGGAGACACACAGATAGAAATGTGGCAGCTGCTCCTGTTCTCCTGCTTCATCCAGGATATCTGAATAAAAATGAGTGAACTGAGCAATAGGATCTATCTGTTATGTCATGTAAATCATCTCCTAATGCATCCTTACTGCTTCCACCTTAGGACAATTTTAAAACTTGAAGCTCAGCTCAAGCAGGTGGAACATGAAAATATGCTGAAGCTTCGCCACATCACCGAAAGTCGTCTGAGAACCTCCAGGTAAGTGAATATTCCAACAGTGTGAGAACAGGCCATGCTTTGGAATACTCTTTAACATGTCTGGGCTGAAAATGGATCCAGATGAGGTCAGTCCATGGGCTAAACTGGGTTAAACACATGTAACTTAATCCAGAGACTTTACGTGCCAAGAAATTATTAAACCCAAATCAATAGTTTGACTTGGCAGATGGTCTCTGCTCTTCCCAAATGAGTGCCAGATAGGTCTCAGTTGCTCAGCTGAATAGGGATTGCCATGCTCAACACAGACCTTGGGAATAGAATCTAATAGTCCAGCTGGTCATTGGAGGTTTTCTTTGTGTGTCATTGATTTGAAAGGCTGATTGCAACTTTTTATGGATCTAAATGGAGTTTGCACAGGTATGCTGAGAGCAGAGTGGGAGCTCAGTGACAATGTGCACTCCAGGTTGAACTGGGAATTTGTGTTAAGGAAATTAAAGTTGATCTGTGTCCTGCTTTTGTTTGTTTGTGTCTTTGGTGGAGGTTTTTTATGTTTTAAAGACCTGAGAAACTTTTTTTTTTCTTACTACTTAGTTATGGTTTCTTCAGTGTCTCTCACAGTTCAGCACTGATGATGTGAAGCCCAAAATGTTAATGAATGTGATTTGTTGATGTCCACTTGTGTGTATTGAACAGCACTATTTGGGCAGCTCTGATTTTTGATGATTATAAAGATTCAAGTAATTTATGTATTAATATATTAAAGTGACAGATTTCTGTTTAGAGCTGTTTTGATATTTCTGAACCAAATCCCTCAACAATGAACAGCAAAAAGGAGGACCTGGGCAGGGCAGACCTTGTTCATCAGGGAGGGGGTTGTAAGAGCCAATGTGGATTTAGAAGTTAATCTGTCCCTAACTGATCTCAGAGGCTCAGGGAAAGCCTCATTCCAATTGAATGCCCAGCAGGATAGATTTACACAATAGTGCTTATGGTTCATAGCTTGGGTAAAGACGACCCTTTTTTTCTAATTATTTACTTTACTGTGTATAAAAATCACATTTTTCTTTTGATATTTCAAGATAAGCATCAATTAGCATATTATTAGTTAATATTTATCACTCACATCATCAGTGGAGGCTTTTTCTTGGTTTTTGTTTTTTCTTTTTCTAATAATTGGTGTCCAAAGGAAAGCTGGGATCAGATGCTCTGAGCTACTCAGTAATCTCCACCAAATGTTTTCATGTAATTAGTTGGGAACTACTCATTATCCAAACCTTGGTCTGAGTAAGCAGCATTAAATTACAGGAAGATCTTTGTGGAGCTTTGCATTCTGAACATATTGTGTAATTTAGACTGAAACCTCAACTATGATTTTTTAAAAAATATTTTACTTTTACTTTACAAACCTGTTTTAAAAAGCAGTTATTTTTTTCCACAGTATTTAAGAGTCTATTGTATATTTGTGTCTGTTTACTAGAATAAATAGCAGGGTTTTCTGTTAAAAAAAAAAACACCAAAAAACCAACAACAAAAAAAATCCAAAGCCTTTCATAATTTTGGAGTTTTTTATTCCCACAGCAAGTTGGGAACTCCTGATGTCAGCAGGAGAAAGTGGCTGATACCAGGAGCTGAATATTCCATCTTCACTGGGCAGCCTTTGGAAGGCCAGGAGAGCCCCAAAGATAACAGATTAGAAGAAACCTATATTCCTTCCAGGTGGGTTGGTTTCCTTCAGTATCCACTGTGAGGGAAAGTGGAACACTTCTAAAAGTAATCAAGTGAAACACTTTTAAAAATTTTTATTGACTAAATTCGTATTTCTGGATTTTGTACTTGTTAAACAAAGCTTTTAAAACATTCCTGAGTGTTGTAGGTGCTGTACAGTTCCTTAGAAACAAACCACCCCATTGAGAAATTGATCATTCTTTTTCCTTTCACTGCCTCACATTCTTTAAGGTACCACTCTCCTCCTGAAAAAGATTCTTCCCAAGAAGACTCTTCAACAAACACAATAGAAAATAAAGAAAATGAGATGTCAGAAGCACCAATTATAAAAGCTTTCAAAGAACTTGAAGAAGGAAAAGTATTTAAAGATTGGGGGACACAGACAGAAAAAGAAGATGCACCAGCCAGTAACTTTTATTTTTATATTCCTGGATGTGTTTTGCTGGCTTTTCTTTGTTTGCATGTCTTTTGGTTTGGGTATTCTCAGCACTCAAGTCCATCAGGCTTCAGTGATGGGATAAAAACAGTGTTAGTGTGCAAACTTGTGGAGTTCTCCTAAGAAAATTCAAAATTAGATAGTTAAGTGACTTGTTTAAAATAGAAGGAAGGCAAAGGTTGCTGTTCTGTCTCAAGCTGGAGACTCGTTAATGTCTCTTTTCTAAGAATATCTCAGTATTTATAAACAGTTAATGGAGCCCTAACAAAGCTCCGGCTGCACATCCATTGGAGTTGTGCTCTCAGGCTGTTGTATTGGAATGTTATTAAGGAAGCTGGTGTGTACTGTGGGATTGAGGAGCCTTGTCATGAGAAAACAGCAAGTCTTTCTAAAATGCTTATATTCTTGGCTCAGGCAGGTACTCCAACCTTCTTTCCCAAAAGATCCTCCTGTCCTGATTTCCACTGTTTCTCTGCTAAACTGTTATTTAGCATCATTTCTCCCCCCACACCCCAAAGATCCTTTTCCTGTGAGTAGGAAGAGGGACTTGAGCAGAACAGCACAAATATGTTGATGTGAGGGAGGCTTCGGTGCAGTAAAAGCTGAGTTCAGGAGAACATTTGTGAGTTCTTGTGTTGAAAAAGATTGATTAATACAACAATTCTTTTCTTTTAATTAGAACCAGCAAATCGACGTCAAACTGTTGGGTTTGTTGAAACTTCTTTAGTTGCCACCCCAGAGAAAGGGAAGGACCAACACAGACCAAAAAGGTTCAGCTCCCCCTCGGGCCAGAGGTCATCGTCCCTTCCTCCTTCCAACAGGAAGCCAAACACTCCAAGTCAGTGCTTTTCTCAAGTTTGCTTTGTGTTACTCAGCAAGTAGAAGCAAATAATGGCAGGCTGCTCTAGGGAAAAGCAAAATATCCTGCATTATTCTGACAGTGTGGAAAAAAAGCCTGTCTGTAATCACAGCAAATGGCAGAGCTCGGAGTTCTTCAGTTTTCTCTGTTGTGATGCACTTTTCATCAAATTTAAATAAACATGTAGACAGCTTTGAAAAGCATTCTTTGAAAATGTAAGCACATGAGTGGGAGGTACTGCACTGGGAGGTTTAAGGTAGATAAACATACTTTGTCTTTTGCAGCAAGAAGAGAGATAATGCTGGCACCAGTGTCTGTGACATACAGCCCAAAACGGTCTCCAAAAGAAAACCTCTCCCCTGGATTCAGCCATTTGCTTGGCAGAAGTGAAAACACAGTGACAAGGTATGACTGGTGAATACACTTGTGTTCTGATCATTATTAGAGCAGGAGAGTGTTTATAGTGGCTTAATGCTGCTGATTCTTGTTCATTAAATGTCCCAGAAAATGAGTCATAAAGCTAAGTTTTGAAAATCTGGCAGGGAAAATCTGGAATGATTTCCTGTCTTTAGCTTTCACCAACAAGGATTGTGGGGTTTGCCAGTGACACAGCACTGATCAGACACAACTGGTTACAGGATTGTTCTGTGGAGTAAGTGCAGATCAGGAGATGTAAATAAAAGTTGAAAGTAGGACCTACCTGCCAGTCATGGCCCCTACAAGCATGTTAAAAATATACATAAACTTACCTTGCTGCTAACTGTCCTAAATACTCCAGTTTCTGTCAGAATCTTTGCTTGGCAAAGCCTGCAGAGTTTGAGAACACACTTAGCTGGGAGATGAAGGTGCAGGATGTGCATGGGGAGTGAGAAATGTCCAGCAGCACTCAGAGTTCCTGAGGAGGATGGCCTGGGAGCAACAGCTTGGCCTGGTCCTGGGAGAAAGGCACACAAGGGAGGTGTTTGGGTGTGTGGGGTTGGAGCACACTGGGGAAGGTGCTGTCAACAGGAGTCACAACTGCCTGTGGGAATAAATAGTTCTATTAAAAAAGATGTTTATTTAATCAAAAGGTGAAAAAGTAGAAAATGCTGTATTGCTTGATACGTGATTTCTGCCAAGTAATTGCTGTGTGCTCCCTGCTCTGTAGGTTTGATATACTCCTGGATGACCTGGAAGCTGGTCCTGCATCTGCTTTACAGCACAATAATCCAAGGAAAAGGCTCCAGTTTCTCTCACTAGATGATGCAGAAGGTAATCTGTCAAAGTGGGGGGAAACTCTCCCAAAATTTTGTACCACAGTTCCTTCCACTGTAGTAACAGCTGCTTATCTGGAAAGCTGACCCTTCACTCTATCAAGTCCAGCTTTCAAAACCTGCTTTTAAAAATCCTGTCTTATTCCTGCAGCCAGAGAAATACTATTCATGCAGTATTTTATTTGTATGTATATGTGTGTGTGCACAAACACAGCAGAACAGGAAAAAGTAATTAAATTGAAGAAGAAGGGCAAGGCCTTTCCCTGGAAACTCAGTGTACAATGCATATCTTAGGGGGCTCTGTATTAAGATGTACCTGAGTCATACTAACAAAATTCCACTGCTAAACATTGCATTACAGATGGCAGAGAGTAACTCTAATAAAACCAGTTCTTTCAGATTTTTAAATGATTGATTGAGCTAAATATTTTCTCACTTTCCTAATGCCTGTCACAGTGTTCTGCTTTTGTTTTTATTGGTGCATTTATTGAGCCTGGTGTTTGCCTGACAACTGCTCTGCTCGGTGATATTTAGAAATGTACCAGTAGAAGTAATTCCTAATTAGCACAATAGAGGAACCTGTTTGTTAGCCAGAAAATATGCTGTGCTACAAAGATCACTTGAAAGATGACCCCTACAAATGTTTTGCATTCTTCTGGGAAGTTGTTTAAGGCAGGGGACTAGGGCTTTGCTCATGGCTGTCCTTGGTTCACATACCACCAGGAGCACGCTGCCTGTGCTGCCATTAGTTTGTTTTTCTGTCCTATGCAGTAATTTCCCAGTCAGTTACAAATATAAAAATATAAATATGCAAGTGTTTTGTTGCTAGGAAGGCAGCATTCAGGTGTCAGGCAGAGCTCTTGTGCTGAGCCCATGAGCAATGGGATGAGGAGAGCAGCAGCGTGGGACGAGAGGAGCCCCGCGCAGAAACACGAGCCGGCCGCGCCTGGGGAGGAGGACTTCAAATACACAGCAAGGATCACGACTCTGGCTGAAACAGAGAGGCTTTTTGATGAGCTGACTCAAGAAAAGCAGCAGGCAAAGATTCTTTTTGTTTTCAAGTTGTGACAAAACATAATTGTTGCAGGAGAGGTGAGGGATGGAGTTCGGATGTCCACGTGTGGCTGAAATTCGTGGACATCTTTAGTGTCACGCTGGGAATGGGCCATTATCCTTCCCTGCTCCACTGCCAGCCCTTCTCTGTCCCTGATTGCATTAAGGGAGAGTCACTGGGACACACACACAGTGTGAGTGGGGATTGGCACAGTGTTATGGTAAGAGAAGTGAGTGCCAAAGGACAGAACTGTACTTGTCTCAGTAATCCTCACCCCTCACCTCTCTTTCTGTAAGAGGAGTTAGGAAGGCTCATGTTGGCTCTTGAAACTCTAATTTACAGCTGGAGTGTTTTCTCTTCTCAGATTGAGGCTGCTTTGAGTCGAATACCTTGTTCTGGTGGAAGGATGACCTTGCAAGCAAGACTAAATCAGGTGAAAGAGCCTCTACATCTGACTTCTGTTCAGTTGCTCTTCCACAGTTTCAGAATACACAGAGCAAAGTTCTGCTGTGCTTACCGGGGGCATTTTTATATTGCTTTTGGGGTTTATGTTATTGTTTTATATTGTTTGTATCTTCTATTTTTTGTAAATGGGATGCATTTTACCAAATTACTGCAAGAATAGTCCGTCTTTGTGATAACACTGAGAAGTAGATAAAGGCAATAGATAAACAACATACAGTGACTATGGCATAGATCTCTGAAACTGTAGAGAGGATGTTGTGGTGCAGGAGAAATTGCAAAGTTTAGGGGTTTTCTTCTGTTGTTGCTTTTTGTCTCTTTGAAAGTATAAAGAAGAAAGTAAGAAGGTAAAAATAAGTGATGTAGGTGGAATACAGCCAAGTGCCTTCTTTGGGCAGCTCTGCAGACTCTTAATAAAAACAACTGTGTCAAAGTTGTGTTTTAGAGGTCTCTGCAAAGCCTTCAACTTCAGCATTCCCTAAATTGCAATCCCAGGGCTTGTTATCAGTTTGTCAGTTCAAAATCAAGAAATCAATAGTGCCACTCACTGCAGTGATCAGCTGTTTGCTAAATGTGTCTCCCTAATTATCAGCTCATCCTGATTCTTGTCAAATTGATCTCATGGAGTTTCATGAGTCACATGGCAAAAAAGCCAACTACCCACAAATACACTCCTGAAAATCATGTGGAAAGTTTGGAGGTTTTGGGGTGATAACAGAATATTAGTAATGCCTCAAAAGGGATACCAGGAATACAGGAATAACAGGATTTTTTTAATTTTAGGAGAATCATTGGGTTTCTTTTATATTATTAATGGGTTTTTTTTCTTTCTTGTCCTTAACTCTTCCTTTTAGGAAGCCCTGGAAGATCGCCTGGAAAGAATTAATAGGGATTTGGGATTGATACGAATGACTCTGAAAAGATTCCATGTTTTACGGACCTCTGCCAATCTCTGACAATTCTCTCCTGACTGCAAATATAATCTNTGCAAATTGTTTTGTATTTTTGTAAACCCTCAAAAGTAGTTTTGCAACCATGTTACCCTTTACAAACAGCAATATTTTGTACTTGGAACAGCCACCTCTATTTTAAACAGATTTTTATTACACCTGAGAGATCAATGTTTATCCTGTATTGCAATATTTTTAGAAATATTAATTATTTTTAAATAGTGATACTCAATTTATAATAAGAAACTAAAAGGCAGCTTGTTTTCAGAAAATAAGTATTACCCTTTTGCACTTGGTTTTCCTCCACCGTTTTATAAACATTTAGAGTGTGATGTAAATATTAGCCAGGAGGAGATTTTGAACTTTAATACAAAAACCAACATGAGTTACCTGTGTTGAGAACTGCTGTTCTGTGGTAAATCCTTTACATTGAGCCCTTTAACACGGGTTTTTTCATTGTGACAGAACTGTGAGCAATACTTTGACTATGGCCATGGTAGGAAAATACTGCTCTGAATTCCCTGATGTCTCCAGCAGTCTCAGTGTTTGATACTGTGAGTGCCAGGATTCACCTGACAGCAGCCTCCCTGTCTCCCAGTGAACAGCTCCACTCCAGCTGACTCTCCAGGACTGGAAATGCTTCCCTGAAGTTACTGGTTTCCTGTGCCAGACTGGGGTTCGTGCCAGTGTTCCCATCGTGGGCATTTCACGTGTTTGTGAACAGAAATGCATTTTTCTTGGTGAAAAATCCAGATTTGCCAGTTGACATGTTGCTGCATTACTGTCCAATATTGATATTTTGGTTTGTATTTTAATATTAAATAAATGTTTAATTAGATTCTTTCCTCCTGCCCAAGTACAATAATAGGTTCTGGGATATTACATCAGCCATAATGCAGGTTTTAATCATATTGTGTGTTTCAAATTCTGTCCTTGTTCAAGATGTTTAGCCACCAATGATGTGATTACAGGGCCAGAATAGCTGTCATAAAGGAAGCTTGAGAAGGTCTGATTCTAAAATTAGAGTGCTGTGGTTTAAGATATTTCATGAACTGTCCAACCCATGCAGAGTCTTCTTGAAAATTCTGTGGTTTTTGCAGCCCCTTGTGCCCTGTGGGTCCCTTTCAGCACCAGATCAGAGCTGGGGAGGTGTCAAAGCTTTAGTTACTCATTTCCCCTTTACTGTAAAATACAAAATTTGGGTCTGTATGCATGGAGATGACTGCCTTAAATATATTTCCAATCTCCAAAAAGAGCTGTACAATTTTTATGTCATTCCATGCTCTTACTGGTAATTTTTACTTAGATGGGGTAGAGAGAGCTAAAAAGAATCTTGACTTCTCTGCTCAGCCCTATTTAGCCAAAGTTTTTCCAACATTTTGTTATTAACAGGTACAATTTGAAAGTATTCTTCAGAAGTACCACTCAGCCAGCAGGATTTTCCCAAGGAATCCATCACAGGAAAATTTCATGAGTCCACTAATGACCTTGTTTTCTTTCATCAGCTCTGTAGCAAAACCAAAGAATTTGCCTGACAGACATTAGAGGCAAGTAGGTAAATCAGCTCAGCTCTTCCAGTGCCTTTCCCTCTCACCTCCCTTCATCTCCACTCCATTCTTCCCAGCACTATTCATATTCATGGACTCTTTTTTTATTACATCCAGAAAACTGAATCGTGAGTCAGAATTTATTTTTTAATCAAAAGTCCTCCTCCATCTGTTGGAGCTCTTTAGTCTATTTCTGTTCTATTATAACACTGAGGGGGGGAGGGGGTGGGCAGGGGGCAAGAGGTGTTGCTTTCAGTAAACTTCTAGGCCAGCCTTCTGAACTACCTGTGTGCCACGGGGTGACCTGTTCAGTGTGGTGTCTTTGGCCTGATTCTGAGGGGCAGAGGCTCTGCAGTTCCCCGTTAAAGCAGTGGGAGGCCTGAGTGCTCAGTGCTCCTGAAAATCACACCCGGAGCACCAAAAACTGGGACACAGGGAGCTGTTTACTGTGGGAACCAGGACTGTGCTGGCCATGCCCTTTGCTGGACACTGTCCTTTTTTTAAATCCCTTTTAAACTTCCTCTTAACCCGAGAAAATTGCCTTGTTCCCTGTTTGGGGACAAATAAGGATTTGCAGAGAACCAGAGGAGATTATGCCTCCTCTGTGAAGGACTTTAATGATCTTCCTCTTGTGTTCTCACCTGACACCTCCCAGCTATGTTGGCATTTTTCCCTTTCCATTTCTGCTTGGTCCTGCCTGGAGCCCCAGGCTCTCCTCTGCCTCTCACTGCCCTTGCAAGACACTCCCATGCATAGTTTTCTTTATCATAACAAACATTACAATTCCTTCAGCTCTGAGATTTAACCTTTGGGAAACAAAATTGCTGTTTGTTTACATCCGTAGAAAGCAAATTAAANTTTGCAGGGAGTAAAGGCGGGGGGTCACCAGGTGGGCGCAGGGTGACCGGCTGAGCTCGGGCACGGGCAGCGCCGGGGGGAGGCGGTGCCGGCCCGGGGGGCCCCCCGAACCTTCCCCAAAGCTCTCCCCCCGCACCATCCCGCACGCCGCGGCCCCCGCAGTCCCGGGCGCGCCCACNTAAAAAAAAAAGAAAAGGGGTCCTCGGTTGTAGCATTGGTAGGTTTAGGTGTAACTTTGTCCCCAGAAAGGGCTGTGGTGTGAAGCAGAATTCACTGTGGCAATGCAGGGAGCGTTTACAAAACAAACTCGGGAGCATTTTGCATTTGCAGAGAGGGACAGAAGCGCTGGAATGATGCATCTTGAGGAAGGGAAAAAAAAAAAACCAAACCCAAACCAAAACAGGAACAACTGCAGGAAATGAACGGAGCTCCCAAAGGCTACGGTAAAT
>VXBX01003594.1:132988-214830 GCA_013400415.1 Scytalopus superciliaris | reverse complement strand
GGCCGCGGCTCCAGCCCAGCCCAGCCCAGCCCGGCCTCCCGCCCCGGCCCCGCATCGCCCCGGCTCGCACTGCCCCGCACCCGGCTCCGGCTCAGCCCCCGCGGGCACCCCGGGCGGGCCTGGCCGTGGGGAGGGGGGGATGGATGGAGAGGCTGCCCCGGGGGGACAGTGAGACCCCAGGGCGGGCAGACACCCCGGGCTCGCTCCAGCCGGGGCAGAGCCCCGTGGGCTTTGGGGCCTCAGCCCCCCCCGGGCTGCAAACCGGCCCGTGCCTCCCCCTGCCGGGGTGGGGGGAGGAGATTGTTCCCCTTGGGAAGGGCAGGATGCCCATTCCGCGGCTGGATGATGGGCTGCGAGAGAGGATGCTCTCTGCTGGGCCTGGCAGCCCCTTCTCTTGGCCTCCCCATCCCTTCAAGGGGGGATCCTGCCTGACGCTCCCGAACGACCCTGGCCTCCATCCCGGAGTGTGCTGCGGCTACAGCGGGAACAACTCCAGCGTTTTGTCCGGCTGTGGGAGGGTTAAATCCCTTCCTTCACCTCCTCCCCGGCCTCTCTCCCTGCACTGAAGGAGCAGAAGCTCCGGGTGCCCTGAGCTGGAGCATCTCTCTGAGCAGTGCCCCGAGCTGAAGGCTTTCTCAGAGCAGTGCCCCGAGCTGGAGGCTCCCTCGGAGCAGTGCCCTGAGCTGGAGCCTCCCTCGGAGCAGTGCCCTGCTCAGTCAGTGCCCACACGACTCAGCACCATCACCTTTTGTGTTAAAATGCCACGACAGAGGCAAAGTTTATTTGAACTGTGTATTTAAGAAAAGAAAAAAAGTTTGTTCTCGTGTTAGCACCTGCTCTAGAGTGAGACCTTCCATCCTCTGCGTGCCCTGCGTGTGTGGGAAATACGATGTCAGGCTGCAAAGACATTAATCCCTGAGTGCTCAGCTTCTGACAGCCGTTCAGCAGGACAGTGGCAGTAGATTAGTCTTTGTGGACATCAGGACTTAAATAGGTGGTGTGAGTGCCCATGGGAGTGCCCAGGCTGGAGGGTTCCTTGCCCTCCCATGCCACGCCGACCCCTCTCTGTGCCCACATCTCTCTGCTCACGCTGTATTTTTATCACGTCGTTTATTTTTGTCGGGGCTCTGTTGTGCTCGTGGGTAACACAAGACGCCCGACTCCGTTACAGGGTTCAGCACTGCCTTCTGGGCTGCTTGTTTTCCGCTGTTCGGGAGGAGACTGGTGTTTGTAGGGCAGCCTTTCCCCCCTCTTTCCCCTTGGCAGAGCTCGTGGCTCCGGTGCTGGATGGATGGCTGGGTGCCTGGTTGTTCCGACAGGTAGCTCTGTAATTGAAACGCCTCCTCGGGATATGCAACATAAAGAGTGGCCAGGCATGAAAGCACCGCTGCAGACTCGTCCTGGCTTGTTGTTTTTCTCAGGAATTCTGCTTTGTGGTCCTTTCAGCGTGTTCTGGTTGTGGCAGCAACTCTGGGAGGGAAAGAGAAACGAGCATTGAGGGCTGGAAAGAAGCTCGTGCTGCTTCCCTTCCATGGAGCAGTTCTGGTGGGCTGCTGGGTCCTTAATCATGTTTAAGTTTCTGTCACTAACTTTTAATTAAAAGCATAGTTGATCCCACTTTAATGAACATACAGATGTTAGCCATCTTCATGCATAAAAATGCTTTTTAATTCCCTTACTATTCCCTTTATGGCCCTTAGATGCTTTTGGTACCATCTAATCCACGCACAGTAGCAGCTGTTTATCTTCTTAATAAAACTTTTTCTTGCATCTGTGTTCAGGAAACAATAATGCCTTGAGTAAACAATTCCCTGGTATCCTTTAACAGTATTTTTTTAAGGAACTTGGCAGAAAGGGTCGTAAGTGATGCCTAAACAGTGAACTCCAAGGCTGAGAGTAGCCCTGAGCCTCACCGAGCTGGGCTGCTTGTTGGTTGTTCCTCAGTTTGTGTGAGGAGGAAAAGTATCCCCTCAGTGGATGACTCTTGATTCTGATGAGCCTAATGAGGCTCTATGCCCCAAATGATGACTTCTCATTAAAATCCCCTCTCTATTCTGGGTTTGCTGCTGTGTGTCAGTGCCTTTGTCGCTTGTTGTGCATCTGACAGCCCGAGCATTTATTGTGATTTACCAGCTGGCACGGGGGAGTTTTATCTAACTTCTCATTTTGCTTGACAGCAACCAGTTTGGAAAGACCTTGTCCTGATTTTTTTTTAATATAAATTCCCCCGAACTTATAACTGACAGTGGGGCTAAAAGGTTTTAAATTTAAATAATTAGTCTGTTTTTATTCACAATTTGTCTCTGTTTTTGAGAGTTGGCCAAATAGAGAAAGCAGCACATCCTTCAGGAGGTTCCTCCAGTTAGTCCCAAAGAGCATTAATCTCCCCCCAGCATTCAAACATCTTGTCACTCAGTTGCTGTCTTGGCAGCCTGAGTGGAAGGCTCTGGAAAATGGCAAGTGAAAGCTGATGCTCACTCCCCAGTGCAGTTTGACTCATGCCTTTCATGCATATTCACCGTAATGTCCTGTTCCAGGACCAGCAGGAACCCTCCAGAAACACTTTGGGATTTTTTTTTAAACATGTTTTTCTTTTAGACTTCTTATGAGAGAGAGAGAGAGAGGAGACACAAGCATCAATATCTCTCTTACCTTTGTTTTTATTTTCTTATGAGGAAAAAGCAGCATCTAAACCTTAATAGCCAATTTCTCTACCTGGTGGAGATGCCTTCTCATTTAATTTTAAAGCTGACTGACGTGGCGGGGTGATGCAGTTAATATTCCTGTTTGTCTTCCCGAAGTAGTAAATTATGTCTAAATGTAATTTTGAGCCTGAAAGCGTCTTAGAAACAAAAGTGTTCTGTAGTATTCAATGTGAATGGAAACGGAATAATTAACGCGGGGGGAGGGAATAAATAAAACACTTTTGTTTATAACTTTGTTTCCTGGGTGTTGGAGGAAATCCAAATGCCACAAGATTGTGCTGGGGCAGAGTCTGTCTGAGCTCACCCACGGACTGAAAGGCAATGTGGCTTCTCTTGTTGTGGTGTCCATGCCAAGAGTCCTAGGAAATTTTAAATGAGCAGAGTAATGAATGATATTTGGATGTTCTTAATGTAGGAAGAAGGAAACTATTTAGCCCGGGGCTGACCCAGATCCTGACACTACAGGGAGTTTTAATCAGCACGATGCCAAGTCAGTGCCCAGAGCTCCTGAAGTCAGGCTTGTGCATTTTCCATAGGGAAGGGCTTTTGCTGGTGTGACTGTCTTTGGTGGTGGCTTTTTAATTTTTTTTTAATTAAAAAATAATTCTTAGAAGCTCAAGACAAAATGCTTCAGTAAATCCCACTGGGGAGCTCAGGAACCAGCTGGGAAAAAGGTGTCTAATTTGGAAGGGTGATGGGGGGGAGATCCAGGGGGACTCTTGAGGGGTGGCAGGATCTGGACATGGAGCTGCTTCCCATTCCTGCAGCCCTTTCTGAGTGTGTCTGATACAGGGTCGGGCTTCAGACGGGAGAAGAAATAAGAGGTTGCTCAGGCACGTGGAGATAATTAATTGTGGAGCAAATCCTGTCAGCACAGGGCTAAAACCTGCCCTGGAGAGCTTGGACACACCTGAGAGACCATCCAGGAGGGGAAATGAGAGGGAAAACAGAGTCTGCTGTGTGTGCAGGAGATGGTGATGAGGATAACCCGTGCCCTGGGCTTGGGGGCTGAGGCAGCCCAGGTCCAGGGTGTGGAAAAGGTGTGGGAGGCCAAAGTCATGAGGCTGGCAGCGCCCTGCAGAGCGGCAGTGCCGGTGCCAGGGTCATTGCTCGGGTGTTGCTGGGGTTGGAGCCTGGCAGGAGGCACATGGCAGCGCCCAGGAGGGCAGGGACAGAGAGCAAACACCTCGGCTGAGTCAGGAGTGCTGGGCACAAGGCAGCTTTCCAGGAAGGAGTGTGCAAGCCTGAGCCCCTCGTGGCAAGGGCTGGTCTTCGGCTTCTCCTTTCCTTGAGAACTACAGAGTAGGGTGGGTTTTTTTTTTTTTCCTTCTGGTTTTTAAGCAGCCTCCAGAAAAATCTTGCTCAGACGGATCTGAAGAGCTGCAGCATCCAGAAGTCTGTCCTTGTGGGCATCAGGAGAAAACCCCATCTCTGAGCACTGAGTTGGGGAGTGAGGGCTCTGCACAGGTTTTCTGGTGCCGACTGTGTTTGTGCTGTGACAGTGGGAGCAGGACCACAGGAATCTCCTTGGCAGGAAAACTGTTGGGATTAGGTAAGTTGGAGAGACTCCTCTGGGTGAGGGAAAGTGATTTGCCACTTGTCCTTTTCTGTCCCTTTAACCAGCTCAGTCTCCTGTCAGAGATCAGATACTGGGATTTCCACTCGGGGGTTTTCCACCCGTTCCCATAGTCTCATCCTGGCAAAGGGAGGGCACAGGTCCAGTTAAGGACCAGTTTTGCTGTGAGTTGGGAAGGCACATCTGCTCCTGGGAGTGAACTCTGAGCACTTGGGGAGGCAAACAGTGAGTGCCCTGCTGGGAGTTCTGCAGGCGCCGGGGATTCCTGGGATGGACAGGGAAGTTCACCCCGCTCTGTTTGGGTTGCTGGCACTTACATAACCAGCCCTGGCACACCAGTTGAATTATGAGCTGCCTTAACCCCCAGAACAGTGCCCTGGGAGGGCATTTCCCTCTGCCAGCACCATGCCCAGTGGGGAGGGTGTGTAATCACATCAGCACCTCCAGGGCTCTGTTGTATCTGTAGGGGCGAGGCTGCCTTATCTCTGCTCCAGAGAAGTTTGGTATTGGTGTGACCTCACTCTGGACGTGCAGTGGGGCCTTAATTCCATTATGTGCTTTAGAAGGTTATGGAAGGATTGCAGGTTTTTGTAGGACAGCCGTGGTAAACAACAGGTCGGCTCTGGCTGGGAGGGACTCGTACGGGGTCTGGTCTGGGGCTTGGGGCAGCACCCTGGGGCTCCTTTTGGATGGTTTGGTTGGAGTCAGAATTACCTCTCCTGGGCATTTCTTAAGAGGTGAAAAAATAATGGGCTGCCATCGGTCACTACGTGTTTGGAATGAACAGCAGAACAATTGCATGTATGTATTTATATATAAATGTTGTGGAATTGTGTTTTCTGTGCATTAGAAGAGGGTTCAGTGGGAATAATTTCACTTGTGATTATAACTGGTTTTGAGATCGATTCCATAGCTTAAATAATCTCCTCCTGAAGGTAGAAATACAGCAGAATCCTTTTCTCTATGTGGGTGGCTTACCTATTTTAATGCAGCTTTTTCTTTTTTTTTTTTTTTAAAAAGAAGGAAATAGAGATTTTATATTTATCATATCAGATGAAATTGAAATCTAAATATTTACATCTTTTCACTGGATCTGAGGTTGAGCACCAGCTGTAGGCGTTGCCAAGCTGTTTAGTTGTCTCCTTCCCTGAGTAGGTTGATTTCTCCAGGGTGGTGGAGAGATGGAGCCTCCTGTTTCTGTGTGCTATTTCCTAGCCAGTCTCTGCATCTGGAAATCCTTCCCTCGCTGACCTGGCCCCACATTCAGAGGGTGTTCCAGCCTAAACATGCTGAAAGCTAAACATGGGTTATCTCCAGCAGGATGCAGAGTTAACCTCAAGCTGTGAAAGGGGAGGGGGAGTTCGGGATGAAGGATGTAAATAACTGGGAGATACTTGGTGGGGAAGAGCACAAGGGGGAGGGAGGCCTCTGCTTGCTGTTTCTCTGGCCATCCCCTTCCCCTCAGTAACTCTCTCCATGCTCTTTCCAAGCAAAGGTGGAGGGTCACTCCTCTTTTAAACCAGGAGCAGACATATGGAATGTTGCAGGACACCCTTCAGCAGAATTCCCAGTTTTCAGTCTCCAGTTCTGCTTTGTTTTCCTTGTTATTTTTTGAGCAGCCTTAACGTGGGGCTTTCAGGCTTCGGATGCACCAAAGCCAACTGATGGAGGAGAACACACAGCCTGTTTTATTTTCCCTCTCTCCCTTGTTTTTAAGCATAATTTATCCAGACTCTTGGGACCCATTGTTTGTCTGACCTGTGTCTGGATTGTAAAACATTGTTCCAAGTTTTAACTTCAACAAACAGTAAACATCTTCCATCAAATATCCTCAGAAATGTGTTTAGCTTGGGCACAAAGTGTCCTTTGTTGCTTTTGGGACTCTGGAGTAATTGCAATGCTTACTTTTGCTTACATTTAATGCCTCTAAGTAAGTTTTTCCAAAGGGCACCTTTAATGTGCTGCCTCTGTGAGAGGGGAGAGCATATTTGGGCAAGCCTACTTGAAGGATTAAAAGCTGTACTCCAGCTTCTGTGTTGCTCTGGCTTCCCAGTTTCCATTTATCCTGTTGTTTGGAAGAGATGGTTTGACTTGCCTTGCTGAGGGTGGGCACTTTGGCACCAGTAGGTCAGATCTTCTGCATCACATCTGCAGAACATCTGGGCAAGAGAGGGTGGAGAGGAAAGAGCCTCCTGTCCTGCTCCTGCCATTCCTTCAGACAGTTGTCCCAGCAGGAAAAGGAACTTGATGTAAAGGGGAGATTTCCTTGCCTTGTGGAGCATCTGTATTATCAAAGGCAGATGTGTCAGAGCACTTTCCTGCTCTGCCTTTTGTTGTCTGTATGGCATTTTGCTGACAGAACTTGTGTTTTATTCCTTGTTGTCAAAGTAGACCTAAAAAAAAAAAAACAAAAAAAACACATGTGATGTTTTATCTTGAACATTGTTCTCAAAATCAGAGGCTAAACCTTGTTGAGGGAGTGTTTTAATTCCTGTTTAAAGGCTGAGTGTAATTTGGCTTTTAGATTTCCCATTCTTCCTAAATCAAGTTTATGGTACCAGCAGCTGGGAGTGTCAACCTCTGACTATAAACTGGTTTGGAGCCAGTGAAAAACTCCTTGAAATCAGTTTGACAACTGTTTGAGAACCACCTTTTTAACATTCCCATCGAGTTCCCTGCTGAGGTCTCTTGCAGCAAACTTGTAGATCTTGTAGATGTCAGTCTTCACTGCATATTTCATTGAGCTTGCTCCTGAGCTTCCTAGAGGAATGCACACAGCTAAGCTTTGCAAAGCTGGTTTTAAAATGTAGTTTTACGTGGAAACCTGGGATCAGCAAGATGAGATTTAAACCGGTCGTGCCGTGCTGGGGGAGGGCCACACCTTGGCGACCACAGCACCTCCAGGGAGAGGCTGTTTGCTTTTGTTTGGGGGTGTTTTTTTGGAGGTTAAGTCCCAATTTCTCCCCGGGATTTCTGGTTGTGCAGCCCAGGTGGGTGGGTCTGGACCTGCAGGGGCTCGGAGGGCACAGCCAGGTGAGGCAAATCTATCCCAGCAGCACCGTGGGTGATGCTGGGGGAAATTGGGATGCTCGGGCTCTGTTGGGAGCAGGGAAGGGAGTCTGAGTGGGGCTCTCTGAGCTTTATTCCATCAGCCTGTGTGGCCTGAACCTCCTGGCTTGGAGAACCTGAGCAGTTCCTAAAGGCAGCATCAACACAGGCGCCCCGGGGCTCCACCTTGCAGGAACCAGAGGGAATTCCATCTGGAGGTGGGAAAATCAGCCCTTCCAGCCTTGCTTTACTCGAGGCTGGCACCGAGAGCAGAGGGAGTGACACATTTCCATTTGACTCATCTGTTGTCAAAATGGTGACACCCTTGAGTCACATTAGAAACAAGACTTTTTGGAGCTGAATTGGCACATCCCAGAGCAGGTGTTTGCTGGGCTTCTTTGGGTTTTGTCCTTGGTAAGGAAATTGTTCTCCACTTCCCTGAGAGGGGATGAAGTTGATTAATGATTTCACTGGTGGCCTGGGTTAAAAATAACAGGAAAACCTGATCCAGGTGGAGTGTCAGAGATTGGCTGTAAAGATGGTCAAATAGCCTGCTTGAAATAGTTGTGGAGCCCTAAAAAATAAACAAAAAATAATAAAAAATTTAGTGCCCAGTAGCCAGATGGTTGGAAAAGAACACCCCACGATCAATGAGGCAATATGTAAATATTTTCAATCATTACCACAGTACTGCTGTGTTGACATTGAAATTCAGAGTGTTATTCCCTGGGACTCCTCATTGATCAGCAGATGAGCTCTGATAAAACAGGATAAAAGCACAATACCGAGCATTATTATGGATTGTGGCTTTCCTTGGCAAGGACAGGCTTCCATCAAGGGCTAGGAATGGATTTCAGACCCTCTTTAAGCATGTTACTGAGCCACTGTTTCTTCCCTGGCTGTCAGCTCCCAATTAAATGGTGTTTTTTTTCCTGAGCTGCTTTATTTAAGGTGAAACACTCCATAGTTGACAAATTTTCCTGTGCTAATTGCCACATTTGTATGGGAAGGGGCAAGGTGGGAGCTGACGTGGAGTTCTCTGTTTGAAATACTCCTGTCTAGAAGTGACTGAAAAGTAATATAAATCAAACAGTTGAATTAAATTTTCTTTTTATTTGAAAAAAAAAGAAAAAGATCCTCCTGAAAGCAGCTGTGGAGACCCTGTGTGGCTGATTCACTTGGAAAGCTTCACAGGAGTGATGGCATTGTCATACATAAAACATGGAGTGCCTTTGGCATTCACAGGTGCTGAACCCACCCAGAGGCTTTCTTTTTTAATTTTCCCTCCTCCTCCACTTTTGTGCTCCTGGAAGAAGAAAATCCTGTAGGTTTTACTGCTCTCAGAGGGGAGTTGGAAGCTTGGCTCTAAATAGATGCTTTAAAAGCTGCTTTTTGAGCTCTGCCCACCTCAAAGCCGTTCCGTGCCCGTGGGGAGCAGGAGCTGCTGCTCCTTGGGATCCCCCTCTGTCTGGGAAGGGGATGTGTGTGGGGAACAGGTTCCCACCTTTAATATCTGATATTAAATGTGACTCTTCCTATATTTTACACAGCCTGGAGTGAGCATCCCAAAAATCCTGAGTATAGAGGGGTATTTTTTAATAATTTTTCTTGCAGTCTGACCAGAGCAATGTGTTGTAACACTTCCCACTCCAATCTCCTGTTTAGTATAAAGGAATAATGACTTTTTAGGGAGGAATAATGACTTTTAAGGAAGGAGGGAGAAATGAAATGAAATGAAAAGGTCATTTTAGCAACAGCAGGGTCCAGAGCCCAGGCAGCTTCTGGAAACATTTTGCTGTTTGTTTTCTCTCCCATCCCCTTGGGTCTGGCTGTTACAGTGAGGCCAGGACCTCGTGCTCCTTTGGGAACGTAACCCCAGGGCATTTTGGAGGGTCCAGATGCTACAAACATCAGAGAGGGGAGAATGGTCTGGGTGCCTTTCCAAGCTGTTTGTATTTTCCAGTCTGCTGCTGCATTTATCCTGCACGTTGATTAATTTCCTGGCACGTCCTGGAGCCTGTTCCTCCAGTTAGAGTTCTTCAGGACTTGGGGTTTATTTCTCTCAGGATTGTTGGTGATTTTCTGTTGCTCACTTACACGCCCTTATTGTTTCAGGGTGCCTGACAGGAGGGCAGAAAGGGCTCTGGGGACTCTGTGTGGTCTCAAACTGCATCTTCCAAGCCACGGGCAGGTGGGCTTTGACCACAGCTGGCACTTGTTGGGGCATTGATTAATGCAGATTGAACTGAGCAGAACCAGCTGTGCTGTTGCTGAGGGAAGGCTTTGCTGCAGCTCTGGCTTTGCAGAAACAGCCCTTGGGGCTTGCTGTGGATTGCCAGGACCCTGTTGCAGGTGTGAGGCCACGGGGGTGGCCCCCAGGTGTGTCTGCTCAGGTGATGATGAGGCGGGCACTGCCCATCCCACCAGCCTGAAGCGTTTTAGTGGTGGCAGCGACGGTGCCTTTTGGGAAGGGTTGCAGGGGGAGGTGCAGCAGAGAAGCCTTCAGAAGCCAGCAGAAAGCATCTCATAATTAATTAATCATCTTGCATGGAAAGGTAAATGTCAGCTCTGTTAGTGCAATGTGGTGTGTGCAGCGTTTGTGCCAGGAATGAGCAGTGTGGCTCCTCTGCCTCCTGCAGGATGGATTTACATGGGGATGTGTCTGTTAATCGGTGGGGTCTCCTTTGGTGGACCTGTGTGATGAGCTGTTATGCTGCTCCACCACTGAACTGGGCTTTGATTTGGCTCTGAGCTGCTTCCTTAGGGAGATTCTTCCCTGGAAGCCTTTCCAGGAGGGGTGGGAGTTTGAAAGGCTCCTTTCTGCAAATCCCCCAGAATGAACCTGTTGCTGTGGCCTTTGGGGAGCTCTTTATTTAACTCACTTTGCTCTGGTTTTGTTGGGCTGTTCTTTCCTGGTGCTTTGGACAAATGTGCCCCTTTGTTTAGCAGTGCTGGAGCCTCCCACACTTCAGGGGTTGGATTTTAAAAGCAGGAGCAGTTTTAACTGTGTGTATGAGTTCCACACAGCACAAATGCTTCTGAAACGCAGCCAGGGTTATGATTATAAATCTAAAAGAGGCTTAAAACCTGACAGCTTTTAAGTTTAATTTTGCCTTGGTGATCTGTTATCACACCTGAAAATAAGTAAATCAAGAATAGAATGAAGGAGGCCTCTGCAAACTGCAGTGACTTTAAAAAGTGATGACTTGGGAATACAGTCAGGGTGAATTGTTTATGATTATTCCAGAAAATGAGTTTGAGAAATATACATCATGTCCTGGCTGATATTAATTATCTATTACCTTTGGTGTTTGCTGAGGGTGTGCTGTTTTCCCAGTGGCAACACTTTCAGTTTCTGTTGTGCAGAAATGGGTTTGCTTTTAATCACTTTTATTTCACTGCCATTAACGAGGGTGCAGAGAACTGTCTTTCTCTTTGGAGCAATTGTTACAGGCTGAATGTCAACAAAAAGGAGACTTTCTGTCATCCTTCCCCAGTCTACAACCCAGGGGGGGAAAAACCAGCTCTGAAACAGAAAAGAATAAAGCAGGAGGGTTGATTTTTCTCAGGCTGAGGAGGGTTTGTGGCTGCCCTTCAGCTTTGTGGGTACCAGGGGGTTTTTGGAATTGCCTTCACCCCATTAAAAAGCTGAACCTCTGAGTCCAGGCAATTTTGGGACCTCTGAGCCCCCCAAGACCAGGGGGACAGAGCAGAGTGTTTTACAATTTATTTACCCACACGGAGGTTGTGGAGGATGGTGGTTTTGGGAGGGTGTTGTGTGACATACCCAGAGTCTATAGAAACAAGTCTGGCTTGTGAAAGATGTAGGAAGAGTGGAATGGACAAATCCCACCGTGCCTGGGGAGTGAGTTATGGTACAGCTTGTAGGACTCAGACTGGATGGATAGTGAGTTAGAGCTGTGTAGCTACAATGAATCCCTTCAAAGGAGAAAGGCAACGTGAAGGTTCTTGTTTACTTGCAAATCAGAGTGGTAGAATGGCTAAAGGGACTAATGCGATACTCACTTTCCTGAAAAAGCCTTTAAAAATTCAAAGGGAAAGCAAGATGAAAATGTTATATTTAAATACATTTCCATCACACAGATTTGAATAGTTGCTTTAGAGAGACAGTCCTTGGGGCTTTGAATCATCATATTGTGTGTAACAGGAGGGGAAGAAACATTTTAAATTTCCTTTCATAAAAAGAGTTTTTGCTTAAAGGATTCCTTAAGAATTTAGTGGGTTAATTCTGCCCTAAAGTGCCCAAAGAAAACATTGACACAGGTTTGTGCCTGTCAAATCATCAAATCTTTTTCTTGAGTTGTAAGGATATAATTTTAAAACTCATGGTGATTTTTCAGTGTTAATTTTGTTGCAAGCTTGAAGAATTAATTCTATTTATGAGCTTGCCTTGACTGTATTAACTTTTGCAACAAGATTGATAATCAATAAAAGAAGATTCAGTTTCAGGTAAACTCGGATCAGATCCTAAACCACAGGCTGGACCTGAAGTTCCCACCACAAATAGATCCACATTTGATAGATGCATCACAGCTTTTGAGATAGGTTAAGCAACTTGATGCCTGAC
This sequence comes from Scytalopus superciliaris, assembly GCA_013400415.1. Taxonomy (NCBI): domain Eukaryota; kingdom Metazoa; phylum Chordata; class Aves; order Passeriformes; family Rhinocryptidae; genus Scytalopus; species Scytalopus superciliaris. The sequence goes on along the minus strand of VXBX01003594.1, from coordinate 202,913 downwards.
ACTTTGAGCTAATTTTTTTTAAAAATTATTATTATTTTAAACCAAGCCTGAGAAAGCAGAAGTGGCATTTGGGCTCCACGTGCCTGGCTCAGCTGTGAATCAGCAAATGACGTTAATAAGCATTTGTGGACTAAATATATTTTTAAGCTGTCTGGCTGCTGCTCTTGGTGAGATTTCTGAGATTAATGGCCCTTCAGTGTTACTCACGTTTGCTCTTCCTCCAGCAGGAACTTGACCTGTGCAGGCACTGTTATTTTTTTAAAAATTGCTGTGCAAGAAGGTACAAGAGGAAAGAGCAGTTACTGGGTTTTTAAATTGCTGGTGAGGCATGGATCTGTTAACTGGAGCAGCATTTACAGCTAAAGTAGTAGTGGTTTTCCCAAGCATTTCAGGCTCTTTGGCACAGGGAGTGGAGTATGTTGGTGTTTTAGTTGTTGTTGGGTTTTTTTTTTTTCCCTGTAACCGTTTGGTTTTGGGTGTTGGCTCAAGGTCCCAATCAAGGAGGTGTGTTTTTATTTGTGGGGTTGTGGACTCAGATTTGCATGTTCCTGATTTAAAACAGCTCCTGCTGCTGGGAAGGACAACTGTGCCCTTCCTGAGCCGAAGGGGAAAGGAGCATTCCTGCTGATGGGGAGTTGAGTGTGTTAGAGGCAGCTTTAATGTGAGGGGGTGGGTTTTGGGGGGTGTGGGAACTGCTGGAGCCCATGGGGGAAGGTCTCCCAACCTTCTCTGCTCCATCCCATGTGCTCTGGAGAGCCCTGGCTCTGTGCTGGCTGCTGCCTGGAGCACAGCAGGGCAGAGAAACCAGGATAAACCAGGAAGACCTAAAGAAACTTGGGAAGGGGGCATGATGGCTGGTGGTGGGGAGCACATGTATACTTTAAAAGCATCATGAAAAATCAGTGTTTGGAGGTAAAGATGAGACCGAGCCTGAAGGAATCTCTTAGACAAGGCACTGCTTGGAATAACGAAGCAAACCACAGAACCTGCTTGGCAGGGAGCTGGTTGCAGGTTCCTTCTGGCCCTCAGCTCTGCTGACAAAACTCAGCCTCAGGGGGAGAGCAGGTGGCTGGAATTGGGGTGCAAAAGGGCTGCCTGGGGTTGTGTGGGATGCTGGTTCATCCCATCCCTGGGGCAGCCAGAGGAGCTCCCTGCTCCTCCTCCTTCCAGGTGTGGAAGGATTTTGGGGGAGAGGTCCAAAGGCAGTGCCAGGATGGTGACTTGTCTCCAACACCCAGATGAGAAGGGAGATGCTTGAAGGGGAAATGTTGTACAGAGGGAGCATGTGAGGGTGGTCAGTGCAATGCGCCTGTGTGTTTTCTCCTCTCTCTCTCTCTCTCTCTTTTTTTCCTTCTTAATTTCCATGAGTTGGAGATGACGATGACTCATGGCTTGGAAGGCACTTTAAATCCCTGAGGTGCTCATTGCCGCCTACTATCACGTATTGAATTTCTGACATACCGGAGGGATGTCTGCACAGAAACTCTGATGTGCAATTAGGGGATGTTGGAGCTTTCTGTTGTTTGCACAGGAGCCCTTAGCATGGAGTAACTGGGAGGAGAATGCAGCTTTAGCCCTGCTCCTGATTTCCCATGGGCAAGGCACTTAAGCAACTGTGCTTTGTCTTTCTCTAGGATGTTGACACATGTGGACCAACAGTGACATCCTCTCTCAGCAATGCTGTCTTTACTCCCTCCTGCACTCAGCAGCATCTAGAGAGATTTCTTGCAGAAGGTAGGTGATGACATTTCAGCTGGGTGGCTGTTCTTTTGCTCCTGGATTAAGAGGGGAAAAAAACCCAAACCATTTAGATGTTACTGGGGAGAATGGTAATTAATCTGAGGGATGTTAACTGGCTGCTGGTGAGAGGGGATTAACCTTAGCTTGGGTCCCACTTTGAAGAGATGCTTGGGGAAAATGTGCTAAAATGGAGTCTGGAAGGAATGGCTGCACAAGCTCTTGGAGAAGGGCCTGGCACTCACATGGTTGGCTTAAATTATGCATGGATGTGTGCATTGGTACTAAACCTCTTTCTGATGAAAACTCCCTGCCCTTTTCTTAGTCAGCATCTTCGTTTAGTTAAAATCTTTCAAATAAATTAATTAAAAAGCAGAATGGCTGCACAGGATGTGCATGTAACATAATTTTTAATGGGTATTTCAATCTTGTGTGAGTTTTTTTCCCCCCAGAAAAGCATTCTTAACTGTGTTAGTTTTATTTGTGTTGAAATAAGCAGTTGTGCGGCCTCTGGTACTACCATCAAACTGCTGTTTCTACCTTTTTTTTTGCTCTCTGAACTTTATTTTACATTTCCAAGAGTGTTGAAATGCAGCACTTCCCAAAAGAGAGTGCAGAAGGGGAAGCAGTTACCCCGTGGTGGTTTTTAACAAGTAAATGTGAAGAGATTGTTTTTTCTGAATATATGTACCTGATGCTGGGGAAAAAAAAAAAATCAGTGGCTGAACAGGAGGCTTTTAAAAGATGGGGTGTCAGCCTTTAGACTGACTGCATGGCTTTGCATCTTCCTATTTTCCTCCAGTATATTCCTCAGCACTAGGGTTTTGTTGCCCTCATGAGAAAGGGTGTTCCCAACTCCACCAAATGTCTCCTTGGGGTGATACTGTGGCACAGCAACTCTGCATTTTTGCTGCTGGGTGCTGAAACTCAGAAATGGGTGGGTTTCGCTTCAGGAGCAACGAATTGCTGGGAAGAAGAGAAAGAATAAATGAGTTTGGATCTGAGACTGTTCACTTACCAGACTGAAATGTGTTTTGAGTTGCTGAGGGTTTGTATCTCAGGGTCTCAGCAGTTCCACTGAGACCACAGTGACACCAGCCCTGTATTAACATGAAATATCTTTGTTGAAAACTAAGGGCGGTTTGAAGACCTTAATTATCTCCTGTCAGGAAATTGGCTCCCACTGCCATTCCCTGTGTTGATTCCCTTCCTGGAGCCTCTCTCTTCAGGATTAGCAGAGCCAGGCTGTTCCCAGTGCTCAGGAATACCTGATTTCCTTGGGAGAGAGCCCTGCAGCTCCTGTGTGCCCTCTCTGAAGGAGCTGTGCACTGTCTCCCTGGGAGCCAGGGCTGCTGTCAGCAGCTTGAACACAGGAGTTTTTGCTCACAGAGGCATTAATTGCCACGTGAATTTGTGCTCCTGTGCTGTGGAGGAACATCTGTATCCCAGGTCACAAAATCCCCTGCAGGCTGTTGTGGAGGGGAGTGTGTTCCTGGGAATTGGCAAAGAAGAAATGCAATCCCTGGGCAGTGCTCAGGGTTTGCTTTGCCCCTGGGGTTGTGGCTCTGCTCATTTCACTTGCCTGGGGGATTTAACAGGGCTAATGAGGTGCCCAAGTGGTCATTAATTTCCAGGGCAAGTGAGGTGAAAACTGCCTTTGGAATGGTGTTCATGGCAAAAGGAACCCGGGCTGTTTGCATCATTGGAATGCCTGTGGGTTGGCAGGTGGGGCATGGAGGGAGAAAAATGGGGTGCAAACCTTGTCAGGGAATGCAGTGCTCAGGAACACAAGCAGCTGGAGAGCAGTGTCCAGGAAAGTGCTGGAGGCTCTGGGTAATTTTCCCCTGTGTTCTGCCAGCAGCCCTTTGTTTTTCCAAGCCCAGAGGCTTTGAATCCAAACTGTTGGACAGAGGAGAAGTGTTGGGACAATGCTCTTCTGCAAGTAATACCTGGGAGTATTTTGTGTGGAATAGCTTCACAATTTAGGCAAGTGTCGTCCATCCCTGGGTGTGTGTGTATGTAAGCCCTGAGTGCTGGGGCTGAACTTTATTTTTTCTGCATATTCTGCTTGCCAGGGAGTTACCATGACATGAGAACTGAACCCTTTGTAAAGGGTGAGTTCCCAAAAACCCTAATGCAGAAAAATCTGTCCTCGTGTTGGATCCTTCATCAACTGTATTGCAAAGCTCAGTGTGAGGAGTTCGATGGAGGTGATCACACTCCAGAGAGCTGGCAGGGAGAAGAGCCCTGTTTGGCAGCATAACCCACAGCACAATTGTGACATCCCCTGCCTCAGTGTGTAAAGGCTGTGGGTCAGGGTAGCACTTGTTCCTGTGCCAGGCTGGGAGAAAGGGGAACCACCAGTAGGGAAGGGAGGGGGGAATGGGATCTTGTAAAGTTACAGGTAAACTGAGTTCCACCTGACAGACCAGGACATAAATATTTGGGAAGGTGCAGAAGGATCCCTTTTCCAAAGCAGGGATCTCTGTATAGTCTGGCACAGTGAAATTTCTCGTGGAAACGTGGGTGAATTTTTCTTTTGGTGGTTTTCCTCCTTTTCCAGCAGGAGCAGCAGCCACGAGGAGCTGTTGGGACACGTATTTAACTGGGAGGAAAGAGCTGTGACGTTGGTGTGGTTGTAACCACAGACTGACAGTTTCCTGCTGCAAGAAACTGTCTGTAGTTCTGAACCTCCTTCGTTTGTGTTTGTTTTTCTGTGCTGTTTAAATATCTGAGGAAGATTCCATTGCTTTGAGGCTTCTGTTTTTTTGACAGTGTCTTTGTTGCAGCAATTTTGGGGGATGGTGGCATGAGGAGAGTTCATCACACCACTAATACAAAGCCAGGTGAAGTCCAGAAGGTTTCCTGTATTTTAGAGTCTAGTTTTAATGTAGAAGTCAAGGAGTAAGCCCATTAAATGTGTGTCAGACTGGTTTTGCAGTTACATTTGCATGTACAAAGCTGTGGTTATTTCTGGGCAGAAAGGATGCAATCATGTGAACCTACTTGTGTGGCTGAGGCTCTTCATCCCGTATTTTCATGTCATCATTACTGGCTTCTAACTCTCCTGCCTCCTTCCCATCCTTCTGCCCTGGGATGTGTTAAATATCACAGCTGCAAAAATGAGGGCACGTTTTTTCCCTGCTGTTCCCATTCCAGCTGGAAAACTTGGACAGATCCTTCCCTTGTGGCTTGTGGTACTGTAAATAAAGGCTTGGGAGGTCACACGTTTTCCATCTCAAGTTATTTTGATTCCAGTGCTGGAATGGGAGGGGAGAAGGGAGGAGAGGAATAAAAATAAAAACAAAAACAAAACCTCCAACTGTTGTGGCTCGTTGTGGGAAAAAGAGCTCATCAATGCAAAGGAGAAGCACTTGGAAAAGAGGCCTTTGCAGGGAGGACTTAATCTTTGACTGAAGCTGAGACTTGGATAATTTAGGGTCAAAGATTTCAAGAGTCTTCCATTAAGCTCTGGAATAAGTTATGTCCAAAGGAAGGCCCTGAGCAGGAGGCTCCTGTGATCTGGTGGTGCTGTCTGGCTTTGAGGGCGTGTTGGTGTGACTGGAGGGACTTGGTGAGTCCTTTCACTGGGGTTACTCCGAGGCTGGAGCGTCCCTCGAGTGGCCTTTTGGAGGTGGAGCTGAGAGCTGGGGTTGTGGGGCTGGCTGGCTGCTGAGATGCAATTTGTGGCTGGGTGTTTCCACTGGGGGCAAAACGTGTGTGTGTGCCATTTCTCTCGGGTGAATGTGTGGCTCAGCCTTCTGGAAGTGACCCCAGAATCGTGGCTGCTGCTCCTGCTCACAGCTGGTGGGTCCTGCATCTGCAGGCTTGGCCCCCTCAGCTGGTGCTGGCTGGGGCTTTGCAGGCTCACAGAACACACTGTTCAGGCTTCACTTTATACATTTCACTTTTCCTTTTGATATTTGTATAATCACGTTGTGGCTTTGCTAAGAAAGGAGCTCAGGACAAGGTCCACTGGGCTTTACTGCTGAGTGGGGGGGGGATATTGGCTTGCAGTGGAGGAGCTAACACGTGCTGCCAACTGTGCCCCTCGCCTTGCTGAGTTCTGAGGAGACCTTTTTTTGTTAGTTTTTTTATCAAAACAGGATACAAAAAGTGAATATAATTTGTCACCGCAGGACTCGTGTTGTACCTTGACAGGAGTATTTCTTTTTCCATAAACTGTTATATTTATAAATGTACAGCAGGAGCAGGAGAGAAGCATTGCACATCTAGATGTTAATCTCTGCACAAGGTAGTCTTTTGATTCAATAACTTTTTGTTTCTTCCCTTGATCTTCTTTTGCATTTTTTTTTTCTTTAATGGGCACAGGACATATGGACATAAAAAATAATGGCCCAATTTCACCCCTGCTGTAGCTCATTGACGTCATTAAAGCTACAGCAGGGATGACTTGGCCCAGATTCTTTAAAAATAAGACCTGATGAACAGCCCCTCATGGAAAAGCTCCGTGGAGAAGGTTGTCCTGAGCACAGCATAGAGCAGATGTGATGTGACTCACTGTGACATTCAACAGCATTCCCATTGGTGCCATTGCAGGGAAGCAGAGGTGGGACCCTTCCTGGAGGGGACAGAAGGGCTGCCCATGTGCTGCAGACCATGCCTTGAACAGTGGGATGGCATGGGGGTGATGGGTGAGGTGAGAGGACAGTCAAAGCAGAGGCAGGTCTGGATGGAGACCTCACTTGCTTGGGAGTTGTGGAGATGTCTCTGCCTGAGGACTGGCCTTGCACGTGGGAGCCAAAGGCTGGGAACCATGGTGGAAAGGATCAGTGGGAAAACTTGCTTTGAGTAGGTTTTTTTAGTAAAAACTCCTTTGTTTTGGGTCTGTTTTGTTGTATTTCTGTACTTTTCCCTCGCTGGTGCCCAGAGGTGTTCTGTGCCATCCAGATGTTGTCCCACAAGGATGAGCCTTGTGAACACAGCAGCTCTCCCTTCCCTGGCCTTGAAGGCTCAGTATCCTGAGGTAGGTCTGAGGTGCAGCTGCCTGTGCAGGGTGTGTTTCCCTCCTTCTACCTGTGCATAGAAATAGAAATCACAGGTAAGGGAGGCAAAAGAGGGCAATACAGATCATGGCAAAAATAGCGGATTTGACCTTGACTTCAGTGCTCGGTCTGAATTCAGCTGGAAAATGCACTTTGAGCTCTGAAAACAGAGACAAATGTGAGAGGTTCTCAAGAGCTGTTGACTACTTTCCATTTACTAAAATAGTAGTAGCGATTCGTGGATGGTGACTCTGAAAATCTTTACACCAACATACAAAGGGAGTGTTATTTATAACTGCAGGAAGAAACACCCTTTACAGAGCAGTGAAAGCCCCAGAGCTGTATGTGAGGTGTGTGTGAGTGCTTGATCCCTGTTGGTACAGCCAGTGTTCATTGCCCAGGGTAGCTTTAATTTAACTGAGTTCTTGGTGGTGATAACTGTATCTGGCCAAGACAGGTTCTCCTGCAGCGAGTCCAAGAAATCAGATAGTTCTTTTTCTGATGCCAGACTCTTCTGGTCCACTGAATATAACTGCAAGAACACATAGTTCTTAGGAAGGAAAATGCTTACTGTGTTTTTGGTGACAGCTGAAGCTGACTTGGGGGAGGGCTGGATGGAGCCAATACCACTCCTGTCTGCTGCTTGAGAGAGTGTTCGTTTTAGGGGAATTTAAGTTGGAAAGTTTTTTGCAGTAGAAAGCCAGGATAGTGTCAAAGTGACATTGCCTAGTATAAATAGTGAAGGGAGAATTAAATCTGTAAAATATATTCAGTCGTTTGATTAGTCATCCAAAACTCTGCTGGTAAGACAGGGAAAGAAATCTGGGCTTAACCTGATAAATGTCCTTCTAAGGGTGGGAAAAGTCAGAAAACCCAAGAACTCATGATATCCAGAGAGACCATGTAGCAGCTGGCAGACTTCTAAGGAAGAGTGTTAAATCCTGGAGGAAATGGTGGGGAAACTGCAACCTTAAGGGCTTTTGGAGCCAGAGGTATTTGATGTAATGCAGATCAGGGTGATTAGCTGCTTTTACTGCACAGGATGCATCCTTGTGTGATGAAACTGCATTGCTTTGAGGTTCTCTTTGCTTGGGTTGTCTTCCTGCATCCCTCTCAAGCCCCTCAGTGTCAGCGTGGTGGATCCATTTAGGGGCTGACCCTGCTTTCATTGAGAAGAGAACCCACCTGAGAAGTGCAGGTGAACCCCCCCACAGAGTGGGGAGCAGCATGGGTTGGACATTTGTGCCACACCCAATACAAGCTTGATGATTGGAGTTGGAGAGAGGGTTTCACCTGACCAGAGAGTGTATGAAGGTTTTAAATTGCAGGTCTTTAACTTACCTTAGCAGTTAATTTTCCAGAGCCAAGGCTACCTTGTTATGGGTCTTAGCAGAGCACAGGAATGATTAATTTCTGGGTTATATAGAGATCTTTCTTAATAATCTGAAGTGTGTCTTTCTGGTTGAAAACACAGGAGGGTGGGAAACTGTAAGCAGGCAGCAGCACAGGGTTGTGGGTGCCCTTCCAGAGCACACCCATCCCTGGAAATCCAGCCCAGCTTCCTTTGCACGGGCTGAGCAGCAGCACTTGGGCAGTGCTGGGGAATGATGTGCCACAGCCGAGTTTGGGGCTGTGTCCTCTCGACCAGCAGCACGAGGGTGTCCCAGGGCTGGGGGGTTATCAGGGACATAACCCAGGCTCAGGGTGTGCCTGGAGCACTGCTGCTGCTTTCCAGCCTCAAGGGGAAGCTCCAGTAAATCCCAGTTCTCACTGGGGCAGCCTGTTCTGCAGTGCCAGGTGTGTGTTAATCCACAGGCTTTGGCTGTGAGCAGAGAGCAGGATTTCACCAGCAGATGTACTGACAGACTCTCGTGGATCCATTTTGTTTATGAAGAATTATGTGTTGAAATCAATATGCAGATCAGGAATGCTCTGAGTAGCTAAAGAAAATCCTTCCACTGTGTGTTTCTCCATCATCTCAGCAGTTTATTAAAAAAAAAAATAAGAAAAAGAGGGGGTTGCAAATACCATCTGTATTTATTCAGATTAAAAAGGAATGTGGGGATGAAGCCCTAGAGAAAAAGGGAACTGTTCAGTGCTGAAGGAGAAGTTTCAATTTATTTGAAGGGAACTTTTAATCTATTCTGGATGATTTAAGTGGTAAGCTCCAGAGCAACAGACTCACTTCAGCTCATCACCTGCTGAGTGCTTGGGTTCCACTGGGTGCTCTCAAGTCCTGGAGAGGCCTGCAAGGTTGAGCTGTTTCTTCAGAGCTCAGAGAGTATCAGGGAATGAGGAAAGGGGGAACTTTGCACCAGCACTAGTTGTGTTTATAAAAGAACTAAGGGAATAATCTTGGAATTAACTTGAGCTTGATCAATGGCTCTGGTTTGTCCACTAATTCTTCTGTAGGTATCTAGAATGCAAGCCACCAATAGAAGTTCTCTTAGTTTCTTGCTATTTTGAGGTTTATTTTGATGGATTATGTTTCTAGGTAACTGTTGAAGGTTATTTCTGGGAAATGCTGCCAGAATGTTTATTAACATGTGACTAGAGCCAGGTAGAGTCCCTTTAGAAAATGTGGCAGTTGCTGTGCACCCTCAGTGAGGGACAGTGATTGTGCTGGAGGGGGTGAGTCCTCCCAGTTCCCTGCCCACACTGGGCATGGAAATAACTCTGTCAATAGTGGAAATGTCACAGCAGGAATGACTCGCTGGATGTGCCCAATTCCGTTTATCTAAATGAGCTGTGATCCTGGATTTAACGTGCTGTTTCATAGCTAAGATAAGAGTCACATGAATTAGATTATTGTTGGGGGAAAAAATAGAGGGGGTGCTGATATAAATACTTGTGTGGGAAGTTTAGAGAGCATTAGCAGGTCGTTTTACGTTTACGAACAGCAGTGGTCAAAGCAGGATCCTGCAGGAGATGCTTTCCACATGATAGGAACTCCAGTCATTAAAAAAGCATGAATCGGATTAAGAAGTGTAGGGTTATTTTAATTTGCCTTTGAGTCTTCAGATGTCAGTGCAAGCTTTAATCAGCAGCTGTGCCAGTGAGGAGCCACCATGTGAGATGGAAACAGAGGCTGTGGACAGAGATGGCCCTGCCTGAGTGATTCAGGGGCCCCCCGGCACCCCAGGAGGTTCCTGCCCCACAGGTACTCATGTCCTGAGCACCCTTATCCCTTTTGTGGCCACAGCAGCAGCAGCCAGGGCTGTCCCTGGGGTTTGTGGGGCTGAGGACACGTTCAGCAGAGGGGCAGCTGCATGCATGGTAGGGGTGGGTGCCCAGGAGCATCCTCCCAGAGCAGGAGACTCCTGGATAAGAAGGTGCAGCACCTGAGCAGGGATGGTGCAAGTCTTGCAATGCTGGCAGCTGAATGTCTCCTGGGCAGTTGTCTGATGCCGTTCTTTCAGGGGGACTTTAAAATACTGTTTCCTCTCCCTTCTGGAAGTTTCTTCTGTGTATGAAACAGACTCCTTGAGCTCTTTGTCTTTTGGTCTGTGGTCCCCCTTGCTTTGGGGACCCTGCTGTGTTCCCTGAGGTACAGCAATGGCAAATATTAACAGCTCAAATCTGTGTTTCTGTGTGTACTTAATATGCAAAACATGGTGTGTGTGGTGTCAGAGGCAGTGATGAGCAGTTCCCCCCTCCCTGTGTTCTGAGATGCTCAGTTCTAGCCTGCCACCAGGGGTTTTGTCCTGAGGAGCCACAAGCAGCAGGGCAGGGAGGGTGTCCCTCCTCAAGGTCATGCTGGGTATGGCACTGCTGAGCTTCCAGTGACCTGGAGGGAAGGGACTGTCCCAGCACTGGGACTTGCCTGGGGGGAATTCTTAATGCTCCTGTGTGGGCAGATGGCTGCTTTCTGCAGGTCATGGTCAGGGACAAAGGCGTATTCCCTGGACAGGATGGCAGGAAGTTCAGGAGGTGGGATGGCAGGAAGCAGTTTCGTGATCCCTGGTGGTGCAAAAGCTGCCTTTGCTTTTAAATGTGCTCTGCCTCTGCTTTGGTGATGTTTGTGTTGAGTTCTGTGGGATGTTCAGGGCAGTACTGCCATCTCTCCAGACAGCTGTGCTCACTCCTGTTGTTATCCCAGTGGCTGTTCACTGGTGATAAAGGACAAGGTGCCGAGGACCAGCATCCTGATACTTGGGAACTGGGTGATGTTTGGGTTTGTCTCTTGTAGCAGACAGCTGAGGTAGTTTAGGTCTTCCTTGAAGACCTAAAATGTGCTTTTATTGACTCCTTGGGCTTTGTGAAATCATGATGGAAGGATGTAGCAAAACCATTGGGAAAGCTTCCCTTCCCTACACCTTAGTGCTGGCTAAGAGCTGCCTCTTATGAATTGAAAGAGCTCCCTGGGCCATTCCCTTTCTTTTAAATATAAGCTGATCTGCACTGTGAATAAATATGTTAACTTAATCACACAGTTGCCAAACCTCCTGTTGCTGGTAGCTCGAGGAGATATTTCACTCAGCAGAGACACAGTGATGTGCTGGTGTTGCAGCAACCATCTGATGTTGCAGAAAAGCAGGATTGGCATAACTTACCTCACACTAACCCTAATTTCTTTTCTAATTCTCCCTGCCTTGGCAATTGAAGGGACAGTNCCCCGACTGTTCCACCTGCTGGCTCTCCTTGCCTGTGGAATCTTTGCCTTGTCACCTCCTGGCACAGGAGTGGAGCTTGGGGCACTGCAGGCTGGGTTTGCTGAGGTGGCACCTGGGCTGATCCCAGCTCAGCCCTGAGCTCTGGGGTGCTGCTTCCTGAGGGAAAGGCAGACAAGAAGGCCTGGCCAGGGGCTGAGCTCTGTCAAGCTGTGCTTTCAGAGGTTAAGCTGATTGCAGAACTCTCATAAATAAACCCTTCTGTATTAATACATAAGTGCCTGCAATAGGTGCATTATTAGAGTTCATGGAAGCTTTTGGAAAGAATAATGTCCTGGCTGAGCTGTTTGTGCAGTCTTTGCTGGCTCTGAGATTGGTGTCATTAACTGAATTTTGGCTTTTCCACTCAAATGGGGTGTGTGCTCTTTGCTTGAGCTTGCAGGTGATGCACTTGAAGGCAGATGTGAAAAGGGAAAACCTTCAAAGCTCCTTGCATGGCTTCTGTGGCCATCAGGTTATGGGGAAGAGGGGACAGCCTTCCCATGAAACTGCTTTCCTTTGGATCGTTGGGAGTGTGAGGGTTTTCCCACTGAAGCCCATGCTGTGGTTTTTGGTTGGCTGTAAAGACCTGGCTGCTTGTGTGCTGCTGACTCATTCTTCCTGCAAAATTTCTCTTAAAAACCCCAAACACTGTCTGTATGTTAGAAGTAGCCAGATTCTTCTTTCTACAGGGAATGACACTTGCTGGAAATTGATCTTGCCTAATCCAAAGCATAGCAAGTGTAATAATTAAGTTCTGTTTAATTTCCATACTTATTTGATGGGGAGACAATAGCTTGTTCTTTGAAACTGGGCTTTGTCTTTTGAAAATACTCTTACCAATGTCATATAAACACCATATTGCAGCCCACCCTTATTAGCCACTGATTAGAGGGTCCTTTGTGAAGTGTTGTCTGTTTCTGACATAAATTAATTAACATGAGACCAGCAAAATTCCAGTGGAAACAAACCGGGACCAAACCAGATAAATTGTGTGTTCTGGGCTGTGAAAGTGATCACAGAACTCATTTCTTAATGGGACCACTAGAAGAACAAACAAATCTACAGAGACGTGGTTGTAAGCCTCAGCTAGAAATGTGTGTTTGTGGATATAATTAAACTTGAGTTAATAACATATTGTCCCCAGTCTTGGCAAAGAACCCTCTTTGGGCTGTGGCTACACGGCCAGAGTGTTTTTACCAGATTAACTTCTCCGTGGTGTGGAGCTTTCCGAGCTCTGGGGTGGCTGCTCTGGGAGCATTTCCTACAGAAATGGGTGATTCCTCCTGGCCCTGAGCTGCTCCAGAGGGGGCACTGGGACAGCTGGGGGGGTGTTCACCAGGAGAGAGGGGAAGGTGTGGGAAGGGGATGCTTCGTGATTCACTTTCTGCACTGCAGACCCCGATCCGTAAGTAACCCTCTCCCGCCTATCCCTTAAATGGTTTATTGTCTCTCACAGCTTTTCTTCACCCTGCAAAAAACCAAGGGATGAGCAGTGTGTTTGAAAGCTCTGTGCTGAGCATTACATGATTAAGTTGTAATTTTGAAGTGATGCGTTTGGGCATATAATTCTCAAGACCATCTTTACTTTCAGGGATCATAAATATTGGTCCCAGCTGTAATGAAGTGCTGTACTACTTACTATGTTCCTATCATTGTGTGTGTGTGTCTTTTGTTTAAATTATTAAATCACGCTGGCAATGGCCATAATAACGTGGTTGTTTTATGTCTTGGAAGAGGGGAAAATAATTTTATTTAGTTGGAATAATGTAATTGTAGCATGCCTCTGGGTTTGAGTTGAAGGGGGAGGTGGTGCAGGTGGCTGGCAAGGCAGTGCTGTTCTCTCGGTGATTTTCTGCAGCGAATTCCACAGCCCTGGAGTGGCAGCATATTTGTTTTTAATGGAACGACTCGTGAGCAAACACTGGGATGTTTATGATGACAAGGAAAAGTGCTGGCAAAAACCAGAGGCTGTAAAATCCCCCTGGTTAAGGGCAGCAGCACGGGGAGCTGGCTCAGGGAGGTGCATCCCAGGGGAGGAGGTGCAGGACATGGGGGTTCCTTGCCCAGGCCATGTGGAGGGCAGGCAGGGTCTGCCTGGGTGGCTTTGGGAGGCAGAGTGCCAGGGGAGGACTCAGGGAGCCTCTGATGCAAAGTGCTTTGCAGATAAAGTCTTTATTTCCCCTTTTGAAGGAAAAGATGCGTGATGGTTTCTCGAATCGCGATGGCCGCACCAATTCAGATCTGATTTGATAAATGAAGTATAAAGGCCCAGTGAATGACCTTCTGTAGAATACAAGAGTGCCTGAACCATTTGTGCTTTAAATCTTGCTTCACATCTCTGTATTTCCTGCTCATGCTGTTCATTAGTCTCCTGTGCCCTGTTGTTTTGAGGCTAATAATGGATAGCTGAGTGGTGCACGCTGCAAAGAAAGCTCCTGTAAAAATAACCTGCTTTTCCTGGCGTGAATACCTCGTGGATACGGGGCACAAACCCTTCTGTTTTCCCTTCCTTTGCGTTTTTAGCTGGGCCCTGACGTGTCCTGGTGCTCCTGAGGTATCCCCTCGAGTCCAGCTGATTGAGGCATCTCTTCCCCTGCCGTGGCTGCAGCACAGACTGTGGTTTCTTTCCAAATGAATCATGAGGGTTTTACAAGCTGTAAAACTCCTCTGGAGAGCTTAAGGGTGTGACCAGCTTACAAGCGTGGGTGAATTTTTCTTTTCTTTTCTGGTTCGGGGCTGAATATATCCTGTGAATATCTGCTCCATGCTTTGGATTGCCAGCAGGATTTGCTTTTCCCCTTCAGGTGGGATGCAACCCAATCCCAGGCTCTTGTGGCTGCCCACGAAGCCTTGCTGGGAACCGGGTATGGGGAATGATAAAACTTTATTGGTGTTGGTTCTTCCACTCAGCATAAACTTTTTACAAGCAATGAGCTTATGCATTTGGGGGATAAAATTGCCCATTTTTCTGGTTGGGCTTCGCTTAAGGAAAACGTGCCTCTCTGCCATCCACAGCAGCTCTTTGCCCAGCCCTGGGCTGGGAAAGTCTGGAAATGGAGGGTGTTTGCAGTAGTTTGGAGCTCTGGGTCAGAGCACTCCTCTCCCAGTGTCACCCCTGGCTCCTCCTGGGTCCCTCTGCTCTGACTCAGCTGGAAAACGAGCTGGCTGCTCCAGAGAGACACTTTCTCAAGAGCAGAGCCCTGGCCAAGAAATCTGGAGGCTGGCAGAGGACAAACCAAAGCAGGTAGGAACTGTCAGGAGTTCTGGGAAATGAGAGGGCATATGCCAAGAGTAGGTGGTTCAGAAGGAGAGTACCTGGCACAGGGTGGTGGCACCATACCCAGCTGCCCTGGCAGGATGCTTTTGCCAGGAACCTTTGGACTTATTCTTCTTGGTGTAGATAAATAAGTAAAATACTTGCTGCTATAAATAAAACTGAATGAGAATCATTACTTTAAGTCTCTGGATGTGCCTCACATGGTCAGCATTTGTTCCTTTCTCCCTCTGCAAGCAATTAAGGGAGAAAGAGGGAACCATCCATGTGCAGAGGCATCAGCCAGGCAGCAATGAAGGCTCGTAATAACTTTCTCCTGTGATAAAAGAGATATTTTTATAGTCTGAATTTTTTATTTTACTTTCCTCCTGGTGGGAAGGAATTACTGGTGATGATAGTTGGTAGACCAGCTCCTGTTGGGAAGCACTGAATGGAGGAAGGATTTATTGAAGGAAATGTGTGGCAAATTCCTTTATAATGCACTTCTATTTTTTCCCCCCTTTTTTAAAGAGCTTGTTTATAACTAAGAGACCATTAGTGCCCAGGAGGTAATTTTGTTGTAGCAGTACCTTATTGAATGAAAACCTGGGAGTCTGTTTCTGGATGGAAGCCTTGGGAACAGCTCCTGCATAATACTGTACCTAAGCTTTTTTTTTTTTTTTTTTTTTTTCTCCTTTTTTCTCCTTTAAATTGAGGTTGGTGCAGTTCCTTCCTATGTAGTTTAAAGAACAGCTTTGTGAAGAACATGTCAGCATTTGAATTATGCTTTTCATTTTCTGTAGCCAATTCCCATCCTCTCCTTTCTCCCCCAGGCTTTCTAGAAGGTTTCCTGACGAATCTTCCCCCTCACCCCCTGCAACCCAGAGACAAAAACCCAGGAGCTCCTTTGTGGTGCTGCCTGGCTGCTTTGCCTCACTCTGTGATGCTGTTAGAGAAATTCTGTGGGGTTTTTTGTAAAGGATACCAGGATTGGGGGGTGGCAGAACTGTGCTCCAGAAACTCCTGCTCAGGTCACTGCCCCCAGCTCTGCCTGTACTCGGGAGCAGTCAGAACTCATCAGTGTGAAACCTTCCCCACCAAGGGGGAGTAAACAACGTGGATTAACTGGTAAGGGATGCTGAGTGCTCTGCATCCCTCCTGTGAACTGGGCTTTGGTACTTCTGACCTCGTGGCTAATCCTGTATTTAAACAACCTGCCAGATTTTCTCTGTGGCAGCAGTTCAGAGACAGGAGGGAGATGTGGATGGCAAAGATTGAGGCTCGGTGCTGGAGCAGAGTACCTGTGTGGTTCAGAATAGTCTTTCCTGTGATCAAAGAAAGGGGAAATGTGTTCCTAATTATCCCCCTCCCTGTAAAATGTCCTGAGCTGTTGCTGCAGGGTGTCTAAAGCAAAAGGCCTCTCTCAGTGATAAAGATGGTGAGGGAAGGTCATGTGTATTTTCCATCCTCCCCCTCCAGTTAAAACACACTTGGGCTGGAGTGCACCGAGCTACCCAGGTGCAGAGGATATTACAGATTTCCATGCTGCAGGCCCTAATTTTAGCTGCACTCTGCGGGGTTCATGCCAATACTCACCCACTTGCCTTTGCACTTTGGGCAGCGCTCGTTCCCCAGCGTGAGCTCCGCAACATGTGCCGCTCCTGCCGCGGCTCCGCTGGCAGGGAATGCGTGTTCCCTTGGGAAAGCTGCGGGCTCTGCGTGGGGAAGGGGCTGGGGGCAGGAGGAGGATGCTGTGCCGGGCTGGTTGCAGCCCGTGGGAGGCACTTGGATGGGAGGGAAAGGGGGGAGAGAGAGGGGGGAGCTCTGTAATTCCCTTCTGCTCTTCAGCGAGGTGGAGAAATGGCTCAGCACGGCGCGCTGTGCGCTTTGGCTGCGAAAGGACTCCCAGCCCAATTTGTCAAGGCAGAGACTTGACGGGAGTCCAAATGTACTTGACAATAGTCTCTGTGCTGTCAAAGCCGCTCCTCCTCCTGTGATAAAAACAAAGCTCCGAGAAACGCTCCTCTCCTTCCTTCCTGTGGCTCTTAAGAGGGGCTCTGCATCCCAGAGCTGCTCTGGGGAGGAAGTTTTTTTGCTGGATTCAAAGCACTTTACCGGTTTTCCACTAAAAACTTGGACAGAGCGGCGCATCCAAAGCGAGAGAGCCACAGAGAATTTGGGTTTATGCTTTCTTTAATTGGCCCACGTAAGATTTTATTTACCGATAGTGTCCAAAGGGAGCTGTGGAAACATTGCAGAAAGAGTGAATGTGTCCATTGTGGTAATGTGCTTTTGATAAATGCATTATGGCATAGTTATGAAGTCAGGAAGAAGCCTTAATTACTGTTATGAAGCCATTAGAGTCTAAAGCAGCAATTTGAGCTCTTGTTGCAATTGTGTTTTATATTTCTTCACTGAAGGCTTCAGCACCAAAAAAAGTGCTTGTTTTAGGAGATAATTTAGGCCTTTTGTTTCCTTTGCCTATTTAAAATGGTGCAGCAGTGACTGTGATAACCGTGAGCTCTGTGGATTCACGTAAATAAAAAACCCCACAACCTTTTCATGGAGCGTGCACTGGGAATTCACAGGGGAAGCGATGCCATAGGACCTGCTGATTGTTTTTTCCTGTTACCAGTACCCATATGGCATAAGAAATTACTCAACTTGATTCTTCCATCATAAGGAAAAAAAAAAAAAAAAGGAGAGAGGTTAAGATTGGTCTCCGGGAGTGTCGTGTAAAATCTTCCTCTGGGGCTGGGGAAGGAGGAAGGCTGGTCTTGGAAACTTGTCATTAATGAAAATTGCTTTGGGAGATCAGTCAGTGTTATGATAACCCACAGATGGGGTCACCAAATTGTCTGTCCCTGGATGTTTTCCACATCAGCTGTTCCCCAGCACAGCAAAGCCTGAGCTGTCTTGCTCAGGTCTCTCCTGACAGCCACCAAAAAGCAAATTATTTGGAGCTGACTGTTCTTCCACCAAAAATACGCTCCAAGAATTTTGTTTCCAGGTGTTTGTTATCTTTTTATCTTTTAAGTTATTCAGAGAAAGGCTGTTTAATGCTCACCTTTTTTAGTGCTTTGTAAATGTTCTTTGACTCAGGTAGTGCATTATTTATAGCAGATGTTAATTTAGTAGTGTGAACTTTGTTACCCTTCAGCACGTAAGCATTTTAATTTCAAAACCAAAAGTGACAAAGGGAGTTGTAAATCAAAGGTTAACAGGCACAGCAGCACGAAGGCACTGTTTGCTTGGTTGTTGAACTGATACTGTGCTGCTTTCTTAAATGGAATATTTCTTTGGTGACAGGAAGGTTAAGTACAAGTTGTACTGTTGTGAGAAAGGAGGAATGAACATCACTTAGTGGTTTTTTTTTCCAAAGCTGAGCGCTTAAAATAATCACAGGTGCAGCAGGGGTAGCACTGATGCCTTTTACAGCATCTCTGGGAGCAGCTGTGGCTGCCTCTGGTCTCTTCAGGTGGGCTCCAAACCAGCTCTCCTTGCCTTCAGCTTGGGCTCTGCCTCTTCCTTGGAAAAGGTTGCCCTGGGGAGCTGCGTCTGCTCCATCCCTGGGAGTGTCCAAGGCCAGGCTGGATTGGGCTTGGAGCAACCTGGGCTAGTGGAAGGTGTCCCTGGATGATTTTTAAGGTCCCTTCCAACCCAAACCACTCGGTGATTCTGGAGGGCAGTGTGGCTTTTTACTCATAAAACACTGTTGGCAAGAGCCCTTGCCAAGAGCAGGGGTATCCTCAGGGTACCCAGCAGTGGGTGCCTCCACGTCCAGCATTTTGGGATGTCCGAGTCTTGGCCTTGTTGTTCGTGCCCAGTCTGGGGTTCAGCCTCTTCAGCTGTCACTCAGATAACTTCGGAGATGTCAAGAATGTCTGCTCAGTGTGTTGGAGCAGCTTTTTCCCTTTGCAGCTGTGTGTTTATCTTTGCTGTCCAGCGGGCTCTGTTCTTGGGCTGTTTCTGGTTTGATTCAGTTACAAGTAATAAAAAAAAAAAAAAAGGCAGCAAAAAGCTCCCAAACTAACCCCCATCAACACTTAACTACTCCAAGGCTGTGTGCTTTTTTTTCCCCCCTCCATGTGCTTTCAGCATACTGAGCTGGGGAAGGTGATGATGATAAATATTACTGCCTTGTTTCCCAAAGCTGTTGGGTAAGATCTCTCACTGCAGCATCTGAAGTATTACTGGAAATACTCACAACTGTTATAACAACATCTCTGGCATAATCCCTCTTTTCCAAAAGCCTTTCCCTTCCCTGTATTTCTGGGTAGGAGACAGTAATTAGGGAGATTCAGGTGTCAGCAAATGTTGCAGGCTCCTGAATGGTGCAGCAGGGGGTGAGTGCTGAGATGCTCCCCTTCACCTGAGATGGCAGTGAGCAGTGGTGGTGCTGCTGCACTTGCCTTCATTTCAAAACTTAAGATGCTTCCAGTGATGGTGTTTGTCCTGGTTGACTGTTGGTAGAGGCTTTGGTGTTCTCAAGTTTGGGTTGACTTCTTGAAGCCTGACGTAGGGCATAACAACCCTTGGAGTGCTGCATCTCTGCACAGTGACAGCACTTGAGATGAAACCCAAGCACTGGTACTCCCAAGGCTGAGTATTTTTTCCTCTCCAGAGTGCTCTACACTGAATGGCTCCACAATTAAAATTGATATATCTTTACTTGCTTAATCTAATACCCGTTATTTCCTCTTTGTTTCAAATTTGAGTAGTTTGGGCCAGTTCATGCTTCAGAGATCTAATTGCAATGAAGTTGTTCACAGCTGTGAGCTCGTAGATGTGTTAATGGGATGATAGGAAGCTCCAAA
Source organism: Scytalopus superciliaris (assembly GCA_013400415.1). Lineage (NCBI taxonomy): Eukaryota > Metazoa > Chordata > Aves > Passeriformes > Rhinocryptidae > Scytalopus > Scytalopus superciliaris. Next base: position 183,448 of record VXBX01003594.1, on the reverse strand, counting down.
GAACCACTTGATGAGTCCAGAGAAATTTAGCAGGATGACTCCCCCGCTCTCCACGCCTGCCCAGGCACGGTTCTGTCGGGTTGTCATCCTTCCAGCTGCTCTCACAGCCTTCAGCACAGCCCTTCCAAAGCTGTGTGTGTATTTATTTATTCAGGGGGGTTGCTGTTGATGTCTGACTTACAGCCTGGTGCTGCTTCACCCTTTTCTTTGTGGTTAAAACGTTCACCAGAAGGGGCCTGGTGTTGCTGGGTCTGCAATTCCCCAGGCAGGTTTGAGGGCAGTGTCTGCTCAGCTTGTCCCTGCCCCAGGGAGGGGATTTTAACCAGTTCAACTCTGTCCCTTGCTTGCAGAGTGTCCTGGGAAGTGTTTCACCCCAGCTACACACACACTGGTAGGCACCCAACCAACCATTCATAGCAGGTACCAAACCAACCATTCATCGTCAGGCATTTGGGGCAAATCCCACCAAGAAAATGGCACAGAGGACAAAAGGTAAATTTGCATTCTAAAATCCTCTCAGCTTTTAACTATTACAGATATAATTAGAAGCACAGGCAAGGATTATTATCCTATAAATGCCTTTCTAGCCTGTTCTGCTTTTGTAACCTTTCTTTTGAGTTGCCCTCCTGCCTTGCTGCGTGCTCTCCTCGCAGCCTGGCGTCTCCTCTGCCGTCGCTGCCTCTGTTTGCTTTTTGCCTCTATTTACGTCAGAGCTGTCGTCGTTTGGCTCTGCACTGGTGTTCTCCTGAAGCCACCATCATTCAAACAAATAGGTGCTTCTTATTGCTGCAGGAGAATGAAGAGCTGCCTCTGCAACTGCTCTCCCCAGGCTGAGCATCTTCCCCCTCTGCCGCTCGCTGCATGAAGGTTTTTGGCGTGGTTTGTTTTTCAGGTGCCTCGGAAGGAGAAAGTTGAAGCTTTGTTTAAATGGCAGGTGCTGGGGTGGGAGGCAGAAGGGGCCCCTTGGGGCAGGGGTGCTGGCAAACCCACTGTCAGGCAGGATGAGAAAGAAAGTCACTGCTTTCCTGGGAGAACACACCACACTTGGTCCAAAAACCCCATACAAGGTGCCTGAGAGCCCCTGAGTGGGAAATGGACGTGCCAGTGAGCCCCTGGATGTGTTCCTGAGCCTATCCCTGCCTGCACACTGTGGCATCCTGGTGTGCTGGAGAACCTGGGAGAGGAGTCATCTGATGTGGTGTGAAGGTGCTGGCCTCAAAAAACCTTTGTTAGGGCCACACAGCTTTTCCTGGGGCAGGACCACGAGTGGGAGTTACTCCCTGTACTGCACTTCACACACACACACTGGTGTGGTTGTGGCAGTGAGTGCTGAGGATGCTCAGACCCAGGGCACGGGGGGCTTGGGCACCCCCAGGGCAGTGACAGCAGCTTGTAAGACAAACCAGCCCCCCTGAAAGTCAGGCTGGTGGTTTCTCAGACACAGCTGAGCTGTTGAGCCCTGCCCAGGGGGAAATCGATGGTGTGTTGGGCTCCCTGTTGCTTTCCGTGGAGGTGAGCGTGTTTATTTTATTTGAGGAGTTGGTACATAATCAGTCTTAAAATTAACTGAGTGCCTGTTGACTTGTCACCCTGTGAATGAAAACACATTGCTGGTAATTTGTTTGACATTATTCTGTCCTGTTGTCAGGCTTCTAATTACATTTAGAACATAACCCAGATGTCTGTCTGTCTCCTTCTGTCTCTCCTTTTTTTTAATTATCATTATTATTATTTATGTTTTTTATTGTCAAACATGGAAGGAAGTATTTCTCTGAAGAGATGGAAGTCTGTTTGCTCCTCTGTCTTTAGATTAGGAGGTGCTTGCAGACTTACCTCTTAAAACTGTTCCTTTTAAAAGAGGGTGTCACCTTGGGCATCCAAAATTGCTGATCCCTTGTGACTTTGCACTGACTTTCTGTGTGCTTTAGAGGTATTGAAATATGTTTCTGTCTCCATTAAAACGTTTCTCTTGGTGCTGCTTTCTAAATATGCTCACATTCCCCACCTTATTTATTTTTAAAGAAGAGATAAATTGCCTGTGCTTTCAGGAGATTGAAATATTAATGTATTTAAATATAACAGTGAAAGAGAGACGAGGCAGAAGGGGTTGCCCTTTCAAAATGTGCACAAGTGAGCAGTCTTTTATGGGATCCATTGGATAAGCATGTAATATTCCTTGCCAACACTGGCTTTTGATAATTAGCAAAGGAAAACTCAAGCTGCTCACTGTGAGGTTTTATTGCTCCTGTAGCTTGAATTTTCCTCGAATCACGAGGCTTTAAGCACCAGAAAGCAAATTTTCTATGGAATGCTGGATCACCAGTGTACTCTCAAGCCCTGTTTTCCAAAAGCATTAAGTCACTTAAATATCAAAGGACTGCTTCTTGCTTAATGGGGCTTCTGGACACTTCACCTCTGTTCCCACCTGGAGAAAGCAAACTCCTTTCCCCTCGTGGTGGTTCTTTTTTAGCTGCAACAGTGGTTGGTGGAAGCTGTTTTTAGGGATTAGAAACTTGACTCTTGGTCCCTGCTGACTTGATTTTGTTGGTGTTATCGATCCCGGCTATCAAGCTCTGAGCTGTGGAGGGTCACTATTGTGTTGGAGGGCTGTTTCCTCAGGCAAACTAGTCAGGTCTGGCTGGTTCCAGCAGGGGACAGATTCTTTCTGTTCTGCAAAACCTTGTTCAAACAGAGCTCATGGTAGGGGAGAAGGCGAAAGTATATGAAAGGCACAGTGGGTTGCCATAAGAAAGAAAAACTGGGAAGTAAGAATAAAGGAAATAAAGCAAGTGTTCAATACAAGTGATCCATGTGAGCCTCGGGTGTAGGGAGTGCAAACGATTATGTGCTCCCTGCCATTAGTCCAAACACGTCCCTGATTTCCCCTCTGCATCCAAACCAACGGGATCTTAATGAAGGGCAAACCACGCAAACAAATTCCCTGAACATCTTCTGCCTCGGCTTGAATGGTGTTCTGTATGGTCCTTGTGTTCCTTGTTGGTGTGGTGGGGCTGTTTGATCTGCTGGTGGTGGGGTCTGGGCATCTGTCAGACCTGCCACCTGCAGAGGGGGCTCCTGGCTGGAGTCTGGAGCAGCACTGCCCCAGGGATAGGGGATTGGAGATGGAAAAGCTTCCCCAGAGGGGCAGGGCTGGCTGGGCTTGGCTAAAGCGCTGCTGGGAGAGAGGCTGGAGGGGAGGATGTTGTCACTTCAGGTTCTTCTCTGAGCCCTCCCTGCTCTTGTTGGCAGCCAACACTTCGAGGGGGGAAAAGGCATTTTGGCTGTGGGCATCTGGTCCCGAGCCTGGCTGCCATCTCAGCTGGCCTCAGCTGCCTCTGAGGATCTTGGCCCTTATAGGAGCTGACAAACAGGAATTAATTGATGACTCACCAGCACAGTAATGTCAGAAATGCGAGTTTCATTTTGCTGTTCCTGCATGTTCTTCAACCTGTAACTATTTTATGCGTCTCTTTTAGCCTGAAGAGGGGTTGTCATGTCCATGTACAGCAGAGGATAAAAATGGAGAGTGGGTGCCTTTGGGAGAGAAGTGCCTGTGGTGCAGTGCAGGTGGACCAGTTGGCTTCCACCAGGAGAGGGGGGATTGCCAAAGCCTGGCTGTGCAGAGCTGGTTTTAGTCCAAGGGGTTGATGGAGCTAAAAAGGGTTTCTCTAGAAGTTTGGTGTTTGCTTTTTGCTCTTCCTTTTCCTCCTGAAGCAGCACAAAGCAGGACTGTGCTGCCTACCTGGAATTTGTAGCCTCAGGTTCAGGAAAGCTGTGTCTGTGCGTGGTTCACATGCTGGGACTTAAAGTGACGAGTTAAATCCTTGGAGCAGCAGTGAAGCTGTAATGCAGTATGTCATTTATGGGGAGGGGAAGGGGGAAAAGCAGCATAACTGATAGCTCAGCAAATGAGGGAAGAAATGAACATAAATTTCTTGAGTTGTCTTTGTATTTATTACTGCTGAGTTCACAGAGTGGGGTTTCCAGTGAGTATGGCTTTTTTGGTTTGTTTTGTTTTGCTATGCTGAGAAGTTATCTTAATAAATTAGGGATTTATTAGCAGGAGTCGTGTGTTTTCCAGCCTCCAGCCAGGAGCAGGTGTGGAGGAAGTGTGAACCCCCTCCTGTGTCTCTGAGCTCAGAGCAGAAGGGGCACATCACACCCTGACCGGCTGTTCTGGGCACTCTGTCCCTTGTGACAACATGTTAAGTGTCTAAACTCTCTGGATTGTCGGTGTGGGAGGGTTTGTGTGTTGGTTTGTGTTATTTTTTTTCCCCTGGTTTGACTTTCCTTCTCCTTTTAGCCCTACTTTCTTGTTGTTCCACAGTAAGCTTGGCTATTAATCATATTGTATTCATCCTCTCCCTGCCCTCCTTCACTCCCACTGTGACAGAAACAGCTGCTTGATCTTTTTCGTAAGAATTTTACCTTTGCAACTGCAACTTTCAAAAAAAAAAAAAAAAAAAGGAAAAAAATCAAGTAATGAACCCCCACCCCAGACTATGCAAAACCCAGTGAGGCTTTGAAGAAATGTCAGTGAAAAAAAAATATGTAACACACACACACACTCTCAGGTTTTCTTTCTGTACCTTCTGTCTAATTTCCCTTCTCTCAATAGCTCTGACTAATGCTGGGATCTTTCTCTGTTGGAGCTCTGCTATTTATGAGTAGAGCCAGTCCTATCTGTAGGCTTGGGAATGCTCACAAGTACGGGGAGTGCTCAGATTAACAATGTGCCTAAATAGCAAAGAGTTGAAGGACCAGTCCTCAGAATAACAATTGCGAAGAGATGACCCTGTTTGAATATGTGATGAAGGGAACAGCGTTCCTGCCTGTCAGCCCTCTGGTTGCTGGCCCTGCTCAGGGTAAGGATGTGTTTCAGGTGGGCACCCAGAGGTGATCTCCTCCCAAATTCTGCTGATTCTACCAGGCTGAACAGGTGCTTTCAGACCTGCAGTGGAAACAATGATTTATTTTCCTTTTAAATTGTTTTAAACCCTACCTGTGTTGGAAGAGACCTTTGAGATCATCTGGTTCTAACCCCCTTGGCACCTTCCACTAGACCAGGTTGCTCTGAGCCTCACCTAGCTTTTTAGCCTTGAACACTTCCAGGGATGGGGCATCCAAACTCCTCTGGACAGCCTGTTCATGCTGCTGACCAAGTTCTCCTTCTGCTGCTGTACTTTCTCCTCTCCAACAGGCTGACTTTGCAGGGTAATCCTTAGTGCACTTCATTTGCAAAAGGCTCACAGGACTGACACAATTATCTCTAATGCTCTTCCTCCTCTTGCTGCAGCCCTCCTGTGTGTGTTCACCAGATGTTCCCATCACACTTCACGCTGCCCTGTTATCCCTGAGCTAAAAGGGAGAAGACAAGAGTGCTTGTTAACCCGTGTAGTGCTCCTGTGGAAACGGAGAGCTGCCTCCCCATCCTTGCCAAGAGGAGAGAGCAAAGCTGCTCCTACACAGTTGCCTGACAAAGGCTTCAAGTGCTTTCCAGCCCTGCAGTGGGAAAAATCCTGAGAGCACAATGTTGTTGCTTATTTAATTACTGTTACTACCTGGTGCGTTTAGAGCAGCATTTTAAGTGAAACCGGCATAAGGGATTTGGTAAACTCATTACTTGTTGAGCTTGTAACAATTTCTGGGTCTCCCTGGCCCTACCTGGGCACAATAATCCACTTACAACATCTCGAAAGAAGAGCCTGCTGAGGCTGGGGCAGTTCAGAGTGCGTGGTGGGGTTGCTGATGCTCATTTTCTGCTGGGTGCCTGGAAGTTTTGGTAGCACAGAAGCTTTAATAGGCACCTTTCAGTGCAGGGTGAGCATCAAAGTGCCCTGAGCTGTGTTTCCAGGCATTATCTCAGTTACATTTCAGCGATGATAAGGCATCTGTAGCTCTTTCCGTGGCACAGTTTAGTAAATCCAGGAGCTGCTCTTTTCCTGGCTGGCCTGCAGAGAGCCTGGGGAGCTGCTTTTTGACTCTGCTGCACTAAGTGGTGTGTGAGGAACGCTGTGAAACCGAGTCTTTTGCATGTTGAGCGTGAGCTCTGAGTTCAGCCTGGGCTCTGGTTCAGCCTTTCTTGGTCAGCCCAGCACTGGGCCCCTGCTTCACATCAAGGACAGAGGCCAAAGGTGCCACTCTTTGGTTCTCAGCCTTGGGGGGGCAGCAGGAGGAGGATTGTGCTCCTGATGTGCACGGGGGACACGGTGCTGCTGGGGAGATTTGGGGCTGGTTTGGAGCAGCGGAGGCTCCGCGTGGTCTCGGGCAGGTGAGGGATGTTCTCATGTGGTGATGACACTGCAGTAAAGATAAGTATCTCTACAGGATATTTCTGGGATTGTCACAAACTGGTACAGCTCCATTATTATTATTAATGCTGACCTTTTCCCTGCCTGATGAGACATCCTCTGCAGCATCCACCGGAGAGGTTCAGGAGAGCAGGATCCTGAAACTTGTTGTCAAAACAGGTCCCTTTCCCTGTGCTGTAAACTGTCTCTTGTGATGTTTTCCACATGGCAGCCCCAAGTATGTAAAGGCTGTGTGTTTCTGTGAACACAGCTGCTGCTCTTGACCCATCTGCCAGGAATTCTGCTCTTCAGACACAGCTCTGTCTCCCTGTTCCATCAGAAACAAACATCTTAACACAGCTCTTTTTAATGCAAAAGAAAAACTGGCTCTCCTTTTAAGGGCTTGGTTCAGAGCATGAGTGATGCCAGGGATGGGTTGAATCTCCTGTCAGATGGGTGGGTTGGTTTGGACAACTGTATAAAGTATTTGTCGCTGTAGAAAATCTTGTCTTCCCCTGCATCAAAATTCCTTAAGCAAGCGTGTCTGGGCAATGCCAAACCTGGTTAGTGGAGGGTGAAGCTTCTTGAGTCTCTGTCCTTCCTGCTCAAAAGCAGAGTCCATGCTTCACCTTTAATTGAGTATTGCTCTGCTACAAGAGCTTTCTTAGCAGCACAACCAGTTCTGGTAGAGGAGAAAGAACAGCAATCTGTTTTACTGTTTAAAGGAAACGATGCAGGAACAAAGAAAAGAAATACAAAAAAAAATCCTCAAATGCAAAACAAAGTGCTGCTTTTAAAACACCTGCCTCTCACCTCTGCTAGAAGGGGCATGTAAGTGAGTCAGGGAGTGCCTGGGTTGTGCAGGCAGGGATCTTTCCACATCATGGGCATCAGGGTGTGCTCACAAGATGTCCTCTAACTCAGTTAGAAGTGCTGTTCCAGGAACCCTGTCATTATGGAGCTGGAAGCTCTGCAGCTGAGTGGAGGCTGTAACACAGGACACCACGCTCTTCCCTTCTTGGGGCTAAAAATGCCTCTGGAATGAGCTGTGGCCTGGCCTGGCCCTGCTCCTGCTGGCTGGGCTGGTGACCTTGGAAGGGCTGCTCTCGTGCCCTGGAGCCCCAGCTCCTGGCAGGATGCAGTGGGTGACGCCTCCTCTGTCCTGCTGTGTCTCTCTCCTCTTCAGGACCACCCTCCCCATCAGTAGGGCCTTCTGATCTTTCCATCCTGGAGGTTAAATGTTTGACACAGATGGCTCTGCTTTGCTCCCCAGGCAGTGCTGCCTCTGCCTGGCTCTTAACCAGGAGAGCACCTGATGGTGGTTGGGATTTCTGCCTTCCAGGGCTGTAATTTGATGGGAATAGAGACAGGCACAGGAGGAAAATCAGCTGCAGCCTTTGGGCTCTCAGTTGGCACCTCTTAACTCTGCTACTAGTTTTTTTTTTAGTTTTTTTTTTTTTTTGTTTTTTTTTTTTTTTTTTTTTTTTTTTTGCATGGGGTGTGATCTGGACAGTCTGCTGAGCTACCCCTGCTGCTTGGCAAGTGGGTGCTCTTCTAAAGAGGAGCATGTTTGACACTGGAGTAACAGCTTCCAAAATTCCTCCTGCACAGTGGTCCTTGCAAAGGATGGGCAGTGCCTCCAGGAGAACAGCCTTCATTGCCTTGGAAGAGCTTGCTTGGAGCTTGTTCTCTGCACTGTGATGTTGCTGTGTCCAGGAAACATCTGGGCCTTTGTGTTGTAATCATGTTTGTACATTCAGACCAATTTTGATGGTTATGAAGGTTCAAAAAAAAAAATCCCAGAGATCTTAATAAGCTAATTCAGTAACTGTTTGTGGCTTTTGTTGTTCCTCTTTGTTGTGAGGACAGAACTGGCTCATGCTGATGAGTACTGCATGAAAATTATATTATTAGTAATTACTGGTAATTTCTTGTCTGGAAGCTCCAGGTTTGTGGGAGCACTTAAATCCATTTGCTCCCGTGTTCCCTCTGGCTTTGCTGTAGCATCTCTGGGCACCGTGTGCCTCAGGTTCCCTCTTCTCCATGGCAGCTTCTCACACCGGGTCTGTGTGGAAGAGACACTTCTCCCTCTGTCCTAGGGTGGGTTTCCTGCCCCATCAGTGCATCACCGAAGTGTGGAGGCTCCCCTGAAGCCAAGGGAGCAGCCCCAGCCCTGGCTCACGAAGGATGTCAGTGCAGAGAACCAGCCTGTGCTCCACCTTTCCCCCTCCCTCAAAGAGAAATTGTAATTTTCTTTTTTATTTCCAACGTGCTGTGGTTATGCAGTGGTTCTCGTCAGCTGGCAGAGCTCAGGATTAGTCACAGAGGCTTGTTTTGTTTTCTTCTAGGGGAGCTGGCAGAAAGGTAAAAAGAAAAAAAGTGCTCCATTAAATAAAAATCCCAGGGAAAAAACCACCCCTAAAGTGACAACTTTTCACAGGGAGTGACAGTGTTGCTGTATTGGCTCTTCATGGGGAGCATCACTTGGGCACGGTGTCTCAAATCCCTCTTTGGGATGGGATCAGGGATATCTCTGGTCTTTGAGCTGTGCATGGAAACATGCCACGGAGGTAATCTCACCTGGCATGGCTAAGGAAATGGGAATAAATGGGAATGCTGCTTGGTTGTTCAGTTTGAGAGTTGGGGGGTTTTTTCCCCCCGTACCAAATACTGAGGTTTTTTTATTTATTCCAAGATCATTGTTGGGAAGAGAAGCATTTTTATCACCCTCTCAGGCTGATATTAATACAGGGGGGACTCCTTAAAAAGCTGTATCTTCTGTTTTGATTTGGTTTCCAACATCCTAATTGCTTCTCCTTCCAACCATGCTGCTGGATCTGCTTTCCTGTCATCTTCCTGCCTCTGACTGGAAGTAGCCTTAGAGCAGAAAAGAAGGAAGTCTTTGCTGTAGGTGAGATAAGCAGAGTTTGGGGAGGAGGAGAAGGGCTGTGACTGGCACCTTCCCCAGGACCTGGCAGCGCTTGGGAATGCAGCTGAAGGTGGGCAGGCACAGGGTCACCTCCTCAGCCAGCCCTGCCAAAGGGGGGTGGGTTGGAATTTGCCTGGGAATAAATAGTAAGTAAATCCCGGGGTGTGTTGGTGAGGCAGTTCCTGCCAATGTTCCAAACTTTTGTGAAAGGGGCAAGCAGGAAAAACAGAGGGGCTTGCTCCTTTTTTTAATCCTAATTTTTTGTCCTAAACTGTAGTAAGTTTATCTAAATTTTCAATCTGTTTTGGTTTAATACAGAATCCTAATGACCAGATAATACATTTTTAATTCCTTAGTGGTTAGAGATGCTGAAGGGGGTGTGGGCTCTGTGGACCAAACCTGTGTCCAGGTAATAAGGTGGCATCAGCTTGAATTCCACATGGAGCATCTCTCAGTGCCTTCTTTGGGAAGCTGAAGAGCAGCTAACTCGTTCCCTACACAGTGGGCTCACAGGCCAGGTTGAGTTTATATTTGTAGCTTTGTTTGGCATTTTGTTTTTATTGGCTAAAGAATTGCTTATGCTCCTGGTGCTGCTGTGATGCCCTTCAGTGCCTCTGCATCGGCACAGGGTTCCTAAGGAATGCTGCTTGTTGAGCGGGATGGAAGTGCCCTGTGTGTTTTCAAACAGAGAGGTGTGAAACCTTCAAACACCAAAATATTGGGAGAGTGATGCTCAACTTCTTGCCTGGATAAGTAATGGGAAATTGGCTCCGATTTCTTAAATAATAATTTCTCGGTGATTCCTTCACGTAATCACTGATGGGGTTTTTCTGACTTGCTTCTCTCAGTGCCCCCCCCGCCTTTGCAGGAGATATTTAGCAGCACATGGAAAATGTGACTGACCCTTAAAGGTCAGGTTCTCGTCTACCCTTCTGCTTTTCTTACCCTGCTTGTCTCAGAGAACACAACTTATTTCCTCTTCCTCCTGTCCAGATTGGCCTTTTTTTTTCTGGGTATATCTAATTTTTTTCCATGTGTGAGTTTTAAACAGAATTTCTATAAAATAGGGTGGCAGCAGAGCTGCTTTCAGAACATAATTTACTGTGTTTTATGGCTTCTGATCTTTTTTTAGTTTCCTGCTCCCGATGCTATTGATTGGAGCACAGTGTTTTTATGCAGCTGAAGGGAAAGGTTGTTGCTATTACAGATTGTAATTTTTTTTTAAAGACTCTTTTACAATAATAAACATATACAGTTACCAGAACTCATTGTTAAGTAGCTGTAAAACCTTTAACAAGATAAACCATTTAATGCATTGACTTGTTAGTGTCTTTAGCTCTGCTTTTGATGGCGTTGGTAGGTAGAGTTTATATTTAGAAACTAATTCCAGAAACATCCATCAGACTAAAGTGTATTTTTCAAGACCTGAAAAACAATCATGTCGGGGGTTCTTTTTTGCCCTAAGAAAGTCTCTGCTGGAAAGATGCTGGGCGTGTCTTTCCAGAGGGGGAAAAAACAGGGACAGTGGGCTCGTAACATCCCAACCATGATGGGGATGAGAGGCACAGGCTGCATTCCTGCTCCTGCAGCCCCTCATTCAGCAGCTCCTGGGGTGGGGACTTGGATGGGGAGAGCAGAGGGGCAGTGGTGTGTCATTCCCCCAGGTTTACCTGTGCCTGGAGCAGGGGGTGTTGCTGTGAGCAGCGGGGGGTGCAGGTGTGCTTTGTACCTCGTGGGGATGGTGTTATCCCGGCAATTTCTGCACCCTCCCGGTGACAGTCACACTGAAATGTTGTTCTCTGAGCTAAGGAGCCTGAGCCAAACAGCTCTGACCTTTTGAAAGAGTGTTTGTGGCCAGCTTGGCTTCCAGAGAGTGCCTGGATTCTGGCTCTGCTCCTGCAGGAGGGCTCTGTCTGTGCAGTGAGCTGAGCCCGGGCACGCTGGGGATGTTGTCCCTCTGTCTGGAAGGGGGCTGGAGGTGGATCAGGCATCTCACTGAATGATTCAGTTGGTAACAACCAGCCTCCTTCCATGCTGCCTTGATCCTGCCAGGCACTGGAATATGCCCACTTTTCCAGAGCAAGAGCAGAGCATCCTGAATGATTTAAGAGCCGTTGCTTACCATTCTTGGCTTTTTTTCTTCTTTTCCCCTTTCTTTGATGCCACACAAAACCACTTGTCTGGAGTGGAGAACTGTGTAAGGGAACATTTAACTCTTCCTTTGCTGGGAGTGGATGGAAAGCTCACAGTTGAACACTGTGTGCTCTTGGTACTAATGTAGTTTTTGTGTTGGGTGTTTTTGTTTCCTCTTTTCTTGCATGTTCCAATATTTATTTGCTGAATTGGTCCTGCCAGTGAGGAAAATGTGCCTTCTGGAAAGCTTTACCCACTCAAAGGAAAAGTTCCTTAGTGTTTAGTGACACAAACCAGGGAAGAAAGTTACTTCTAATGCCCAACAGCTTTGCCTTCTGAAATGTCTCTACTGGGAATGTGTGATTATTCCCATCAGGCAGCCTGGGGGATCTGGAAGGAAGTTTTGTTGGTGTCAGTTTGGTGTTACCTGTGTTACCCCTGAGCTGCTGGAGAGCTGGGCAGGAACTTGCACTTGTAGATGGTGGGGGTTTTTCCCACCAGAATTACTTATTTCACCGTGTGTGTTTTCTCTTGTCAGCTTTTTGAGGCTTTCCTCTTTCCCACTGTGGTTTCTGTGGGAATGCCATGGATTTGGGTGGTGTGTGTAATCCTCCTGGCTGCAGCACAGACACTCCCTGTGATCCTTGGCTTGTGCTGACCTTGTGCCTCAGCTGTGCTGCAGGGTGGGGGCAGAGGGTGTTTGACACTAACTGGGGGGCCAGTTCCGGGAATGGCAATCAGAGGTGGCTTCTCCATCCTCTGCAGGTGAGAAGATTGAGCCAAAAAGTTGCAGGAACTGGTGTTTCCAGCCTTGAGTACATTGCCATCACCAGTCCCCTGGGATGTGATGCAGGATGGGAATGACCCAGAGGTGGGAAGGTTGGTTTGGGGACTGAAGGAGGAGAGAGGGGCTTCTGTGACTGTGACCCCAAGAAGGGCACTCTTGAGTGAAAGTTGGTCCCTACCACCTTTTTCAGAAGAACTAAGGTGCTAAAACCTCAAAGGGAACTTGGAGTGTTGCTGGCCCTGGGCACAGAGCTACGTGCATTTAAAAATAAAAACTGCTGACATTTGTTTCAGCTGCCCTCAGTGTGAATCAGAGCACTCTGGTTTCCAGTGTTCTTCCACACTGACAGCACCAGCCTGGCCACCAGAGGTACTTCAGCCCTGCATACAGGATCAGGGCTGTCTTAGGGGGAAACTGAGGCACTTTGTGTTCCAGCAAACCAGCACCTTGCCATTCACACCAAAAATACTGCCTGGGTGGTGGTTCTGTGTTGAACAAGGCTCCTGGTCTGGGAATACTGTCAATCACCTTCACAGCTGAAGAGCTGCAGGAGGGCTGTGCTTGCTGTTACCAAACTTTGTGCTCATCTGCTGCTCAGGCTCAGGGAGCTCCTTCCAAGGCCTGCCTAGTGCAGATGGTGTGAGTGTCTCTGCATGAAGAACTGAACTCTAAAGGTGTAAAGGAATTTAGTTAAATAATCCTCTTCCACACTTAAGTGATAACTTAAGCTTTGGTCCTCAGGCGGCCCAAACCCCGAACTAGGGGCTGAGGTGGGATTTTGGGTTGCCTTTGGTGCAAATACCACACTTTGAGCTCGCTCTGTGGGACTTTTGAAACCTCTTTCTGCTCCATAGCTTTCTTTCTGGATGCTCCCACTGCCCTTGGTGTGAAAGCATTTCAGAAGTCAGAGGTGTTGGGCCACTTGGGGTGAAAGATGCTACAGGAGCACAGTAAATCATCTGCCTTGTCCTTGTCCCGGGGTCTCCCCTTGTGCTGCACCCAGCACATGTGGCTTTGGGGGAAGGGAGTGGAAGAGCCTCTCCCAGGAGGGTTTTGCAGCCAGTCACAGGAATGCTCTTACAGCCCGTGCTGGAGGTGTGGATGGAGCTGCAGGTATTAATGCAGGCTTTTACCACCTCCTCCTCACAAACCATTCTCTCCAATCAATGTGACGAGCTAGCCCAGACCTTCCAGAGGAGTTTGTCTCTGGATCCCAGAGGAGCTCAGGACTGGGAAGTGTCTGGGAGGCTGACACTGCTGTTCTGAAAATCTTGGAGGTGATTGCCAGGGAGAGGAATATGAGAAAATTACTTCCTTCTCCTTCAGATATGGCCAATTTGTAGCTGCTTGGCTAATCTGATTATCTCCTCTTGCCTGGGAGGATGGATGGGGCAGAACCTATTCTCTGCATAGATGGGTCCTTTTGTGCTAAAGGAGCACATGACCTTATTTTGGAAGAGTAAACTTTTGCAAGAATAAATAAAGAGGAAAATGCAGCTTTCTCTACTTTGCCCGTGGCAGGCCTCAAAAATTCAGTCATTACTCTGTAACCTGGTATAGTTGCAATGCTGCCTGTCGGTGCAGAATTGGAAAATATTCCCAGCTCAAAATAAACTCCACAAAGAAAAATAGCTTCCATGTGATCCTCTGTGCAGAGGAAAGCTGCTGGACATTAGTCCCAAATAAAGGTTTCAGCCAGCTTTGGTGTTTTGAAGAGCAGTGGTGGTTGTCCTAAAATGCAACCTCTGGCTTAACAAGTCTGCCCTTCTGGGGTCGCTCTTTGCATCGACCAAGTCAACAGAGCAAGTTTCCCGTTGACTTCTCAGCCTTGGTGATGCTCTGAGAGCAGTTTCAGGGGTGTAAGATGCACGGAAAACTTTCCAAAAACGCGATTATTGAGCCATCACTTAGTTGGCAACTCATTTTCAAAGCTTTGCCGTCGTCCTTTTGTCCTCTTTCCTGCCGCTGGGAGAAAAATGCATTAACCTGTGCTTGGGAAGGCACCGATTTGCTTGGGTTCGATACAGCCAGGCCTATTTGTTTTGTCGGTGGGAGATGCTTCTGACGTGTTTAGCAGTAAATCATCCTGGAAGCCGAGTCCCTGAGCAGCCCTCGCTCCTGCTCCTTGTCCTGGTGTTGCTGCTGAATCTGCAGAAGAGAATGGCCAATTTCTGGAGACTTTTTCGAATTGCAGTGACCGACAGGGCTCGACTGCATCACTCGTTCCTGCTGCAGCTTTAGAAGCAGCAATTCTGCTTAGTTTGGAACTTGGAACTTTTCTCTCCCTTTAGCTGATTGTGGCTGTTATAGTCTATTGTCATTATTGTCACTCTGGAGCATTTCTGAAAATTAAGGGTGAAAAGAGACTGAATAACAGCGAAACTCATGGACGAGGCTCCCCGAGCCTTTTGTGAGTCACCCTTGCTGATTTTGGTGACAAAAATAAGTTTCCTATTACAACTGTTGACTCCTGCAAGTTACTCATCGAGCTGGAGCTGGTTCATGTTCTGGCTCGTGCCTTGGGAAGAGCCACTGTCACCAGCACGTGGCTTTGATCTTTATCAATCTTAGTGAAAGTGCTGAAGCTCAACAGTGCTGTCCTGGGGAAGGAGGGGCTGCTGGTTCTTGGCAAGGTCTTGTGTTTCGGTGGGAGAACAGAGAGGATAAAGATCCTGCATAATTTATAATTTACATAATCGATTCCTTTTCTTTTTTTTAAAAAACCCGAGCGCATAAATTGCACACTCGATCAACTGAGACAATCTTCTAGAAGCGGGTTGTGTAATTAAAAATATCTGTTAGCAGGTTGTCACTAAAAGTATGGATTGTTAGTTGGTGCCATTGCTTATGCTTTGCTTTTCTCCCTTGTAATTACCATGACTGGTATTTTTAGGGCAGCTTTGCAGCTTGTCTATTTTCTCCCAAGTTGGCTAAAAATGTTGGTCTCACGTGACATGATAAATATTCTCTTGGAAACCAATGCTGAACCTCCCCTTCTGCTGGTGCCTGGTTTCATTCCTTAAAATTGCAGCAGCAGGAGCTCCAGGAAAGATGTCCCTTTTCCCTGAAGCCTGGGGCTGTTTCAGTCTCAGGAGCAGCTTGAATGGTCTCTGCAGATCAGTCTGTTAGACTGGAATGTTTTTGTTTGCTTTAGCTTTTGGGTGGTATTAGCCTTAGTTGTAACCTCTTTCAGCTTCTGTTATCCTTTCCTATGGACTTCCTAGAGCTCTGATCCTGCAGTGAAATCCGTGCAGTCAGGCTGGGATGAGGGCTGAGGTTGCAGCAGTGAGGCAGACAGGGAGCTGCCCTTCTGCTCTGGTGGGAGCCTCTTCACTTGGTAGTGCTCAAACTTCCGTGCTGGAGTCACACACTCTTCCTGGTCTATTTATCTTCTTATTTTAGGGTCGCCCTTACAGGAGCTTCAGCATCTCTCCTGTCAGTTGGTGAGACCTGGTGTACGTTTATTCAGAGGTGTTGAGAGCTGCGTGTTGCTGATGTCCAGCCCCAGGACATGTCCCTGCTGTCCTGTCCAAGCTCCTGGTCAGGTGTGGGGAGCCTCAGCTCAGGGTGACCATCCCCAGAGCAACATGTCCATGTGTGATGACACTGTGTGATTTCAGCTTGATCTGAAAGCTCAGGGTTGCACTGGGAACCACCTGGTAGAAGTGGAGATTGCTGTTTATTGTCCTTTCAACAACACCCTCCACTTCCAGGTGGGTCAGGTGGTCACTGGAGTGCTCTAAAGGTGCTGCTGGATAGTCCTGGGGGGTGGAAAAGGCACAATTTGTGGGCTCTCCCAGGCGAGGGATGGCCCTTTGCTGGGTGTTTGGGCAGGGTTGTTCAGGTGGATCCCGGGGTTTCCTGCCTGGCTCTTGCAGCATTGGCTGGATGTGCTGCCACAGCTGGAGTTGCTGGGAATGCTGCAGGAAAATATTGCCTGGGACTCCTGAAAGCCCAAGGCACTGTTTGTGTTATTGATTTCTGGACTTTGTCAGTCAGGATTGTCACTTACTGACAGAAGCAAAATAAAAGCAAATGTGTTGAAGAGCAGAAATTGAAGTTTTAGGCTAATGAAGCTGCATTTTGTCTGACAAATGGGTGGCTAATCTTCTGGAAAAGGGGGAGGGTTGACTTTTAATGAAAGGTTATTACATGTTGAATAGCTGTTAAATTGCTGTATTAATAAAATGGACAAGCCTCTCTAGCTTGTCTCCTCAAAGTATTCTTTTAATTGAGAACCCCCTCTAATCCATTCCTTTTAAAAATTAATTAACATTTTGCAAAACATTTCTCTGACTGTAGTGACCTGGTTTGGATTGAATTTGGTTATGTCATGACTGCTTCCTATGTACTTTAGCAGCAATTTATGGGCTCAGTGGATAACTCTAACTTCACACAGAAGGGCTTAACTCTTCTAAGAACAAATGTAATGGGCTGGGTTTTTTTTTTGTCGTCATGCTTTGAGTTGGCAGCAAACAGAAGAATAGAAATGAGATGAGAAAACAGGCTCTGGTGCCTAGAGAGTGAGAACTTGGATATTATTTTCAGTCCAGCCACTGATTGTTTTGACTTTGAGCCAGCATTTGCAGTGAATTTTGGACTAACCTATCCAAACTTGAATGGCTTGCAGACTGCAGGTAACTTTTGTTGCTCACACTAATTGTCCTTCTCTTCGTGCTGTGATCAAGTTGAGATGTTGAAGCCCTTTGGCTCCTTTACCTGCAAGGTTTAGATTTTGTGGATATGCCAAAACCTTCAGCTTTTGGTGGTTTTGACTCTCCACTTGCCTGTTCCCAGAGGCTTTTTGGGGGTGTCACAGTGGCAGGAGGGGAGGGGGGTGAGCAGCATCTCCTCTGTGCTCGGGCAGGGCAGCACACACAGGGCTGGCCAAGAAAGTCCCCATCCCAAACCAGGTCACTGTTTACAAAGCAGATTTGTGCCAGATATAAATACAGCTGTAATGCCCTTTAGTGAAGGGCATGTGGGGCTGTGCAGAGCTCCTGCCATCCCCCAGCCCACGGGCAGGGCTGGGTCAGCAGGGATGGAGACATTCCCAAGGGGGGGAATAACTGGCCGGGACAGGGAATTGCCCTCCTTGGTCCCTGAAACCTGAACTGGGAGGGTTTGACACCCTGGGCTTTGCTCCCTCAGCTGGTGCCAGGCTGGAATAAGGTTTCCATCCTGTGGTGCATTTAATGAGAAGGAAAATGTTGTGTCATAACCCTCTGTGAATTTGCTGTTGTAAGACTTTCTTATAAGGGACACTTCAAAAAAAAGAAAACTCCCCAAACAATTTGGATATTTGTTGGGGAACAGAGGGGAAAAGTGTATTGGAACAGGGCTTGGAGGCCAGGAAACAGATTTTGTTTCTTTTGTTTTGATTTGCATTAAATTGCTTTCTTTTGGCCTATCTGTGCAGAATGACACTGCCTTGTTTTAGGACACCCTTATTTACTTGTGGAGTTGAATGTGTAGTTGGAGAAGGCAGTTGAAATCCCATTTAATTTGAGGAATAAAACCACGAGTCCTCAAGGCAGATGAGAAGTCTGCCCTTGGGAAAGCTCTCTGCTTGCCTTGTTGGGCTGAAACCACAGTATGTGCTCTCTGGCTGTTAAAGGCTTGGTTACATCCAGAACTTTTCAGCAGGAAAGAGAATTGTTTCCTGGAGAGCAGTGTGAGGGAAGCCAGATCTCAGCTGTCCAAAACCAGAGGCTGTGGGAGGGCTTTGGAATAAAATGGGGCAGAAGAAAAGGCCAAAGGGTTTGTTTCAGGGTTTTTATCTTGTGGATTTGACAGCTGAAAAGTGGGTTTGGTTTGTGATTCCCAAGATCTTAATGCAAATATTGGGTTTGGAGCACAGCTTAATTACATCTGAGAGTATTATCCCCAGCAAGGATTATTTGTGGGAGGTTTCAAGGATACTGTTGGGTTTGAGCATCTTCTGGTCTTGGGTAGTTTCTCTCCTTGTCAGTGGTAGAAACAGAAGATCTGTAGCCCTTCTAGAAGAGGGAGGGGTGAGTGTTTGGTTGTGGCTGTGGAGCGGCACAAAGCCACACGTGGTGACAGCTCTGCCAGTCTTTATTCAATTTACTGCATCAATCAAACCTGGATCTCCCCAGACTTCAACAAAACAGGAGAGTTCTCGAAGCTTCCAGGTGCTTTCCTGCAGGAAAAGGGCATGGCTGTGAGCAACAGGAGGTGGGATGGGGTGGGATGTGTGCAGAGAAACTCCGGGCTCTTGGAGAACTGCGATGTTTTCAAGAATTACTTTGTTTTCTGCAGAAATTGCTGATAGCTTGAGAGGTAGTTGGTAAGAAGGAAAAAGAAATGTCACTTTTTTCTAGCGGAGTTGGGCGGGTTATCAGGGAAACTGAATTTACTTGAGCTGCTCCACTCCTTCCTCTGCTTGCAAAAGATTATTTTGTGGCCAAAGTTGGACCTGGAACCTCTAAATGATGTAGGGGGTATTTAGGGCTGGATATTCCATGTTGTGGTTAACACAAAGGATGATTTATCAATGCACCAGCACCCCACGTGTGGGCTGCAGAATGGCAGAGGGGAAGAACCAACCCCAGCCCAAAATGTGCTGACTAATGACCCGAGAGTGGTTATTGATCAGCTCTGCACTTTCATTCCCCTGCTGCAGTCCAGGAGCCATCCTTTTTCCTTTATTAAAAAAGAAACAAAACTTTCCAAGGCACTTATGAAATATTTAGTGTAATGATTTCCAAGATCAAAAACTCCAAAGAAATTACCCAGCCCCAGAAACCTTGTTAATCTGTTGGTGTTATGGATGAAAGACACAACAGAGATATTAAACATTTACTGCTCTTGTGCAAACGGCCTCTCAATTGCACCATCATTCAGGAGCCTCCACTGCCCTGTCTGTCTTGCTTCCCATGGAAGAATTTGAGGTGTCATTCCAAGTTCTTTCTGATGGAGTGGGACCTGTTTTCTGCCTGCCTATTTTGCCTTTAGGCAAGGCAAATCTCAGCCTAATGAAACCAGCGTGAAGGATTACGGTGCTCCGGCGCTGCCTGTGCAATCATACAGTGTTTTCCTGGGTGAAACCAGCTTTGAATGCTCATTTCCTCTTCCATGTGATATTTGCAGGAGCGAGGTAATCAAATGTTATTTCTGTCAGGGCTGTAACTGCTGCAAAAGTGGGGGAGCTGTTGATATTCAGTTTGAGTAGGGAGTTACTGAGGAAGCAATCCAGGGACTGTCCGGTGGCGACTCAAATCTCAGAATTGCATTTTTGTGCCTCGAAAGCAGGTTTAGCGGATCTGCAAGTATTTGGGGATAAAAATTCAACTTAACCTTGAGAAATAGGCTGTAAGTTGGAAAAGATGAGCATAAAGGGCCGTGATTAGGCTATAAAATGGGGGGTGAGGGTGTGGTTGCCATTCTGGGGGAGGTGAGATAGGGCTGAGTGGTCTCAACTCTTACGCTGTTGGCAAACATCCTGCAGAGGGGGATGAACAGGAAAGAACTGGAGTTATCCTCATTCTTCAGGATTGCTGTGGCTCACACCAGGCTTACACATGAGGATTGAGGGCAGGAGGGTTGGAGGCAGACAAGGAAAAGGGGCATCACATGTGTCTTTGAACATGAACATGAGGAACTGAGGAAGAACGTAGTTAATGGACCGTTTTCTGCCTCTCCTGAGATCAGCTCAAGGGAGGGGTTTGAGCTGTAGTGAGGATAACTGAGTTTAGACACCAACAGCCTTTTTATGTCTGTCAGCAGTCTGGAGACAATCCTTGTTTCTGCAGCTTGAAGTGTTTTTCTTCATTCATAATGTTTCTTGATCGTTTTTAGCTCTAATGCCATTTGTGTTCTGGGTCTGGGCAGAGTCTGTGCTCTGGGGACCCTCTGGGTGAGCTGGTCACCAGCAGTTGTAGAGCTTTGGACTTTCAGCCTCACTGCTCTCAATTTCTTATTTTCATGCTTGGTGTCTGGCAAGGAAAGAGTGGGAGTTTCCATAATTCTCTTTGTGTGGATGTAATAAAAAAGTGTAATTTCCAGTGCAGGGACTGATAGAGAGAAAGATCTGGATGTGGTTGGATTTGGTGCTGGCATTTTACTCCCTTAATAGAAGTGAAGCCTCAGCCAAGCAGAGGGAACTGCCCTGAGCTGCCTCCCGCTCCTGTGTTCCCTCAGGGGAACTGCAATCCCCTCCCAGGGAGGGGACCTTGGAAATCACACATGTTTATTTAGTTTTTCAAACGTGTCCAGCCTCCCACCTCCAAGTGTGCAGGCTGGTGTGTGGCAGTGGCCCCTCAGCTGCAGGATGGGCCACCAGCAAGAGGAAAATGCTCTCCATGCTCTTTGCCTGTGGCATTGCATGGATTTTTCTTTACAGTAATTTAATGAGCTGCCAGCAATTTCCAGTCTGTTTTCAGCTGCACTCACCACGCTCAGTGCGGGTTTTATTTTTGTTTCCATGTGTGTGTATATATGTGTGTCTATATATAAGATATAAATTACACATCTATATTTAGAGGCGGGTGTGTAATTTTTGCTTGTTTTCAGTGTGTAATGCTGAGAGGACTAAGAGCAA
This sequence comes from Scytalopus superciliaris, assembly GCA_013400415.1. Taxonomy (NCBI): domain Eukaryota; kingdom Metazoa; phylum Chordata; class Aves; order Passeriformes; family Rhinocryptidae; genus Scytalopus; species Scytalopus superciliaris. Next base: position 162,746 of record VXBX01003594.1, on the reverse strand, counting down.
CCCCATTAAAAGCAGAGTTCCTTTAGCTCTTCTGGCTCTGCAGTGAGGCCACAGGACTTTGGGGTTTATGGCTGCTCTCTTCACACAGACTACTTAAAAACATTTAACCTTTAATGTCAGATGCTTTTTAATATTCATCTTTATCCCCACTGTCAGCAAAAGGATTAGAGGCTGGTTTGTCTTTCCCTCCGAACTCATCTGTGACTTGAGTGTGCTTATTAGTTCTTTTAATGGCTCCTTTATTAGTTCATTACTGCACAACCTCCAGGCACGGCAGGCCTTGAAATGTTAATTTTCCAGCCAAAGTTCAGCTGATGGACTTCACCTGAATCCCCTTGGAGTCAGTGTGGGCATGGCAAGGGCTGCCTGGCTTTGCACAGCATCACTTACACAGCAGAAGGAAGGGAGTCCAGTGTTCCTCTCCCAGGGGTTAAAGGAGTCACAGGAATGGGAAGTACAAGGAGACAGTACAATATCTGGAATATTTAGGGAGAAGAGGTGCTGGGTGTGTGCACACTTTGTTGTGGTGTTGCTTCCCCCCCTCCCCTTTCCCTCGTGTTGCTTCGAGCCGGTGTTTGGCTGCCCAGTGAACTCTAACAAGATTTAATAGCTCCAGTGTCACCGAATTGCGCTTGGCCTGTTTCCATCCTTCACTTGGAATGAGCGTCTGCACCACAGCGAGCCCTTCAGTTCTGGAAGTGACGTCAAATTGTGGCTAATAATGGAAGAAGGGACCGAGCCCTGCGAGTGCGACGTGCTCGCCCCGTGTCCCCCAGCAGGGTTTGTCCCCAGCCCCTCCGAGGCTGCAGAGCTCACCCTGAGCTCCACACCTGAGGGAGAGCTCAGGTCCCCCCGTGCCCGTGTCCTGCTTTCCCCTGCCCAGGGAGCAGCCCCTGGGAGCGGGCACAGGGAGCTCCCCAGCTCCAGCTGCTCCGGGCTTCTGCAGTGTGGGCACATGTTCATTAGCTGCTGATTCACTGTCAGATGGGATCCAGGCTCAGTCGTGGAACTCAGCTGTGTGAGCATCTGCATGAAAATGCCTCTGTGAAGGGGATGTGACAGATGAGATGTGTGATTAAGATGTGGAGCATCACTGACTGACACAGTGGCAGTGGAGCCACGAGAGTGTCAAGTGTGCACTTTTAAGGAGCTTTAACTTTTGATCTGTTTTTTTTTTTTTTTTCTTCCCAAGACCCGATGAGTTTTTCAATCTGCTCAGCTGTCAGTCAGCAGGTACGACCTACACTATGGAAACTGAGAACTGCTGATTTTAAAAAGCTCTTTCTATCTCATCAGTTACTGCACGTGTGTGTGGAGATAGTTTTGAGTGTAGTGAGGAGTGGCCACAAAGCTACTTAACAGAAATATTGGCTTTTTAACCTTCCAGTGTAAACATGGCTTAAAACTGCCACTGGAGAGATCACTTTGGCAGGGCTGGAAGAAGGAGGGAGAGAAGGGAATGGTAAAATAGGAGCACTCACTGCTCATCTTCTTGGGAAACCCTGATAGACTGTGTTTTCTCTTTGACCTTTATGTTGTGGTGGTCATTCATGAGGGATTCCTGGAGGCAACTGTGATCCCCTTGTGGTACTGTGCTAATGGCCATGCATTCACAGAGCAAGAGGTTCCTCTCTGTCCTGTGGTCCTTCCCAGTGAGGCAGCAGGAGGACAATTACGAGTCCACGTGGAGCAAGGGCTGAGCAGGGTTTGACAACCACGTTCTGCAGGTACTGCTGGAAAGCTCCTGAGAGGCAGGGATGCCGTGGGCAGGCAGGATCAGAGTGACAGATAAAGGGAATGGTCTTTGTCTTTATCTGCCCGGAGAAGCTCAGCTGCAAAGCTGAGCCAGAGTGCTCTGGGCCAGGAGCGAAAGTGCCGCATTAATCGCGGCGTGAGCGTCGGGGCTGCCGTTCCAAACTGCTGACTTGGGTCCTGGGAATCTGCTTCCCATTCCTGCTGCTGCTGCTCCCAAGGCATAAATAAAGGCAAGCGCAGTGTGGATGCAGCGCTTCCAGTCGGGGGAGGGCACTGCATCCTTCTCCAGGGAGCTCTGCCGGAGGGGGAAGGTGCCTGGCTGTCTGAGCCTGGTGTTGCCTCCCAAAGTCCAGGGGTTTGGCACACTTGGGACCAATGCTAGCATCTCTTTGGTATTGCTTTCTTCAAAGAGGCATCTTCTTGGGGGATAAAGGCGATGTTGAGAACCTGAGGAAGGCCTTTAGGGAGGTAGGTGAGGTCTCCAGGTAATGCCTTTGCTCATCCTTTCGCCATTCTGTGTTTGGCTTGGTTCTCTTATGGTTGGTTGTTAATCATATTTCATTTTTCAGTTATGGGACAATATTGCAAGGAAAATTGTTGAGTACCTGAGTCAGGGGTATTGATCCTTAGCTCGTGAGTTTGGTCTTTCACGGGGGAGGTTTTTCTCAAGTTCTGCAGGCAGGGTGTGCTCAGGACCTGAGACCAGGAGCTGGTACCTGCTGTATGACCCCCATGATGGGTTTTTCTTTTAACTTTATAGTAGTGTAAAATGAACCTCCTGCACGAGGCTGGAAAAAGCTCAGGCTTTTTCTTCTCTATTGAAAACAAGCTATAGCAGCCATGGCATGGGCTGGGTTCCTGCTCCCCACTGCAGCCCTGGAAAGCCTGTGCTCAGCACCCTGAGCATGGAAAACATGAGCTGGTCATTGAGGTGACAGCTGGGAGAGCTGCAACAGCCCTTTCATAGCCTGAACCTGCAAGTGAGAGTGGGTCTCCTGCCCTGGACCCAGCCGAGACATCAAGGGGCTGGGATTTCTGCTGTCATACTCACTTTCCATCCCCTCAGGGGGAAGCCTGGCTGGGATGTGACCTCCAGGAGCAGAGTTTCAGCAACCCCTTCACACGCTGATTCTTACCCCTTAATTACAAGCTGTCAGTTGTCATCAGTGCTCTGCTCCCTCCTTCAGTACCAGGGGCTGCCCTGATGCTCCCAAAGTGAATACTGAGTTCATGGGCTAGATAGGGGGGGGTTCAGCTCTTGCAGATCCCAACAGTCCTCCCCTGCTTTTAAAGCAGGGACACTTTTTTTAGGAAGTTTGTTGTGGTGAGGCAAACTGTTCAAATTGGCAGTAAAAGCAGAAGGCTGTGCTGAGCCTTCCGACAGCCCCAGGCAATGGGCTCCGAGGAGCACCTGACTCATCCCGGCAGGATATTGACTCTGCAGCATCATTAGGATGCTCTGAGAACCTGATTTCCAAATAATTGAGGTATAAAATTATGCCACCTGGCCCTGGCAGTTACTACAGCCCTGGTTATAAATCAAATGAGGGGCTGCACAATGTGCCACTGGGCTGTAGTGGGAGCAGCAGCCGCTCTGGAGATGTCCTGGTTCCCTCTTGCTGGGGAGCACCTGCAGGCTCAGCTTTGCAAACAGCCTCTGGATGCCTCCAGTCCCAGCTTGGCAAAGCCAGGGAAAGTCCAGCTTGGCAGCCAAAATCCAGTGGTGAAACACCAGGCTGCTGCTAATCCCAGCACATGGAGCATCTCCCACACCTCTGGCTGCTCGTGGTGATGCCCTGGATGTGGGGATGGGCCAGGGACACAGCTGGGGTTTTGACACCCATTTTCCAAAGCTGTGTGGCGGCTCCTTTGCTTCCAGAAGGGCTTTCTGTTCTCCCAGGTGTGTCTGCAGACAAACTTCTGTGTGGTGTTTGGTGTGGGTGAGCTTTGATTGTCCGTGAAGTCCCAAAACTTTGAAAGGAGGCCACTGTCCTCAATTTGCTGTGTGAAAGGGTGATTTTGTCACCTCTGTCCCACTTGGAATGGTGTTCCCCGAGATCTGAACCTGGTGAAAACCCCTATTTGTCCTTAATGGTTTGCCACCAGGACTCCACTGCTCTTGGAAGGGTTAGCACTAAGGCATCCCAAACTGCAAATTCACCTTGATAATTTCTTTTTACTAGTCTTGCTAAAAAACAGACAAACAAGTCAGGTTTATTCTCTTTGTGCTTCCTTCAGGGTCAGTCCTTGCTGACCCCCCTGGGTTTGAGGTTGGTATTTTTTCCTTCCAGGGTTGTTTTTTACCCCACCTTTGGTTGCAGTGACTGGAGTGGGCAGCTGCTGGAGGAGGTTTTTGGGAGGAGGTTTTCTAATGAGCCCATGAGCAGGACCTGCTGCTGCTCAGAGACCCTTGGGCCGAGCCCAGACTTTTAATTGTGGATCACAGGGAGACCTGCAGGGAAACATCCCAGCAAATCCTCAGCTCCTGTAAAAGCTGAGCAGGAGCCACTGCTGTGCCCAGACATGCTCTGGGGCCAAAATGCTGGGATTTTTAGTCTCTAATAAAATAAACCCTCTTGTGTCTCAGCCATCTGAATTATTACCTGACTGGCACTTCATTATAAACACATTTTTTCCATCTTGGTACTGGTTTCCTGCCATTTTATTGCTTTTTAGGTTCTATTTTTTGTTTTATTCATCTCTCCCAATCGATAGAAATATCCTGTTTTTAGCAAGCAGCAGAGGCAGACGTGACTGATATCCTGATGGTGGAGCAGAATGACTCTCAGAGCATTTGGGGAACAGAGGGGGAGAAGCTTTTAAATGTAATTTTCAAAGATCTATAAAGCATAACAAACTACTCAAGACGTGCAGCTGAGTCTCCCAGTGCCATTAGCCCCCAAAGTTGGGATTTTATTGTTGTCCCACTGCAGATTTGGTGCTTGAGATCCGTCCTCTGGTGGTAACTGTTGTTCTTTGCCATGACACTAATTAAAACCCGCTTAATGAGATGAGCTCCACCTGTTGTGGAGGATTAGTTTGATGGAGATTTGTGTGCTGTGAGAGTGGTCACCAGATCCTGCCATACTGACTTGGCCTGAGAAGAGACACTTCACTTCTTCTGTCCTCTTTGCTCACCAGGCATCCTTCCTCCCCCCTTCCTTACATGGTGTTATTATCTTTACTCCCAGCCCACAGGGAGTCTTGAAAATACCTAAAAAGTTCCTGCTGTGACCCATGGTGTGGTAAATGGTGTATTCCCTGGACTGTTCAGCAGTGATTCTGTTAAACTGCCCTGAGGTGGGGTGGGATGGGCTTGTTTTGTGTTTCGTTTTTGAGTGTGTTCTCATGAGTGTAAAAATGAGCCTGGTGTTGCCACCAGTGGCAGGAGCATCAGTTTGGAGGTGCAAGTACCAAGACAGTAACTCAGAATAAAGCACGGAAGAAAAGTGCAAGAATCCAAATTACTTTCTTTGTCATGAGGGCTGAGCAAGTCTAATGATTGCCTTTCCTTGCTCCTAAATGAATCCAGAGGAAAAAACCCGATGCCTTTGAGTGGATGCATCTCTGGTGTGTGGCTGACACTGGAGAGACACTTTATTGTGTGGCAGCAGAAGGTCTGGCTATTCATTTGGAGCTTTTGTCACTTCTCTTCCACGGAGATGCTGCTGCATATGAAAGTGTGATTGATACAGTGGCAGAGGTCAGGAGGGTAATGGCTTTGATGGTATCCCCTGGAGCAAATCAAAATTCTTCTCCAAGTTTCTGTTCAATTTGATGCCAAGGGTCTGGTAGCACTCCAGGGATTCTTCCCTCTGCTATTAAGCTCATAGCTATTAGAAAAATTAATGTTTTTTTTTTTTTTTTAAATCCCCTTTTTCTCTCTGTGTTTCAGGGATCCTCGATGCATTTCCTTGCCATGATTTAGGGAGCCTTTACTAGAAGCTCCTGGATTGTGTTTCTGAGCGGCCAAAAGGGTTTTGTATCCAAAATGCTCATAAAGGAATATCGGATCCCCCTCCCCATGAGCGTGGAGGAATATCGGATCGCCCAGCTCTACATGATACAGGTCAGTGGGGCTCACAGGGGGAATGCACAAGTCCTTCTTTTCAATTTGAGCTTTTCTCTGTGCTTATAAAGGAGAAGTTTGACCTCCCTGGGGAAGCAGCACTCGTGGATGGGCTGTTCCCATGGGGACACCCTCCACGTGTTTGGGTCCTTACCTGGAAGTGATGAAGCTTTAGGGCATAAACAGGCACAGCTTCCAGGGTGGGCTCTGGTTCCTGGTCAGGCCAATTCCAGCTGCAAACCAAAGTATTGGGTTCTTTTTGTGGGGAGGAACAGTCTAATATGAATTTGAGAGAGTGAACCAAAGGCATAATTCTGAATTTAAGGTGGGAAAAATCTTGATGTAATATTTCTGTGCTTACATACTAATCAGTTTGGGCATCAAATGTAGATTATTTTTAATAGGCTTCTGAATACTGATGGGAATTTTTGTTGAATTCCCTCTCTTCAATAAAGCAGTTAATTAAAATGTTGAGTTTTTGTAACTGAAATCCTCTGTGCCCATATTCTCCCAGTATTTGAAATCCAACCAGGAGCAGTTTGAAAAGGAAATGAATCTGAAGTGTTATTTCATTGTCCCATGCTTTAAATAAAATTTAATTTTGCTCATCTAGCAAAACCCACATCTAATACTGAGTTTGTGGGAGAACTCTGCTTTCTGAAGCAATGCTAGAAAGATCTGCTTTGGCTTAAAACCTGAAATGAGTTAAGGAGAAAAGCAAACCAAACCCCCAAATCAAAAGCACAGCCCTCCTGTTTCTCTCCCAGCTGTGTTCCTTAAGGGTTCATGCACTTGGCCTTGTCTGTCACAGCAGTATATGTTGTGTTTTTTCTGGTAAAAATGGTCAAATTCCTTTTTCTGGCACAAATATGTCATCTTTGTGTGTTTAACCCAAATGTTCACTGTTGGCACAGCAAGTAAACATTTTTCTCGGGTGGCTTCGTTTTCCTGTACCTTTTCCCCAAGCTGTAGCTGCTTTGAAGATTGGTGTAATTAATTTGTTAACAACTTTGTCTCCCTAATTTGGCTCAGCTGCTCTGAATGAAGGGCTGGGGGATGGCAGCAGAGAATTGGCTGTGCAGAACCTGTCAGGGGCAGCGGAGCGACAGGAGAGTGATCTGATTAAGGAGGAGCCGCCCACATGATTTAACAGAGGATGAATCCTTGACTGGGAAGTGTCTGTGGGGCCTCCTGGGAGAGGTGGAGGGACTTGGTCAGGGTGATGAATTTGCTTCTTGATTTCAGAAGTTAAATTGCTTCTTTTTATTTCATTAAAGCAGAACACTGGGTTCTGCTCTGTTGCTTGACAGTGATTTTGGCCGTATCTGAACGTCAGAAGGACACAATAAGCCATTAGGGCTTCATGCAAGGGGAAGTTCAGCAGCCCAGGAAGCTGCTTGAGAAACTGCAGCTCCAAACTGGCCATCCAGCCCTGCTCTAATTCTCAGCTGCATTGATAAGCAGCAGAATAAGGTCTGCTCTTGAACCAGGTGCTGCAAGTCAGGTCTCTGATGTCCCTCCCTGGAGCTGAAAGCAGTGCCTGCAGCCCAAGGTCCAGGGCAGCTGCAGAAGGGCATGACAAGCAAGTGACTTCACTGTGTTACACAAGAGGAAAAGTTAGCTGTGATTTTTCTTGAGAATACTAATTTCAGTTCAGGTTGGAGAAAAGCAGTAACAAAGGCAGAAAAGCCCGCTCAGGGTGGAGTTTGGGAGCGATTTGCTTCAGTTGTTCCTGAAATTGGTGGAAAGATTCCTGCTGGTTTCAATGGGAGCCTTTCCTAGACCAGAATGTCAAATACCCTTTTTCTTTATGATTTAAAAGTGGAGGTTTTGTCTTTGAGACAGGAATGGGGAGGGGGCAGTGGGGAGTGTGGCTTCCATCCCTTTCTGAGAAGGAGAAAGTGCTTCATGTCTGCCTCTATTTTTCCTCTGAAACGTCTGAAGAGGCCCCAGGAGAAGGAAGTTCTGTGTGTTGAACCCCACTAGGGGAACAAGCTGAGGTATCTGTATAAAAGAGCAGTGAAGAGGCATTTCTTAGAAATCTTCAGCTGGAAGGTAGGACAGAACCATTCGAGGCAGTTCTTGCGGAGATGAGCAGTTCTTAAAAGCAAAAGGTTCTTTTCAAAGATATTTATTGTGTACAGTGTGGGGGGCATTATTGCTGGAGGCAGCAGGAAGCCTGGGCCTGGGAGAAGCACTTCTCCAGCCCTGGAAAAGATGGCACAATTATTCCTCAAGGGTTTTAGGGAGCCTCAAGCACATACTCGAAGCTGATCACTCGTTTAACTTGGAGCTCCTGAGTGAAGATTCCCATTAAACTCCAAACCACTTGGTATAAACCTGCCTGGGGATTTTTTTGTCCAGTATAAATTTTTCTAGTTTTCAGCATCATCCTAATTGGAAGTTTTCCAAAGGGCCCTTCTCCCCTGAGCCCTTTTGGTGGAAGTGGTGCCTCAAAGCCATGTGGGCAGGGGTGCTCAGCTCAGGCTCTGTGGTGTTGTGGTTGAAGGGTCTATAATCTCCTTTCATGAGAGCCTTAACAAAACTTTCCACTGGGTTTGGTGTAAGCAGCAAAGGATCCTTCCATGAGGTGGGACCAGGCTGTCCTTACACTGACTGTGTTTCCTGGCTGGGAGAATGAAAACTGTGCAGTGCAGACCCCCCATCCCTGCTGGTTCTCTGCACTGCTGGGCAGGCGAGACGGGCAGTAAATCAGTGTGTGTGTGCCCACATTGCTCTGTCATTCTTCTTACACCTCCAGTTCTCCAGGCTGGTGTGTAAAGCTGTGAAAACTGAGGGGAGTGACCTCCTGCTTTACTTTTTAATTCTATTTCTTTTAAAATTTGAGGTGAGAGAGCATAAAGTGTTACAAGTTGCTTTCTGCTGGCTTCTGAAATATTATCTATGGAGTCAGCGGTTTCAGTACTTTAAGCAGCACTTAAATTCCTCCCTAAATAAGTTAATTTTACATTACAGCAAGGGCTTAATGTACCCTTGACTTGCTTGAAGCCTAGCAGATCTGAGCTGAATTGTTTCTCTCTATTAAGTTTTAGCCTCTCCATCTCCTTATTTTCATGGGAAGCCTCTCACGCAGCGCTGTCGGCGCCTCCAGCCTGGGAGCCCTCACTGGGTGGGCTGCAGAGCAGTTGGGTTTGGCTTTTCCATAGGCACAGGGGCCTTCTGGCATCACTGCTGCATTTTTGTGTCTTTTGATGTCCAGATTAAGACATGCTAATTTTTATATCTGAGCTCAGAACCTTCCTGCTGTGACCTGGTTTTATTCTGGTGCATAAAACAGGCAAAATGTTTCAAACCAGTGAAATAATTCTTTGTACCTCTTTTGATGTAACTTTTTCCTCAACTCTCTTGCACATTGAAAAGCCTGTTCTGCTTCCAAGGGTGAGAGATTTCTTGATAAACTCAGCCTGGAGAGTTGTGGGCCTGGGAGGGCTGTGGTTTGGTCTGGAGAAGCTGCAGCCTCCTGTCCTAAGCAGAGAGGAACTGGAGTTGAGAACTGGACTGGGTTTCCTGGGGCACAAACCATTTATAGAGGGAACCACTGGAGGAACCATCTGCAGGGGCTTCTTTCTTCCTGCAGAAGTTTTGAGCCAAGGGCTGTGTCTTGGGTGTCTTCTCAGACATATCCCATCAAAGGTGGAGCCTGTTGGGCACCAAGGGTCAGGATCATCTGTGTTACACATGAGAGATCTTACTAAAGGGTCTCTTAACTTGCTTTTCTGAGAGTCCTGCATATTTCTGTCTCAGCAGCCATCCCTTCCTGCAGCACTGGTGTGCTTTTCTTGTGTGTCAGGGAACCTCCCTTTGTGTCCATCTCCCCCTCAGCCCAGAAACAATGCACTTGTTAAGCCACTGTTTCATAAAAGCCTGGAATAGGAGACCTGAATGCATTTGTCAGAAAGATCAAGATGTTATTAGCCAAAGGTCACTCCATTTGTCATCCTAATAATGCTCATTACTGTGGTTCCCTGTTCCATGAGATTCCGAGAGACTGCTGCCCTGCTGCCCCTTTCATAAGGCAAGAGAATTCCTCTTGTTATTAAAACTTATTTTTATATCAGTGTGCATGGCTTACTTGTCTGCTCTAAATAACTCTGGTCCTCATTTTGTCCACACAGATTTCTCTGAGTATTTGTGACCTTCCTGCAGATTGTGCTTTAGAAATGTTCTTCTGATGTAGTGATTGCCTTTGGAGGATGAGGCTTGTTTGAAGATGTGGTGTCTTCCTTACCAGCTAATGAAGTTAGTACTTTGTTGTTCATCACTTTGAGGGTCTGTGACTGGGGAAAGCCTCTGGCCCCTGTTTGAGGCAATCCATGAAAGACAACCCATCTGCTCCTGCCTGCTGAACTCAGGCAGGATCCTGGGAATTGGGGACATGAGCCTTTCTTCTGCAGTGCTCCAGGGCTTGGCATTTATTGCCTTTCCTGGAAAACCAGAGCTCATTCCCAGCCTCTGCAGAGTGCTGTGCTCACCTGTCCTGCCTGCTGTGGTGGAGAACCCTGAGTTGCTTCCCTCCTTTCCAAAGCATCATGGCTTGTCCATCATCCCACCCTGCTCTGTCCTGATTTCTCCTTCATTTCCGTGTAGCTCTCAGGAAGCGCCTTTGAGACCAGACTCAGAAACCTGCCTGGTGGTGGCAGCTCTGGAGACCCTGTCCTGGTGCCCAGGTGCACAAGTGGTGGCCCTGAAACCCTCAGCTCCACTTGGCAGCCACCAGCAGGCTCAGCAGATGGTGAAGGATTGATTGAGTGGGGGAAAGCAAACTAACCCTTCATCTCTGGACACTGAAGAACTGGATGGCTGATTATTTTAGTTTCAGATGCAGATGCCTTGGCCATCTGGACACACACATAACTGCTTTGATTTGAAAGCAGGTGACACTGCTGACAGCACAGACACCCTGGGAGACTCACAAGTCTAAAAGCAAAGCCTGGTTTGAAGCTTTTCCCACAGTTTCTCTGCTGCAGCATTAAAAAAAGTTGTGGCTTCTATAGTTTTTCCTTCTTCCTCTGCTTTTCATGATCTTTGTGATCATGAGCACTTGCATCCTTCTGGAAGAGCAGAGTGAGGCACTTGCAGATGTTGAGCTTTGAGAACAGGTGGTGGAGGTGCATTCATGATCCCAATGTGGGGTCTCACTGGCACAGGTGGCAGTGACCCCCAGACAAGTTATCATTTGGGGAAAACATACAGAAAATAGAGAGCACCTTTTCTACATTTCCTTTCTTCTTGTCTAGTCATTATCCTGGAACAGTTCTTTGTGATTGCATACCATATTCCAAAAGAGATAGATCTCAGGGTAGTCAACTGTGTTGCCTTGACAGTTCCCATGTGCTTTATTTTCTCTCAGCAAAACTGAATGGAGCTGGGATAAGGTTTATAACACAAACATTATTTTAAACTTCAGATTTGCACTGGTTTTAATACAGGATGCAGCACTGCTAATCCTACTGAGCTTGCTGGCTGTCAAAAATCCTCTTTCCTATATTTTTTTATTCTTATGAAAGCAGGTTTCTGATGTGTGGGCAAAATCTTGACTGTTGACCGAGATTAGGTTCTCACCTTTTCAAATACCCAGAGGCAAGCAATGAATTAAGTGTTAGGAAAGCTATGGGGATTTCTTTAAGCCAGTCTTCTGGCATTTTAGGATACAGCCTGTTGTTAATGAACAATTGCACTGGGTTCATAAAATCTGAGGGCTGTAGTCAGAGGATTAGAATTGATCCAAAACGCCCTGAGTTGAAACTTTGTCTCTGACTCACAAAATACTAATGGGCAACTTGTTTTGCCTCCCTTTAAAGCAGGGACAGTAATTCACAGTGTCTGTGGAATAGTTAATACAGTGAAAAATCAGTTTAAAGACAGGGAAGGAAATACTTAAAGTAGATGAAATACTGAGCTGGAAGTGGAGGAGACGTTTTGAAAGATTGAGCATGTGGCATAAACAAGTTTGAGGTATCTCCATAATCAAGTGATTCCTAATTCATGTGCCTCTGGCACATCCAGCCCTGACTCTAAAGGAGTATGACTGGGCATCTTGGTAAGGTGAAGTGATTAATGGGTGGCCATGAAAATGGTTCTCTTAATGCTGTAAATTATTTATGATCCTGCACAATTGATTGTCCCCAAAATATCCTGTTTTTGTACGAGCAGCCTCATTAATATCTGGCCCTGATTCTAAATAATGCAGTGTTGGTACAAATCGGTGCTGTGTGTGTTTCTGCTCCATCCTGAGGGACTCTGCTGCTGACAGCCTGTCCTGCCTGTAACTTTTAGGGCTTTTTAACAACAAAAAAAAAAAAAAGTGTTTTACATTGCAAGAGAAGCAGCCAGGAGTGGTGGTGCTGCAGATGCAGCCAGGGTTGTGTGCACTTGGTGGGGTGAGAGTGGTCCCTTCCCCAGGGTCTTCTGCAGCTCTGCATGTGCCTCTCTGGCAAGAAGACCCTTCCTGGGTGGCATCCTCTTCTCCTTCTGTGCTTAATATCTCCCTGGAGGCAGGCAGTGTTATGCAGTGATTGCAGCACAGGACAACAGACCAGCAATTCCTGGGTGATTGTCCCAATTCCCGCTTGGTAAACTTGAGGGAAGATCCCCCTCCCTGATACCCCTGCTCAGGCAGGAGTGAGATGGCAGCTCCCTGCAGAGCTGGGGAGGACCCAGAGGGGACATTGCCTGGAAATTGCAGCTGATCAGTGCTGGCTTGGGAAGACAGATGAGAACTCCTTTATGGGAACCATCAGAATTACGTTCAGCTGGTGAAACATCAGTGTTTGGGGGACAGGAGAGTGCCTGGATGGAATGAAACACTTCACAGTGCCCAGCCATTGATCAAACCCAGAGGGAGATGTTTAAAACAGCTGCTCTTTTCCCTTTGTTAATGAAGCCATTGATGAGAAACAGAGTTCTTTCCCCTCTCCCCAGGGCTTCAGGTCATTCCTCTGTGTTCAGTGCAGTGAGACTCAGTCACAGTGCTATTGTAAAGCCTCGTGTTCTGGTCATTATCTTGTTGACTCAAACTAACCTTTCATCTCTAAATAAGTATTGACACTGGCCCTTCATGTGTTTTATTTTATTTTTTTTTTAACAGCACTAATCGGATTAAAGTAATTGACGCCCCTGAAGGGTGTGGGGAGAGCACAGAGGGCAGGGGGACAGCTCGGCTGTGGCCACCATGGGGACTGGTGACATCAGTGATGTGCAGTGCCCAGAGAGCCTGACCTAAACCCAGGGCTGCCTCTGCACCCCATGGCCATGGAAACACGTGGTGCCTGCCAGCACAGTGTGGTGTAAATAAACAACACGTGCCCCTTGGTGTCCACAACTTCTGAGAGGGCAGGAATTGCCTTTCTGGTGGGAATGGGGAATCTGTGCACTGTGAGAAAGAGCAAGACTTGCCTCGAGTAATGAGCAAAAGTCACAAGTCCCTTGCTGTTCTCCAGCAGTTTGGTTGTTGCAGGACTGTCAGTCTGACTTGATGTGGATTATTTCTGATTGTACCTGACGGTGGGCAGGCTCAAAAGCACTATTAAACCCCATCTCTGGGGTAGCAGAGTTCCCATTATTAAAGGTGAGCTCCTGCCTGCCTTTAAGATTATTTCCAACATAACTAAGGCTGTGCTCAACTCCTGCAAAACAGGGGCAGGGAAGTTCCCTGTCTGAGGGCTGTTTTCCTGGATTTTGGTAAATGTCCCTACTCAAGCCCAGCGAAAAAGACTTGCATCATCCTTAGGGTGCTGAAATGGGGATGGAAAGGCCTGGGTGCTGGATGCAGCCCTGGCAGCAGCTCTGTGTCTTCAGGTTACTTTCTCCTTCTTCAAACTGATGCTCTCATACTGATTTCATCATATTTAATGGCACAGGACTCAGCTGTTCTGACTGGGGCACAAAAGCCTTTGACAGCAAGAAGGTGTGAGCTCTCCCACTCCAGCACCCTCCCACATTAATAACAGCAAGGGTGATTTTTATTTTGAATTCATGTAGCTTCCTGTTTTCTCTTAAAACTTGTTGTGCACTGATAAAATTATGGTGGTTTTGATGTGGTGAGAAGTTCTGCATCTTGACTTCTGTGAGAGTGGAATGGTACCATCTTCTTGTTCCCTTCCTTCACTCTGAACAGAGCTTCTTGCTCGGGTGTCACCCTGCTTTGGGTGATCTGGTTTTAATTGCTTCAGGTCTTTGACACACGTTTTGAAAAGAAAAAAAACAACAAACCCCAACTTTACTGTACTTTTAATGTTAACCAGTGTTCTGTTTTCGTAGTCAAAGCCCTGAGTTTTGATTCCCTGCAGTAAGCCCTGCCCTGCTCTGTCAGAGATCTGCATCAGCAGGCAGGAGGCTGGTGGTGGTGAAAGCAGATTGCTCCTAATGAATTAGATGTCAGCTCGAATGCTCAGAAAGGGGTGGTTAACAGAACACAGAGCTGAGTCAGACACAGCAAGAGACAGCTGAGGGCAGGAGGATACACCCCTGAGCATGCCCATCCTCACTGGGCACGTTAGCCATGTGCAGAAATCCTGTGCTGGGAATGAGCCATGCACGAGCTCCAGGACCTTCTGGTGTTTCCCAAGGTCTTCACCATTGACTTCCTGGTTTGGGGTGCTGTTTAATCCTGACTGCAGCTGTGCTGGCCTCTTTTGTGCTGGTTTGTTAGTGACTGAGTGCTGCTGTCACCACAATAAGCCCAGCTAAAGCTGAGACTAACAGGGTGCCTCAGTGAAAGCCTCTCCCAGCTTTTCTGGGAGCAACACCCCAGTCAGGGTCTCACTGGTCCTTCTCAGGACACGGTGCCTGCAGGTGGGAGGGGGTGGCTGGGAAGGAGCTGCCTGGAGCACATCAAGGAAAGCTGTATGAAGGAGGCAATGCTTTGGAAAATCAGTTATAAGAGCAAAATACCCCTCAGCCTAAATAATGTCCAGCTGGGGATAGCTGGAAGTATTTTTCCCTTGCTGTGTGGAAGACATTGAAAATAAGTTTATTCCTCTCCCAGCCTAAATTTTGTTACTCAACCCTTTATACCTCCTTTCTAAAACTGGACAGAAGGGATCTGATTAGTGAAACCAGATCTTCAAAGCTCTCCAGTAGTGACAGGACTTCTCCTTCCTAGACAGCCTCAGTTGTGTTTGGGGTCTGCTGGATTGGGTGAGGCACTTTGGGCTTTCTCTGGTTCCCAAAGGACAGGTCTGTCCCTGGGCACTTAATTGGCATTTGTGGTAGCCTTGGCATCCAAAACAATAAAACAACAGCCATGGGTTATAGGGAATGTTTTCTCAGCCTCCCTTGCCACAATATGAGCAGGTATGTTAGCAGGATCCTCGGGGGCTGTCCTGGCATGTTCTTGTTCCGTGGTTAGACAGATGGCTGTGCTGTCATTGTTGAGTGAAACCATCAGCTGGCTGGAAACTTCTTATGTCCATATCTGTGTCTAAGTGGGCTAAAACAAATCCCAAGAGTTCAGTGTTATTTTAATGCATTCTCCCAGAAGAATGTGTCTGGACTGTCAAAATACCCTGTTCCCAAGTGGGAGCTGGAGGATAAAACACCACCACAAAAGAAAAAATACTCTGGTTATTGTTTCCAGACAATGATTCGTGTCTTCATTATCTGTGGACAGAAGGTCTGTCAAGTGCTGTCAGTCTTCATTATTGGAGTCATCTCAAATCAAAACTCCTGTGGTCCTGGGGCCGTGGTGGGGCTGGAAGGACTTCCCTGGGAAGCCTTTTGGAATCCCTCTCTCACTTGTTTAGATTGGGGTTGTGCTGTAAACAATAATCAGTGGTAAACAAGGTAAGATTACAGCTATAACCTATTTCTGAGAGCCAGAGCAGTGCCTGGGTCACCCAGTGTCACAGGCAGCCTTTGCTGTTCTCTGCATTCTCGTGGCACTGCCCAAAGGAGCAAGTTACAGTGGGAAAACAACTTGAGGAGCCACTAAAGCAGTGAGCTGTTTGCAGTGCTGCCTTTGGCTTGGCAGAGATTCTCTGCTTGTGCTCTGAGCACAGCCTGGGCTGGAACACAAGGAGAAGGGCTTGGGTTTAGGATAATGTTCTTCTGATTAGGTTTGTGGGGCTGCTTTTTCTTCTAATTCTCCAAAAGCAAAAAGCTACAAGCCAAGCTTGATTTACAAGCCTGCATTCTGTATTTCTCCAGCTGATCCAATAAGCCACATCCTGACTGTTCCATCCAGCACTGTGCATTGTTGTGGTGTGAATGCTGTTCTTCCAGCTGTGGTGACACACTCCTCAGCTTGGGGGGGTTTCTGTTGCCATCAAGCACCTCTCCTTTAGGGAACTGTGTCCCACTGGAACAACACACATGGAGTCACCTGGTGCCATTGAGCTGTGCTGGGTCATTTGCTGGCTAAGGCTTTGCAGGGTGGGGAGGCACATTTCTGGCTGGGAAGGGAGAGGGAAGGTCTGAGAACTCTTCAACCTGCCTTTGCCAGTGGAACTGCTTTGTTTCCAGCAGTTTGTCTCCTCTTGTGAAGGGCAGATGATAAATGGGGTTAGGCTTGCCCAGTGGTTAAATGACATTCATGGGAATTATTCATCTGTGATTGCTGTGCTGAGGTCATGTGCTGTGTCCCATGCTATGCTGCTGTGCCAGGAGATTTATTTTAATAGAAGCCTTTAAGTAACTGGCATTCTTGCTAATCATGGTGCATCTGCTTCTCTGGGTTCCCTGTTATGAGTAATTTAATGCTATTACTTTAGCTAGGAGGGATCTGTGTCACCATCTGTCCTGAAAAGCTATTGATGGGGCTGTGCAGAACATGGAGTGTCATCAGCACAAGAGAGGGACCTCTAAAAGGATGACTGGATTTCCTGTTGTAATACAATATAAGATGGTTTACTGTGATTATGACTTAGAAAACCTGCATGTAAGGGCTGTCAGCTACTCTCTGGTTGTGTTGGGGACCTTCCTCAGGTATTTACAGAGAGAAGGTGCTGTGTCAGTTCAGAGTGAGTGGTGATGGCACAGGTGATCTGCTAAATAAAGGCTCCCCTTCTCACAGGGACTGGAGTCTATGAGGCTGAAACCTGGGAGACTGACCCCAAAATGCCTGCACATCTGCCCCCCCTTCAGCAGATACTCTTTGGAGAGGCCCTGCCAGACACTTCTCACACCAAATGCTTTCCTAATCAGTGGTTATTTTTTAATTGTTGTTTACAGATCACTTCTTGTAACAAGCCCCTCCAGGCTGTAGCTCAGCCACAATAGGCATGAAGAGGCTTTATGGCTGAGGAGCAAATTGCTCTTCACTCCCAGAAGTGCTTCACTTTCACAGCACCACTGACACCCAGAGCATCATCCTGGTCTCTCAAGTGCATGTGGCTGATGTCTTTGTTTTTATTATATGAGAAAGAAGTATTTGTGTCTTTGTGGTCAGTAATCATACTGTTTATCATCTGACCTGACTCTTCTGGCCCTTCCTTACCTCACTTGTTGCCTTCTCAACAAGCCAACTGGTAATGAGCAGAGTGTGCAGGGCTGGGAAGCAGCTTTGTGTGGTTTTATGGTGCAGTTTCTCTTTAGTTCCACTACCCTTCCCAGCAATGTGTTGTGTTTTGGGTATCAATTTGGCCTGATTCAAAAGTTCTGGCTCTAAAGATAGTTTGGGATCTAGTCTTTGATTATTTTTCTTCTCAGTAGAGCTGCAGCTCTTATTTCACATTCATCTAAGAAAATGTTCTTGCTGCCCTTGTCATAGCTTATGTAGATAAAGTGACAAGTAGGAGGAATGTGTAGGGCCGAGATTTGCTGAAGGTTTCGAGCTGGGTGACAGGGCTGTGGGCTGGAGCTGGTCACCTGGAAAGGCTGAAGGAGGAGGCACGCCCCGCTCTCAGAATAGGGTTTGCACTCTGCTGCAGGTGCATGGAAGTGAATAAAATCAGGAATCACAAGTGGGATGTGAACTGGCTTTCACAAAGAGTTTTGGTGAAGGTGCCTTTGCCCTTGTTTGTGTCCTCCCAAAGCGCTGGGGCCGGGACACGGTGCCTCCCTCACACCCCCTGTCACAGCTCTGGCTGAGAACCCGTTAGCAGGGCGGGTGGAAAAGCTGCTTATGGAAGTGCTGGTGTAAAAAAAGAACTTGGCTGGTGTGGCAGGTCACCAGGGCTCACTGTGGGCTGGGAACCAGAGGCTCCTCTTCAGCACAGGGGCTGTTGTTAGGACTGCCTAAATGGGGAAGAGCACACGGGGAACGTCAGTGCCGGCTCTGGGTGTGGATGTCAAACTGTGCTCTGGCCCCAAGGGAGGACTTGGAGAATTGACTGGAATCCAGACTGAAGTTTTGAATCCCTCTGATGTACACTGGGATAACTGGGCATGAAGAGAACCCATTGTCTTCCCTTTGCTTGCCATTTCCACGTGCTCCTGCCATGCCCTAAAACTCCAGAGCTCCGTAGTTTGTGTGAACTGTTGAGAGCAGATGCTGTGCTGTTATTCTGTCTGACACATCCACTCTGCTGGCTGGGCTACTGCCTCTTCCAAGACCTTTGAATTAACCAGATTTTGGGGTCATCAAGATTATTTAATGTTATTGTCATAAATATTTGTACAGGACTTGGTCAGTGCTTATATAAGAACTGAAAGTCAGTAATTTGTTTGAAGAGGATGTGTGCTTTAATGAACTGCCAGCTGAGTGTTAGAAATAAACTGGAGAAAAAGTACTTTTCTGTTTTTCTCTTTTTTTTTTCTATCGCAGTTTGTGGACCGGGGGGAAAAAAAATACTCTTTGGATTGTCAGTTGTTTAGGTTTGTTGGTTATGGCTGTTTAAATTTTAAATCACTTGAAAGCTCTTTAAAGACAGGGCTATTTACTTCTAAATAGCTCTGTTGGCTTATCATTTTGTCCTCAAAAGATGAGAAGCTGATCTCTTGCATCTTACTGATAATTTTGTGTTAAACCATGTTATCCTTTGAGTTGTTTGTGTGCCAAAACTGAGAAGTTGTTATTGTGTTAGATTTCACGGTCGATTCTTGGTATAAAATTCCTTTATTTCCCCTTAATTTTCAAAGTGCTGTGCTCTCAAATACAAACAATAAGCTGGAAATGCTAACAGTATGAATCTGTTGTTTGGAAATGATGAAGGTTATACATCATCCAGTCTGCTGGAATGTGTTAGAAATTAATAAATATTTGGTTTGCCTCTAGCTCTTCTTAGAAGCACTGAAATCAGCATTTTTTTTATTGAGGGAATTCTTGCCAGGCTTCTCAATGAAGGACAAGCCCACAAATAAGCCAAACTCCGGAGGCTGCCAGGGGGTGCAATGTGTGTTCTGGCAAAGTTGGGTTCTTTCTTCTAAATATCTTAATTAGCAGAGCATGGTCTCCAAGCTGTTCTTGGAGAGCTGCTGCCAGGCCAGATCACAGGCAACAAGCCCCCAAATCCAGTGGGATTTGGTCACAGAATACTCTTTAGCACTGTGATCATACAGTTGTTTATGCTGGAAAAGCCCTCCCAGCCCACCCTGTGCCCCCACCTTGTCCCCCAGCCCAGAGCTCTGAGTGCCACATCCTTGGGCACCTCCAGGGCTGGGCACTCCAAACCTCCCTGGGCAGGCCCTTCCAGTGCCTGACCACCCTTTCAGGAAGAAATTCCTCCTGCTGTCCAGCCTGAGATGATGCTGTGCCAGGTGCCTGCACGGTTCTTCACTCTGATCACCACCCTGCAACGTGCCAGGCTGAGCAAAGCCCCTTTTGCTGTGCCATGTGCTGATGCAGAAGGTGTTTGTGCTGTTGGGTGGGTCACAGCTGGAGCCCAGGCTTGGGCTGGTGTGTGACCTCCTTACAGGAGCAGGAACTCAGGTTTAAGTAGATCCCCATTCAAGCTGTATTCAGACTTAGTGTCCAAATCAACATCTTTACAGGATCCCTAATAAATCAGTTCTCCGGTTTTGTGTTGGCCAGATGAGTCTCTAAAGTTTTCCTTTATGATTTGGTGATCTCAGTGCAGTTCTGTTCTGCTCCAGAGGAGTCCCAGCAACCATCCCCAGTGTCCCTGTGCTTTGAGAGCCCTGCAAAGATGAACTATGTGAGATTTTTTTTTTTTTTTTTCCCTTTCAGAAAAAGAGCAGAGAGGAGACATGTGGGGAAGGCAGTGGAGTGGAGATCCTGGAGAACAGGCCCTACGTGGATGGGCCTGGGGGCAATGGGCAGTACACCCACAAGGTGTACCACATTGGGATGCACATCCCCAGCTGGTTCCGCTCGATCCTGCCCAAGGCAGCCCTGCGAGTCGAGGAGGAGTCATGGAATGCTTATCCTTACACAAGGACAAGGTAAAACTCAGCTGCTCCTCCCTCTCCAGTAATACCCTGCAGAAAAACCAGGGTCAAGTCCTAAAATTCTCAGGCAGTGCTGAGTCTCGGGAGCAAGAGCGTTGCCTGGGCCCAGTGCAAACATTACTGGGGAATTTGTGGCTCGTTGCTCTAAAATGTTGAGCTGTTTTGTCCATCAAAGCGTGGGAAATCTTGAATGGTTTTTATTTAGTCTTGTATCCTGCACTGCATGTTCTGCTTAACATTGCAGATATCTGCTAGCTCAGGGAAGTTATAAATGTCCCCAGTGCTGGGACAGATGTCGTGCTGAATACTGTCAAGGAAGGCAGGATTCATTTCTCCTGCAGGGGAAAGAAAAATCTTAATAAATATATAAATAAATCTGGGGCTTCTTTTCTGGGAACTGTCTTTGTGTCATTTAACTAGAAAATAACAAACCTACATCCTATAGCTTTCACCCTGAGGAGGGAAGAGAGCCAGAGGCTCTGAGGAGCCCTCTGGGACCTCCTTCTTTCAGCTGGTTTTGTCTGGGAGGACTTCAGATAGCCTGGAATAAACAGCCTGTGTGCCAGTTGCTCTGGTTCAGAGCACTTGCACTTTGCCAGGTGTAGATGTCTGATATTGCTGACATCTTTCATACTAAAAGGGCTTTAGTGGATATTTTTATTTTTATCAAAAAAAACCTGGAAAAGTTTCCTGGTTCTGTTTTAGCTGGTTTATCCAAGTAACACCAGTCCTGGCAAAGGTGGGGAGTCAGTGTTTGCATTCAACCCAGAGCCAATGAGTGAGTATCATGGAGCTGCCTGACTTGGAAGTGATTAAAGTCCACTCCCAGTCAGTTTTTATCTCTTCTCTTGAAGTACCCAGGAGTCAATCAGTTGGCCAAGAAACCTGTGCTGCACAGAACTGGTCCGTATTTTATCCTGCCATGGATTCCAGGCAGGAGCTCTGCTTTTCTCCTTCTTAAGGAGTTATTAAAGAACAATCTCTTTACTCTGTCCCGTGGGTATTTTAAGCAGACCTGCAGTGAAACCTGAGTGAAGGCTGGCTGGGATTTGAGGCTCATCCACCCTAAGCTGTTGTGGTTTTCAGGTACACATGTCCTTTTGTGGAGAAGTTCTCCATTGATATCGAGACATACTACAAAACTGATCCAGGAGACCACAGCAACGTGTTCAACCTTTCTCCTGCAGAGAAAAGACAAACCATTCTAGGTAAGCAGCCTTTTGCCTTTCCTTTCTCCTGCATTCTGGCTGTCCGTGCCCCCTAAACACACACCTGCACCCTGTGGTGTCACTGGGGTAGGGTTACATCAAGTCAAGTGAGGACACCTGAGTTCTCTTCTAGACTTGATGTAAATCACATGGAAATAATTTGAATCCCCCACCTGTAAATTGAAGCTGATGCTTTTCCATCTTATTTATGCAGCTCTAGAGAAGAGTAAGACATCTAATAAATTTGGGGGTAATAAGTAGAAATAAGCAGAGAAGAGGAAAATATTGCTGTATAGTTGTGAAAATATTGCTGTGTAGTTGCAAAAATATTGCTGTATATTTATGTGGCTCCCTTGTGGATATGGAAATGATTCCTATCTGCATTTTTGAAGCAGGAAGGTGCATTTCATTTTTGCTCCCTCTCCTTCTAGTCTTGTCCTCATGCAGGTTAGCACTCAGCTTCACAGCTGGCTTTAGAAGATGGATTTTATGAGAAAAGGCAAAAGGGAACACCATAAAAAGGCAGAGAATTACAAGTGTCACAGCAATTCCTGTGTCTTGCCATTCCATCCTGGTCCATGGCCGTGGCGTTTTCCAGAGACCCGGCTGTGTGACAGGGAGTGCTGGCAATGACAGCCATGCAGGACTGGAGCATTCCTGGGATCAAGGCATTCCTGGGATCAAAGCATCCATTGCTCTGGAGCTGAGTCCTGGCAGCCCCAGGAAAGGGCTGTGCTGGCTCCTGGAGCCGGGTGGGACCTGGCCATGACCCTAAGCAGTTTTACTTGAGTGTTACATGATTTAAACTTCTTTGTTTTGCACTTCACTTGGACTGTCCTCATTGCTGAGGCTGCCTGGTCAGCTTTCAGTGCTGAACAAACAGGCTGGAGTCATGCTGCCTCCCTGAGAGGTGTCAGCAGAGCTGTCATCCCTTGGGAAGTGCAGTCCTGTCCTTCAATCCAAACTTCAGATGCTTCTGCTGAGCTCTGGGGTGGGGGTTGCAGATCTTTAAAATATGATCATTCACTGCACTCCCATTCCACTTTCCACTTTCTGGTTGTTAATTAGGACTTAAGCTTTCTGCCTTCCTCAGCACATCTGGTCTAATGAGAGCAGTGAGGAGTTCCCAGTACCCTGGTCTGATGGACTCCAAAGAGAAGATATTCCAGGGGTAGTGCCTGCTCCGTAGCAGGGCAGGTGTGTGTTTCACTGTCTTGGATGAGACAGCTGGAGCACTGTGAGGGATAGTAGAAAAGCTGGAAGATGGAATGTGCCACAGATCCTTGTGGAGCTGGAAAGATGGAGCTGCCAGAGTGGATGTGCAGTCACTATGGGCAAAAACATCTCTTTGGAGCAAAGCCTCTGTTTGCTGGAACTGTGTGTGCTCGTTCCTCTGGCAGAGCTGATCTCTGCCCAGCAGCAATGCATAAACAGTTTAAATATCAGTTGTTGAAGTGTAAGCAAAAAGAAACTAAACTGCTGTAGTGCTTCTGGTACTTACTAAACCAGAGGTAACTCATCAAAAATGGTGTTTTCTTCTTTCGTTCAGGAGGAAACGTCTAACTGTTTTCATTCTCTTTCTGTAGATCCTATTGATATTGTTAAGGATCCTATCCCTCCACATGAATACAAGGCTGAGGAGGATCCAAAGCTGTATAAATCACTGAAGACTAAAAGAGGGCCCCTCTCAGAAGACTGGATTCAGGAGTACAAGAACAACCCTGGGAAATACCCCATCATGTGTGCATACAAACTGTGTAAAGTCGAGTTCAGATACTGGGGGATGCAGTCGAAAATCGAGCGCTTCATCCACGACGTCGGTGAGCATTTGTAGCCTCGCACAGTCCCCTGTCACTCCCTGGTGTTGTCTCTGAGTCAGAACACAGAGGTGAGGTGTGTGCAATGCATCATATCCCGAGACATGTCTGCGAGAGTCTCAGATCTGATGACTCTGTGTCAGCTCAGGAAAAGCCCTGTTATTACTTGGAATCGTGGTATGTACAAATCCCAAGCACGTGTACCCACTGAAAGGCTTTCAAGTCCTCTGTAGGCAATATCTTGCAGTCTCTCCCTTTTTTTTAGATAAGGATTTGTCTGTTAAACTTGCCAGATCATTTTCAAAATCTGCCAGTTTTCTTTATTATGACCAAAATCCATCCTGAAGGGCTGCCTGAAGAAATAAGCTTTACTTCTGAGTCCTGAGTGCTTCCAGAAAGCCCCTCCCTGGAGCATCCCAAGTTTCTACCTGCCCTGTGACAGGGCTGGTGGGTCTCTGCCTGGCCACACATCTCTGGGCTGTGGTGGGTCATCACCAGCTTGGAGTTGTGAGTAAATGTGCTGCTTTAGAGGATCCATCATTCTTAGGTCAGGGCTTGCAGGGAGGAACTGGTTGTGCAGTAACTGAGTGGTGGCAGCACTGGCAGTAATTTGTTCTTTGCAGAAAATCCATAACATGGCTGATAGAGTTTCTGAGCTTTGCCACAAACAGCAGGATCTATGACCAGGTGAAAAACCTAAAGAGTGTTTTAAAGAAGCATTTCCATGTCAAAAAAAGGAGGAGGGCAGATCTGTGGCTGTGCTCTGGCAAAGAGAAGGCCAAAGAAAGGCTGTGTAGAGAGTGGCACTGCTTTCTGTACACAGTGAATTCTCCTGCGTGGCCTCTACAAACCCTCCTTTCGATAAGCAAATCTGCCCTGAAGTGCCTGATTGTGGCATAAGTAGTTTTATGGCTCTGTACAGTCACTCTGTTCTGGAGCTAACGTGGAGAACAGTGTGCTCCTCTCTCTGGATGCTCACAGGTTGTTTTCCTAAAGCTCCTGTGCTTTTCCTCCCCCCCAGATGGAGGTTTCTCCCTGGTGCAGGCCGTGTTACAGGTGCCTCTGCCATGAGCTCCCTCGCGCTCCAGTGACACGGGTTAATTCAGTGTATGCTGGAAAACACGGGGGCAGAATAACAACTCCATTGTATCTGTGAAATGGAAAAGAAGCACGTGACTCCTCCAGTTGTTCAGAGGTGTTTGGCATAGATTAAACTGTGGTCCCTTCGAAACATTTCTTTTGTGTTCCCTGAAAGATTGCCTGCCATTTCCCTCTTGATTGAGGTTTTGCAGAGAGCAGAGCCAGCTCATTGTCTGCCTTTCAAAAGCTTTCCCACTCTGTTATAATGATGGCAAATACTGTTTTTCTGAGTGGTTAAGATGCATAAAATCAGAGAAGCCTTTAAGGCAAGACGAAGTAGAGCGAGTGAAAAGTGAAAGCAGAAGCTTTGGGTATCTGCAGGAGCTGTGTGGCTGCCCCCTGCCCTGAGAAAGCCACTAGTGAGTGGGCAAACTGCCACAGCATTTGTACCACAGCCAGCAAGGTATGAGGATGTTGAAGTTGGAAGGATGTGGCTACAGCAGGACTGACCAGGCTCAGATGCTGATCCCAGTTTGGGACTTTGAGCTGGTGACCAAAAGCAGGTGGATACCCTTGTGCAGTGGGCAGGTGATGGTGGACCAAGCTCCCAGGAGCCAGAGGTGCTCTGGTGGGTCAGCCCCTCCCTCCTTGGCATTTTCCTCCTGCTTCCTCTGTTCCCAAGCCCTGCAGGTTTTTTTCTTGGAGAATTAGCCTGCTCTGTGTGGGGTCACCAAGCCAGCAAGAAAACAGAGGCAGAAACAAACAGCAGGGTCCAAATTCTGCCTGAGGAGAGGAGCAGTACTTAGTGGAGCAAACTAAAATTAGAGACTGGGTTGAAAAAAGAACAGGTCTGAGGTAAGTGATGGATGGATTGTACAGAGTGGAGAGGCTGCTGAGCACAGGGGGAGTAACTCTGGGGGATGGTGTTGAAACGTTCTCAGTCGCGCTGAGCGCACCAGCCATTCTTTCCCATGACTAATTGGACAGTTACTCAGTGCTTTGACAGCCTGAGACACAGACTAAAATTGTGATTGTGGGCTATTAGTCTACTTGGCTGTAATATTTGTATGCTTTTTTACTCCTTTCCCATAGATTTTAAGTTTAATTGGACTGGCACTGCATAATGTTCTGCTCCCACTTGCTTCCTAATGGTGCACGTGGGCTCGGAGTCTTTTGTTGTTAAACAAGAGAGTTGACTGTGTATGGGTTATTAATTATATACTGTGGGAAAAGGGGGTTCCATCCCAGGAACTGGAGCTTTGGCCAAGCCATGGTGGCTTAGGCTAAATATGCCCAAATTGCTGCACGGTTGCTGGAGTGGTTTTAGAAAGCTCGAATGACCAAGTTCATCCACTGCCTGTTGGAGCCCAAAGGCAGAGTTTGGTCTTTCCAAGGGGAGGCAGGTTGCAGCTGGAATAATGTGGACAAGGATATGGGATCAGTTGTGACTCTCAGGGAAATGGGGTTGCACAGGGACAATCAGGCATCCTTTATTTGCTGCTGGGAAATTGTGAGAGTGTGTTACAAAATGCTTTGGGATGTTGCCTGTGGGTGCAGAGTCCATGGGCACAGGAGCAGTTGCTTTATGTGGATATTGAGGTGGTTTGGAGCAGGATTTGTTGGTGGGTTTTCTGATTTGAGTGGGGTTTTTTGCACTGAGTTTTTGTTACATTTACTATTTTTAATTCATGTTGAAAGGCAAACCCAGAACTAGAGACCCAAGCTTTTTCAGTTCAGATGGAGGCTCCTCTCTGTCCTGGCCTGTCTTGTGGTCATTTACACTTCCTTTTGTATGATGAAGTTCATCACCACAAATCATTTGCAAGAGTCAACACCTCATGGTTGCAGCCTCTGAGATGCTGAGCTGAAAGCCAAGTGATTGAAATGTTTGCTCCCTGCTCAACTCTTCACAGATGATCTTTCTGCACAGAGCAGTGGGAAATGTTGTAATTAAATCAACGTACAGGGACGGGCACTCCTGAAATCTGACTGCACGTGGGTATTTGTGCATGGGTGGTTTTCTTGTTTGGTTGGGGTTTTTTAAACCAAAGATTGCCCTGTGGAGAAATAATAGTCTAAACATCTTCCCATTTTTCCTGATTGGCTTCAGTGTGTTGCCTGCTGAGGCTGTGGAGTTGTCTTCTGATTCTGGGGAATAAGACCCAGCTGAATGTGGGGCACTCTGGGCAGGGGGGAAGCCCTTATCTGCAATCCTCCCTGACCATCCTGCACCCCTCACATCTCTGCTCACACCAGAGACCCCTCACTGTCTGCACTTCCTCTGTGCTGGGGGTGTCTCGGGGGGAGAGGGGACCACCCACCCACAGCAGGTGGTGGCAGAGGGATGGATGGAGTGTTGTGTCACCCAGAGCTTCACCTCCCCTGGGCTTGTTGTGTTCTGTCTGACCCAGAGGAAGGTGACCAGTCTGTCCCCAGCCAGCTCCCAGCACCACAGGCTTGCAAGGGAAGCTGCAGCTGGCACAGGGTGTGACAGGGACTTCTCTGGCTGAGCAGGAGACTTTTGTACCTCTCCTCCTTCCAGAGAGAAAGATGGAAGTGAACTGGGCCACAGATGCCTTCAGCCCTGTGCTGGTGGACATCTCTGATCTGGTACAGAGAGTTTTCCCCAATTTTTCTCAGGTATTTTCACATTTCAAAAAAAAACCTCTTGTTTTTATCTTAAGATTTTGATACAGGTTTTTTTTCCCTTGCACAGGGAGGGAAGCAGTGTCTGGACAGGTGAGGTCAGGCATTTGTAGCTGGTTCCTGATTTTCTGTAGCTGCACAGGGCACTTGGTGTGTCTCCTGGGTCTCTCCTGCCTGCTGGAAGGCTGGAGCTGAGGCTGAGCAGGAATTCAGTGATATTCCACTGCTGTGCACTAAGGAGCTGCTCAAGTTCTCCTCCCTAGCACTGAAGACTTCTGCAAGTCATGACTTATTTTTCCATTTCTTTTGCAGCTGCACAGCCTCATTCTCCTCCAGGTTTTCTGCCTGTGTTTAAGGAAGATAAATGGGACATCCCAGTGAAGGAAGGCCAGAGGCTGGGAAAGTCACCAGGCTTTTTGACTTCCTAACTAACCTGGAGGGGTAGAGGCACAACAGCCATGAAGCCCTGTGGTGCCATCCTATTTTCAAAGGAATCAGGCTTTAGGGAGGGATGATTTGGGATGCTTAATCAAAGCAGTGTGAGCAGGGCACACGGGGAGCTCTGTGGGTTGGCAGGAAGCAGCACAGGCGATTTTTGAGATCTGAGTAGGCAGAGAGAAACTTCAAGAGACTTCTTCTTTACCCCCAAGTGGTTTTCATGTTCCCTGTGATGTTGGTCCATTAAAACACAGGTATGTGGTTTGGCATCTGTGCCTCTACACAGAGAATTTCTGAGGAGTTGGTGCACTGAGAGATCAAGGCTGAATCCGGGAGTGTGAGCGGAGCCTGCTGAGCCCTTGAACGGAGGGAGCCTTGGGATGAGAGCAGGGGGGACATTTATTCCCTTCTGTGTGTGGTCACAGGCTGTTTCCAAGGTGTTCCAGGCAAGGCAGAGCAGTGGACACTGTGGATGTGGAAGTCCAAAGGGTGGTTGTGGTGTTGGGGGCTGAGTTAGAGCAAGGGAAATGTTTCCTCTGCTTTCAGCGTGGATGTGACGGGAGTTTAATCTTGCTCGTTAAGCTCTGCTGGTTGTCAATCACAGCAGGAGGTGAAGAGGCCAAAACTTCCTCCTGTAGTTCTGCAGAAAGTAATCTGGTGTGGAAAATAACTCAGAATCTCGGCTGAGGTTGAACACAATTAAGTTGCTGAGGCCCCACCTTGTGCCCCCAAGAAGGTCACAGTGAGCTGGCTCAAAGCTGCCTCTCCCCCAGGTTGCTCTCTCCTGAAAGCCAGGCAGAGATGCATCAAATATTGATAGATTTAATCTTCCTGTGCAAATGAAGTTCAGGTGGAGCTGGTCCTTGGCCTTAGTGCTGATCTCAGAGCCCGTTTCCCCTCCCCATGGCTTGGCTTGGGAGGGCTGGTGCCATTGACAGGCTGACCAAAGAGCAGAGCAGGCAGTGAAGTGCTCACACGTGGAAGGAGATAAATATACAAAAATCAACTTCTAATGTGTTTAAAATAGCCCCCAAAAAAGTAATTGCTGAAAACAAAAGGGACATTTAGGCTGAAAATCCTAGAAACTGTGGCAGTGGTGAGATCTAAGGTTTTGTGTGCAGCAGTGGAGCAGATGTTGCTGGAAGCACCTTGGAGACCCTGCTCACAGTGGGACCATTCCACCTTGGCCACCTCCTGGAGGTGCAGTGTGGCCTATGAGGGACGTGTTTCCTCATGGTGGTGTTTAGAGAGCTCCATCTGCAGCTCCCAAAACCTGAATGATTTCAGCATAGGCTGTTATTGCCCTCTATCTTGTAATACCACAGTCCCACTGACAGCAAATCCCACTCCTGCCTTTGGCACGTCCTTTGGCCCATCTCTGCCTCAGTTTCCCAGTGATTAAAACGGGGGACAATATTAATTAATTACTTATTTTCAGAAGGGCTCCTGAGGGTCAGTTGGTCGGTATTTGCAGAAGCTTTAGAAGCACTATTACTGCTGTGAGCTGTAATAAATAACAGTTTGGAGCTTTGGCCTGTTGTGAGCTTTGAAGGAATAATATTGGTGAAAATCCTGAGTGACTGTAATGCTTCAAAAGTCTTGGTGGTGTGACGATGTTGGCCAGCAAGTCTCAGTCTTGAGGAAAGTATCTGTTGCCTGGAGAGGTGGGTTGTGTGTTGGTACTGAGACAGTTCTTCCCTTCAGATATGTGATATGTTGAAATATTTTAAATTGGCTTTACCCGCTCTGTTTCTTTCCTGCAGCAGAAGACAGATGGTATCTGCAAAATAAAGCATCTTTATTCCCTCCCCTACTTTGCTTTCTATCCCATTATCTCAGAAGCTCATATTTGTGGTGCTGTTTCACTGTTACAGAGGAACCAGGTGCAGAAAACCAGGTTTCCAAGGAAAGGAGAGGTTTTAGGTTTAGCTCTGCTGGTGTGGGATGTGCTTGTGTCACGTAACAATTGGGATGGGCTGTGTAGTGTTCATAAAGGAATGACTTGAAACTCTCCTGGATTAAAAAAGACCTATCAGATGTTAGGTATTTTTTCTTCTGAGAAGGAAAAAAACTGCAAGGGTTGGATCTGAATGTTACAACCTCCCAGTGATTCTGTGGGTTGCAATTATGGCCTGTGCATGGCTCCTCCTTGGCAGAGCAGGCACTCACAGCACAAAGTCCTCCATCCAGAAGGAGGAAACCCTTTCCCTCGTCCAAACCAGTCCCAGCAGAGGTGGCCAATCTCTCAGTGCATGGCTGGGGAGCAAGAATTGAGGAGATAAAGTACACAAAGTGGCCAGTTTGCCACCCTGACCGTGCAGAGGTCCTTTGCTGCTGCTTATGGCACTTGATGTCACTGTGAGGTCCTTGCTGAGGTTTTTGGGGAGGGGACCTGTCAGATGTGGTGTGTTTGCAGCCCTGGTGATGGGATGCTGTGT
>VXBX01003594.1:86780-130769 GCA_013400415.1 Scytalopus superciliaris | reverse complement strand
TGTTTGAGCCCTGATGAGGGGGTGTGTGTATGTTTCAGCCTTGGTGAGGGGGTGGGTGTGTGTTTCAACCCTGGTGATGGGATGCTGTGTGTGTTTGAGCCCTGCTGAGGGGGGGTGTGTGTGTTTCAGCCCTGGTGAGGGGGTCTCATGTGCTTGCAGGCCTGCGGAAGGTCATGGTGCGCGCGCACCGCCAGGCCTGGTGCTGGCAGGATGAGTGGTACGGGCTCACCATCGAGGACATCCGGCAGCTGGAGAAGGAGGCACAGCTGATGCTGGCCCAGAAGATGGCCCAGTTCTGCAGTGACAATGACCCCGAGCAGCACGGTGTCAAGGATGCTCCTGGGGAGAAGGATGTGGAAGCCAACACGGTTTCACCCGCCGACACTGAAGATTCCGCTGCCAACAGCGAGGCAGCCTCTGGGAGATCCCTCACCAAGCAGTGGTCAACCTCTTCCAAGTCCTCGAGATCTTCAAAGAGAGGAGGTAAGATGGCTTGCTCTTCTGAGCTGGGCTTTGGGGAGGACAGGCTGTTTCTTTGTGTCAGGTACCTTTGGGACAATGTGTATTTCTGCTGCGAGTGCTGTTATCTCAGAGACCCTCTCTGCTGGTGGTGCAGGCTCAGCCTTCTCAGGTGGCCTGCTTTGGGTTTGGTGGTGTTTCTAGTCATCCCGTGACTGTGGCTCAGTGTCACGTGGCAGAGTTCCTGCCAATCTTAAAAGCAGAGCCACTGAAAATGCTGCAGAGGAGCAGGCTGGAGTGGCAGGCACTGTTGAGTCTCAAAAGACAACCAGCAGCCCAGAGAAGGAGAGCTCCTGCTGCCCATGAGCCACAAGGCCCTTCAGTGGTGCTCCCTTGGGGATGTCTGCTTGTCTGCTGTGTCACAGCAGGTGTCTGTGCTCCTTGGTCAGGGTTATTTGCCACCACGTGCTGTTCACTTCAGGAGGGTGTTTGGCTCCCTGGGTGCTGCACCTCATCAGCCACTGGGGAGATTGAGGCAGGAACCCCAAAAGGTGGGTGGGGACTCCTGCTTTCCACTGGTGATGATGTGCAGTAGCTGTTTGAAGATGAAATCTCACCTTGGGATTAGATGGGCCCGTGGGTCACCTTTATATTCCCTTTGAAACAACATTCAAGAAGCTTTCAGGGTTTTGATGTTAAAGCTCCCCTGTGGATGCTCTGTGAGGATTCAGCCCTGGGTCCTGGATTTTGTCCCTCCACTCTCCCTTGGCAGTCCCTTTGTTTTGCTGTCCTAAACTCTTCCCTTGCTCAGATTGTTCTGTACAAAGGGGTGAATCCCTAGGGAATTACAGCCAGAAGGTTTGACCCCTCAGCAGTTTCCTCTCCTTCTCGCCAAGCACAGCTGGTGGCAGGGTTAAGAGCAGCAAGGGTAAAACCAAATCTTGTTTTTTCTGAGAACCCCAAGAGGCAGCATTTCCTCCAGTGGTGGTGGAAGGGCACATTTGGGTGAGTGAAGCTTCTCCTCCCCTCCTGTGCAATAAATATTGTGAGTTGAGTCTCCATTTTTATTTCCCATCCTTGATTTCATCAGAGTGAATAAGGGAGGAGCAGTAGTTTTACCTTGCAATGACTCACTCGAGTGAGCCCCAGGGAAGAACCTACCAGATGCTTCATAAATCACTGCATAAAGATGAAAATGCTGGCTACTTTGCCTGCACCAGGATTTTATATTGATGCCCCTGTCTCCCATTATGCTCTTTGTACAAACCCCCTCTCCCACTGCTGACACATTCACTGGGAGCTGGAGTTTCCACACCTCTCAGGATTTCACGTGAAGGTTTTCACTGGGAGCAAAGCATGAATTTCCTTTCAACTGCAGAATGTCTCAGCTTTTACAAGAAAAAGTAATGAAAGAAATTAATTGTGATGTGCTGGGAAGTACGTCACGCGGATATTTTAATCCTCCTCCATGCTGGCAGTGTATTACCATATGGAAGCAAGGAGGGCTGTCGCGACGTGCCGCCACCTCCAGCTGGAAAAAATGCCTCTCCTCCCAAAGATCTCACTCCCTTCTCTACCACCCGAGTGAGACCTCTGATAGCAGGACCATTGTCACCATTCCAGATGTTGGTACATGCTCTATTTTTAGCCACTGTTCTGCGAGTGCCTTGATGTCACTCCGGCGTGAACGAGCTCTGCTCTGCCAGCCTCCTTCCTGCTGCTCCCCCAGGGGTGGGCGGTGGGGGCTGCTGAGCTGCAATTAGATGATTCTGCACAGGGTCTCCCCCCTCTTCCCATCTGACAGCCAGAGAAAAAACGAGGAGGATTTTACTTACATATTTAACGCTGTTGGAACAATAGCGGGAAGGGGCTCGTGCAGCTGTCACAGTCAGCAGAGCCTCTCAGCGCCTTGGATGTGCTGAAGGAGGATTTGTGAGTCTCCTCAGGTTTTGGCTGGGTCTGGTGGCTGCTGCAAGTGCTTTGTGTGTGCTGTGTGACAGGCACGAGGGGACAAACCCCCTCTCTCTCGTGGTTCTCTGGACGGTGCTCCCTGTGATGAGTTCAGCCCACAAGAGCTCAGGCTGGATGGTTGCTAAATTAAATCTGAGAAAAAGTAAAAGAAAAAAGCCATAATAGGATTATATTTAGCACAGGGAACTCTGGAGGGGAAAGTGAAAGGGAGCAGGTAGGTGTGACAACAGGAGGGCAGACAGCACCGAAAGGACTGTTGGGTCTCTCCCCGCTCCGACAGCTCCCCATGAAGTAGTTGGATAGCATGTTGTTTAAATCATTCAAGTTTAAAGTTTAAATAGATCTCTAATCCAATTTGTGGGGAAGCAATTTCCTTCCAGAAAACAGATTATTTCTCTGCAGGCTGCTCTGCTTTGCTGCCCACCCCAAAGTTAGCGGAGCAGAGGCACGGTCTGAGTGCTGATGAGCGGCACAGAGAGAGCTCCAATCAGCCTGCTTCCTTCCTAATTGCAAACTTTAAAGCCCAGCTGATTTTGCACGTCCCACTAACAATTATAAATAGCTGCCATTCAAAATAGCAGAGGAGTGATCCAAGCAGCAGCTTGCTTTAATGTAGCATCTTGCTGGCAGGTTCTACCAACAGTAAACAGGCAGGATCTGTAAAGCAGTACACTGACATCACACCAGCATCATCGGGGTTTGGGGTTTTTAATATTGCAGCAGGGAATTTGCAGAGAGAACACATGATTCTTCCTCCAGCAAAGATCATGTTGGGAACTCTCCGTGTTGCCGCTGTAGCGTATCGCAGCAGGCTTCTCTCTTTCTTCCAGCAAGTCCCTCACGCCATAGTATCTCCGAGTGGAGGATGCAGAGCATTGCCAGGGATTCAGATGACAGCTCAGATGATGAATTCTTTGATGCACATGGTACGTGGAGCCCTAAATCACCGTGGTGTCTTCCCTGAGGTGGTGGGGTGAGGCTGGAGGGGTGAGCGGGGAAGGGAGCGGGACTTGGGGCTTTGAAGTCTCTTCCTTTAGAGCCACGACACGGTGCAGGTTCTTCCAGCATCACCCAGCAGACTCTTACATTTAATGCAGCAGCGTTTCTGATTCTGCTCTGTTTGAAGGGATCCTGAACAGCCTTAGCCCTCGGAGCTGTGTTTTATTCCCTGCAAATGAGTGTGGGCAAAATCCACAATGCTGGCTGGGCTGTGGGTGTGTCCTAGTGATTCACTGACTGATTCTTTTTCTAATTTGTTTTTTAATCAGTAAGAGGTATGATGAATTGTCCTGTCTGGACCTGAAGAGACCCAAATTTGCCTTTATTAATTCCTTATTCTCACATTCCAAGAAATACAATAGCAAATGCAACAAGGTGCTTCAGGTGCCAGAACTAATCAGTGCTGGTTCCAGAGTGCTCAAAGCAATTTTGATTATCTCTATTAAGTGAAAGCTGTGTTATTTTTTTGTTTTACTCTGTGCCTCTGTGTGTGTGTAGAAGCTTTTGTTCCACTGCACTCTTTTTATATATTGTACTTAATGCAAATTTAAGCGTGAAGGGCTCAGTCTCTACTGACAACAGATGGACTCCTCTCCCAGCCTGTCTGACCCGAGTGAGATGTGCAATATGTGCTGATGGAGCTGGTGACCTTTCTGGGAAATGCAGTTGTTAGAAGATGACGCCCCAGTTTTGTAAAGCACAATTTCAGCTGAAGTTCAGCCTCCAGAAACTGCTGGTATTGTGTTCCAGAAGAGTTCTCCCATGGATCTCAAATTCTGGGATAGGAAGGGGCGTGTCAGTGTAGTGACTTGCACAGGAGCAGCTGAAAGGGCCAGGAC
Organism: Scytalopus superciliaris; assembly: GCA_013400415.1. Lineage (NCBI taxonomy): Eukaryota > Metazoa > Chordata > Aves > Passeriformes > Rhinocryptidae > Scytalopus > Scytalopus superciliaris. The sequence goes on along the minus strand of VXBX01003594.1, from coordinate 126,501 downwards.
CTGTGTAAGTCAAAGGATGAAGGTGTGTCTCTTGCCTGGAAAGAGAAGGACCATCTTAGTCTAAGTGTTTCTATTTATTAACTTGTGTAGCATTTACAGGAAGCATGTAAGGCATTTATTGTAGCAATATACATCCAAGGGAAGAGGAGTGACTCATGGACACGGCATCATTGCTATCCACCCGCTTTTTACCTCTTCAGTTACTCTGTAATGAAACTGAGATGGAGGTGGCTCTGCCTGGGATCCAGGGCCCCAGGGAATCCCTGGCATGCTCCTGACAGGCCTGGGAAGGGAAATGAACAAAAATGAGCCTTGTGCACCTCTGTTGCAATACTTGCTAAGGGGAAAAGCATCTCCCCTCCTGCCACAGTGAGTCTCTGCGAATGTCCTCTCGGTCCTTGGCAATCCGCACAGTTGGGTTGAAGAGTCTGCCCAAATGTGGTGGGATTTTGGCTTAGGAGGCAAAGCTTGGTGTGTGTGCAGCTGAACTGAGCCCTGTCCCTGGGAGGGACCCCTTGGTGCCCCTTGGGCTGCAGATGGCACGTCCCAGCTCCAGCTCTGAGGACGGGGATGAAGCTCCACTCACAGCCCATCCTGCGGGGTCAGTGCCATGGGAAGAGGCAGGATCAGGATGAGAGTCAACCCCGAGCAGGGCTCCTTGGAAGGGCTTCCCAGGCACACGTTTCCTGGCAGTGCAGTGGGTGTAACCCCAGCCCGAGCAGATTCCTTGTCTCCAGCTTCCCACTCATCCTCATTCACCGACACGCTCTGGTAAAGATAGTGACAAACGCAGTGATATCAAATATCTATTCTGTAATAAATGCTAATAATGGGAGTAATACCCTATTCAGGGATCACTTGAGCAGCAGCGAGGGCTGTAATTAAACCTCTCAAGGAATTACGTTTAATATTTAGATGAAGTTGCTGCAGGAGCTTTGAGTGCAGTCGTCCTCTTAATTCTCTGCCAGCACGTGTGTCACAGGCCTGTGCTTTCCACTTGCTCTGGACAGGTATCTCCACTCTCCCTTGTGCAGGGAAATGGGGATTTACTCAGATTTTTTCCATAGCTGAAAAAGGAAATGGCATGCTGATGCAAAATGTCCAGGTTGCTATCTTTTTATGGTCAAAGTTGAAATAGAAACTCCTAAAAATAATTGGTCTTCGCCTGGATCTGCACTAAGTTCCTATCATATCATTTGGGTTTTAAGCTGTTACTCAGATTTGCTGAAAACATGAGTATATTTCATAATCTTTTTGTTCCCCGTTGTGGGATTCTTCCAACTAATTATTTGCTCAGTAACTGTACAGCAATAAGAAAGGGGAAAACTTAGGCTGGGACTCTGAAGATTACAGCTTTTAGATCTACAAGACATCTGTAATTACTGCTGTTATTACATTTATAACTCTTTATTAAATTTACAAGCCCGAAATTTTCAGGAAAGAAATGCTAAGCAGAGAACAATAAATAAATTAGAAAGCACTTAACCTTCATAACAGTAAAAGATACATCCTCAGTGGAAAAAAGGCAAAGAGAAAGGAGAGTATTACACCCTCATTTTAATTACACTGCTGGGAACTTAATCTTTTGAGGACCCTTATTCTTTATCCCCTGTCGTTGAACTGAGCCAGGGGACTGAGGAGACCCTGAGACAGGAGGGAGGTGGCACATACATGTCCTCAGTGTGATTAAACAAGTCTCATCTAAGGAAATCACATTTCCTTTGCTGCTCCTGCCTTTTGAGGTGTTTGGTCCCGTTAACACCAGTGCTCCTTGTCTCTGCTTCCCCCAAAGATATCCCAGAGCTCTGAGCAGGTCTGGGAGGATCCCAGTGGCAAACCTTGCTTTGTCCTGGGCATTCTGGCTGCTTTAGCACTGTCAGAAAGAGGGGCAAGAAAAAGGTCAAGCTTGGTACCTGAATTGGTAGCATTTAAAATCTAGATTGTTTTGTCCACGCTTCAGGAGTTTTGTGTGTTATAAACATGCAACTGAAAAATTTGGTTTACTTCTCCAGTGCTTTGGTTTTTGTATTACAAAAGCTGGTAAAGTATTGTGGTTTATTATGACTTAAGTCATCCAAATGTTTAGAGATTACACAGCGTTATGGGGCCTTACTGTTATTTAAAATTCTGTTCTGTGCTCTTGTCTGTGTACGTATTTTTGTGTGTGTGACTCAAAAAATCTGTTTTTTAAAGAGGACTTGTCTGACAATGAGGAAATGTTCCCGAAAGAAATAACCAAATGGAGTTCCAATGATCTGATGGATAAAATTGAAACCCCCGAATGCGATGATGTCCAGGGTAATTTTTTTTAAGTACAAACTGCATGTGGTATTTTACAGTATTTCCAGGCAATTGTTACAGCTGCCTTCTGAGCAAGGTAAAACTTGTTATCTTCATCTCACAAAAGCTGAGACAGGGCATACAAATGACTGCCCAGTGCTGCCGAGAAAGAATCGCTCAGTGGGAGCTGGGATGGCTCTTGATTCTCTCTTATTTTCCTCGTTGGCTCCTTTGTGTGACAGCCAGGATTCTCTCCTATCATGGTGAAATATTCCAGCTCTGTCTCAAATGACTTGAATTTCTCCTGACTCTCCTTTCTTTTGCTCCATCCTTTGTTCCTGGCTGTATCTGCCTCGGTTTTGTTTTCTGCCCATCATTATGAAATGGTGAAAGGAAGCTGTGGCTCCTCAGCCGGAGCCATTCATGTGGCAGCACCGTGGAAGATGACACTGGTACAAAGTCGGTCTGTGTAGGCACAGACACAGGAACACATCACATCTCTGCTCCCCAGCACAGTTCAAACAATTCCTTTTATTTCCCCAAAACCCAATCATTTCTGACAATAGTGCAGGGATTTCCCGTTGTTGCCATCCCTAATAAAGCAGTGATACTGGATTGCTGTAATGAGAGAAGAGCTCACTGATGTCCAAGGCTGGGAGAAACTGCTGGAATATAAATGACCCAGCACTGGCCAGGCTTCTCAGGTGGAAGGAGGCAAGAGGGAGGGAGAGGGCAATTTGGTGAAATAATGAAGGAGATGTGAGGCAGAGGAGGCTGAGAGGCATTGGAAGGATGTCTCTGCCACAGAGCATCTTGCAGCGCTGACATTTTACACCCCTGTGCTTGCAGGTGACTTGTACCACGAGACATCAGCAGAGTACCAGGTTGGCTCCAGTGAGGAGAGGCTCAGCATCATCGAAGTAAGTGCTTTGTTTCCTTGGAATGAGGTCCTTTGTTGCTGGAATATGTCTGTGTGGGATAAACGGGGTAAATGGGTCCCTCGGTGTGTCTCTGAGCTGTCCTGGCACTTGAGATTTAAGGGACTGAAGGATCTTTTTTACATCATATAGAAAATTCCCTGTAGTTTACAGGCAGCAGCAGGTATCCAGCTGGACTAAACTACTGGTCCTGTGGGGATAAGTGCAGCCTGAGGCACTGCTGGATAGAGCCATGCTGGTAATGCTGGATGCTGATGGGAGAGGGAGAACATGTTTCTGCAGCACCAAGGGCAGGGGACATGGCTTGGCTGCAGCCCACAATGTGGGGCTGCTCAGGGTCTTGTTTGGAAACCAGTTATAGCACAGTCTGTGTCAGTGCTGTGGGTAAAATAATAAATAAGAGCACTGCCACCCACCCCAGCCTTCTAGACTTGCATATTTGGGCTTCTGGGATTCGGTGTCCTGGTGAGACATCCAGGAGTGGCCACACCTACCCACCCTGTCTGCGCTGCAGAGATGGTGTTGCTGCTTGCAGAGTGCCAAAGTTCTGTCTGAGTGGTCCATCAAAGACCACGGGCATGGTTTTGGAATTACTCTGTGTGCCAGGCTCTGAGTTCTTGGTGATTTGGCTTCTCCATAATAGACTGAGAGCTCCAGGGCCGTGGGGAGAGTGGGTGGCTGGGATGGGATGGGCTCTGGCTGCCTCAGGATAAGCAAGTCACAGCCCTAAGATTGCTCTTGGAGCTCAAGGGAGTGTGGAGAGCTTGTCTTCCTCGGAGGGCTGTGCAAACTCAACCCCCTCCTGTTTCTGCCTTCATTTTAGGAAAAGAACAGACTTCAAAGTAGGATGAAAAAGACAGTTATTTGTAGTTGTTCACAAGCTGTCTGCTGAAATAGTATGAAATTCCTTTGCCACCATTGCAGTGATTTTCAGGTTAAGAGCTTCCCTCACTGAAAGGTGGTTCATATTCAAGGGGTTGGGTGTCTTAAGAGGCTGCAGATCTTACAAGGAAGTTCTAAATAGTCACCTCCACCCATAAACTAATCAGCAGCTCCCCACTCCCTTCAAGAGCAGAGGTTAATGAACTGAAAGGGAAAGGTGCCTCCAAGTGACTGCTGATAAACTTCTGCATGTCCTGAGCCTGGTGACTCATGTTGGTTTCCAGATGAGCACTTCAGACGTTTGTCTGGAAGCAGGAGAGGTGCTGAGATGCTGGGAGAGCTCCTCCCATGCCTCCAGCCAGGCAAAAGTTCACTGGGCAGGCACTGGAAACTGGAGTCACAGGAGGTTGAAAGAGCAGGCAATAATACAGTGGAATAATGCTGAAGAATTAAAGGCCATTCTTATGCAGGAGGTCTGGAAAATCTTTTATTACAGATTTAGATGTGAATTTTAGTACTTCTGGTGGGCTGTGTATTAAGACATGCTTTAAGATTATCTGGTAAGACTGTGAGCCCGTTGTTAGGTTGCTAATGTATGCCTGGGCATGCTTTCCTCCCACCAGCAGGGCTGTCAGGGACTCCCATCACTGCTCAAAGGACAACAGGTGACTAAAGATGCTAAAATTAGAAGAATTTGCCAAATGGAAAATACTGCTGCCCTTCCCCAACCCCTCCCAATGGCTATTTCTCTGCCTCAGCTCAGGATGTTCTCAGGTGTTGTCTCTGCAGGCACAGGGCCCGGCACAGGAGTGTTTGCAATATCTCGGTGTGGGACAGAGCATTTGGGTCCATTTGGGAGCTCTAAACCCTGAAAGCCCTGGTAGCAAATAGATATTAAAGATAGTTACTGCTCTGTTGTGTTACGATGTGCCAAGTGGATGCTCCTGGGGCATCAGGGTTGGGCTTACAGCTGTTCTGGCAGGACACTTGGTGATAACCCACTCTGGACACAGTTCCCTCCTTGCCCCAAACCACAGCCTTTGTTTAGGGAAGGAACTGGTTCCACACAATAAGCAAAACTGTCTGGACAGCCCAGTTAAATCCCTCACTGTGCTCATGCAGCAGTTTCCCAGCCAGATGTTGGCCTGTCCTTGAGTTATGGGGTCATGAAGTTTTTTCAGTTCCTCTTTTGCATCAGTTTAAGCAAATCTGAAGTCCTATTTATAACTTCTGTTGTAGGCAAACATGCAATGACTGATCTGCCTACAACTTTTCTCAGTAACTTGCTACTTGCTGACCTGTTTGATCCCATTTGTTAATTTTACTGAATGTGTTTTGCTGCCAAGTGCTGTAGCTGAGCTCAGCACCCCACAGAAGGCAACACCCATCTCTTAGTTCTGTATTTTTCCACCCTAATGCACACAAGTAATGTCTTTATTGCTGCCATGTTTTACCTGGATGCAATTTTATGCAGTTTTTTTGACTTTCAGCATTCCTTCTGCTTCAGTCAGTCAGTTGCACTGAGGCTGTTGTGTGGATATGGGTAGGATAAGAGACCTGGAAGGAGTAGTCACATCCTCAGCTGTGGTATTTCAGGTGTATCCAATGGCCTTGGCCATAAATTAAGCACAAATCAAACCTCTCTGCAAAGTGAGCTTTTCTCTGTGCTCTCTTCCATCCCCACTAGGATGAATCAGTGCAGCCATTAATGCAGCCAAGTAAAATCCATGTCCTCCTCCTGGTCCTCCATGGAGGGAACATCCTGGACTCAGGAAGTGGTGACCAGAGCTCCAAGCAGGGGGATGTGAACACCATCACGACAGTGTTTGACACAGTGATGAGGGTGCATTACCCGGCTGCTCTGGGACACATCGCCATCAAACTTGTCCCCTGCCCAGCCATCTGCTCCGAAGCATTTTCCCTGGTCTCCAGGTAAGCTGATGCTGCTTTGTCATGTCTGCAGTTTCACTCTAGGGTTTTTGTGTTTTATTTGTTTCCCTGGGACATTCTGCATGTGTTACTGAAGGCTCTGACCATGCTTTGGGAATGCACTTTATTAATGCACCAGCGAGGCATTCGGTCTCGGTTTCATACTTTGCTGCAGTGAATACAGGAATCATGCAGCACGAGTTCTGAGATTGATTTATTCTAATTAATCCAATAAATACTAAGGATTTAATTCCTTGTCTGAGGCCTGTTCTGCCAGTGTAACTATGTTGTCCTTGAAGATTTACATTTGATGGGACAGGAAGATTTATTAAGCTCTCACCCATTCACAGAGGAATAAATGGCCTTTCTGTCTTGAGGCTTTTTTTTTTTTTATTTAATGAACCACAACACTGACTGTACTGTCTGCAAATTGTTTTCCCCGCTTTTTATGTTAGGCTGAGTATTTCCAATGTCTCTTTCCAGCCTCAGCCCATACAGTTATGATGAAGGCTGCCTGTCCAACAGCCAGGATCACATCCCCCTCGCTGCACTCCCTCTCTTGGCAACATCCTCCCCTCAGTACCAAGAGGCAGTGGCCACAGTCATTGTCAGAGCCAACCAGGCCTACAGTGAGTTCATCAGATCCCAGGAAGGCACCTCATTCAATGGCCAGGTGAGCCAGGGGCTGTTTGTGGCCACGGGGAACTGCAAGGGAAGCAATTTCTTTCTGGAAATTCTCTTTGCCATTAATCTCTCAGGAGGGATGGAAACATGACAGTGCTGAGCTGCAATAAGAAAGTGTTGTGCATTCCATTTCTTTCTTTCTGAGAGAGAGAGATTATTGCTTATGTTCTGTCTTGAACCTCTGGGATTCAAAGCAAAGTCTGAGTTTGTGTTCAGAAATGAAGCTACAAAGCTGTGAAGTTAATCAATTTTCAGCATGACACACCTCTCTGAAGCAGGAATGCTGCCTTTGTTTCTAAACGTGGTCTCTTCTCCACTGCAAACCAAGGCTGTTTCAGCATTCCTGTCCTGAAGGGACCCTCAGCAGCTCGTGCTGGAGCTGTCACAGCAGTGCCTTTACTTTTTGAGGCCATGCAGCTGCTGCACCCCATGAAGGACCATGACTGAGCCTCACACCTCTGAGCAAAGTGACTCTCCAGCCCCACGAGGGCACAGACATTGGCCTGGCTGTCACATTGCTCTGCTCCAGTGTGATTTATCCACTCCCAAGCTTCTTCCCAGCCAGTGCTGTGCCCAGGACCCAGCCAGCCCTTTGCTACCCAGAGGCTTCTCTGTGCCTGCCTGCCCAGTACCCATGGGGACTGGACAGTGTTACCCCTCAGGATTCAAACGGGCAGAAGCACAGGGGTAGCACAGACAGCTGGCAAGAGGGGAACCTGCTTGGTTTCCTGAGGCTGGAGTTAGCCCTGGGATAGGGCTCTGTTGCTCTCCCTTCACTCCAGCTGCCTCGTGGGGACAGCCAGGACACATCAGCTCTGTGAGAAAATGGGAGTCTGGATGTCCTTTGACTGGATGGTTTTCCTGATGAGAGCACTGGGCATTCTGTTACTGCAGCTTGTGTAGGTGCAATCCAACATCCATTACCTGTCAGCTTGTAACTGAAATCACGGGGTGCTTTTCTTTTACTGTCTTTTATTTCCTTTTATTTCACCCTCCTCTCTTCCACTGTTTCTGTTGCCTTTCTCAGGTCTGCTTGGTAGGGGACTGTGTTGGAGGAATCCTGGGATTTGATGCCTTATGCTACAGCAACCAGACCGTGTCTGAGAGCCAGAACAGCAGCCGGCGGGGCAGCGTTGTGAGTGTCCAGGTACTGCTGGCTCCTGGTGGCTGCTGGGAACAGGTCTGGGGGCCACAGCCCCTCTGTGGCTCCTGCTTTTAGTGAGGAGCTTCTCCTGGGAAGTTCCTTGCCAATGGCAGATGTGTGCACATGTGTCACAATTGGGGTGCACTTGCTCTGAACAGGGATGTTTCACCCTCTGGTGGGAAGCAACACCCACACCCTTAGGAAGGGGTTTGTCCTGAGATTACTGTGTTGTCCTCAGCTGGATCTTGGGGTAGATGGGGGAGGGAGAAGGTTACAGTGTGAGTAATGATTCAGCTGTTAGAGTGCCAAATCCATATATTTCAAATCCCAGGATACCGACCTTCTGTCTCCTGGAATAACAGTGAACAACAGCTATTGTTCCAGTGGCTCTAATCTGGAAGCCAGCAGACACCTCAGCAGGAGCAACATTGATATTCCTCGTAGCAACGGAGAAGATCCAAAGAAGCAGCTGCCACGGAAAAGGAGTGATTCATCAACCTATGAACTGGACACCATAAAGCAGCACCAGGCCTTTCTCTCAAGGTAAGACTCAGGGTTTGGAAGGAACAGAACCAGCAACGTTCTGGAGCTGAGGCTGCTGTCACTCTGTCATCCTGCGATAAGCAAGGTGGAGGGAAATGTTTAATTTAGATTAGAGGGCTGCTGATTTCAGTGTGTTGCATATGCAAAATAAAAAATTAACAGCTTTCTTGCTGAATTGCACTGAGAGAATCCAGCTTCTTTGCTGACAGCAATGGCAGTCAGGGAGCTGTTTCTCTGCTGAGCTGCAAGTGTGGGATGGAGGTCATGAAGCAAATGTGGAAATCGTGCGAGCGAAGTCGGTGAAGCAGAACTGGAAATCCAGCATTGGATTAATTTTAAAGCATCTCTGAAACCGGGTTTTGAGTTATTCTGTCTCCTGCCAGGGCTGCTCCATTGCACCAGGGACGTGTTTCAGATTTGTTCCTGGCTGTTGATGCCCCCAATATCACATTCCTAAGCTTCTTCAAATGGGCTTTCAGAAATGTGTTCCTTAACATAAGCGATGGAATTTTAATGGCAGCCTTTCCGTGGCCACTGGTCATTCAGGGATTGTTCCTGTAAAGCCAGAGGATTTTTCTGACTGAATCACCTTCTTCAGCCTGGGGAACAGGACAGCCCAGACTTTTTCCTCCAGCAGGCCTGGAGGAGGAGCAATAAATATCCTATTCATCCCTCTTCCCCCACATCCCAGGAACAGGGGAGCAATGTCCCCTCACAGCAGACACACTGCCTGCACTGCAGCTGTGTCCAAGGCTGTCCTTTTTGCCCTGGAGGCTCCTCTTGCACTTTTCCCCCTCCTTCACTACTTGGAATCATTGTTGTAGCCCAGGGATTTGTGTTGTCCTGCCATGTCAGGCGCCTTTTGTAAATGATTTATGGGAGGGAGAAGGTATCAAAGCGAATGTTGCTGGTGCACAGAGAGACAATATTCAGAAAGACAGCTGCATTTACAGAAACCACAATAAGCTTCCTGGCCATTTCCAGCAGGTTAATGAGAGGCAATCAGGCTCTTGTTCTTACCTTCTCAAAACAGCCTCCTGTATTGCAGGAGAAAATATGAGTCGTGCAAAAATGTGCTCATTCTCCTCCTTGTTATTGACCTCAGGGGCACAGACTCAGTTAAGGGAAGCGAGCTGGCTCTTGATGCAGTTTTACACCTATTTTAGAGTAAGTGCTGTTCCTGACACGGGTAATGGATTGCACGGTTTTATTTTCCAAATAGCTTTTTGCTGGTCCTTCCTGTTCCGTCTCTGAAGAATTGTGCCTGCTCTCAGCATGAAGTACTTGTGGGTCCCTGGCAAGAGGTGTCAGTACTCAGTGGGCTGATGGATTGGAGCATCTTTACTTCTTTAGAGTTTTAAATCTTTTGAAATCTCCTTTTAGACCTTGAGTCTCTTCCCAGAGCTCAAGAGCAGGATTCCCTCAGGGAAAGGAGCAGGTTGAAGCTGCTGTGTGGGCTCTCTCCCTGGTGCAGGGGAGGCTGGGGAGCAGGGATTTCTCTCATCCCCTCCTGCATGTCCCACACCAGTCCTGGACCTTGTGCTCACAGCCATCCTTGCAGAGCAGCACCTTCACCAGCAGAATGTCCCACTGGCCTCTGTCACCAAGGAAGGACTTTTCCCATACCAAAGCCAAGCCCTGGTGTGACGTGGCTTCGGGCAGGGGATTGGCAGAACAGAGCCAAGTGTCCCCAGTGGGCTCGGCAGACGGGCAGCCTGGCACACAGGGACCCTCCTGTCTGTGCCCACTGCAGATTGCAGCCTGTGCCAAAGACACTCATTTTTATTCATGTATCAGACCTACCCACTTCTCTGGGATAATGCCCAGCAAGCCAGAGCAGCATCTGGAGATTACAATCACACATTTATTTTTAAATTCAGTCCTTCTGCGCAACTACATTATTTCTGGCTGTGCTGTACTTGTATTATTGTAAATGAGTTGATTTGCTTCTGAAATCCATAAGCTCTTGTTTAATTAATGCACACAGTACATCTGCTGCTTTTTAAAGGGAGAACAGGGCGCTGTGGGTTGTTTGGAGCATGACAGATTCCCAGTTCCCCTTGGCTCTCATTTCTTTTGATTGCTGAAAAGACTATCAAGTTCCCAGCAGAAGGAGAGAACTGTTCAAATTGCTTAGTGCTGTGAGTGCTCCTGTTCTTCCCTTCCTCACAAAGAGATGCTGGGGGGGGGAACTGGGTGGAGTCCACCAACACCCCCTTGTCCCCACCCTGCCACAGCACCTTTGCCATCGGGATGGCCTTTCCTCTGTGCCTTTGTTGGAATCCCGTGGCTGTGGCCCTGGTGAGCAGGTGTGGCATGTGGGGACATGCCAAGTGCTGGGCACCACCTGGGGCTTTGATGTGGGGCCCCTGAGCTGGTGGGACCCTGCTGGGTTTGCGTCATTCCTGACTCCAGGCCAGCAAACCTTTTATCCAACCCAACTGTTGTGATACCCTTTTATCCTGCATGTTTTATAGACCCTGTTCTGATGGTTTTTGAAGTGTTTGCAATCACCCTGTTAAGGCACTGCTGCTGCTCTCTCTTCAACTCTGCTTCTGATTGTAGTGAGATAACCCAGGGTGGCTGCCACTGGGATCTGCACAACCTGGAGAGCAAAGGGAATTGCAGCCCAGTGCCTTTGGGGGTTAATATGGGAATCTCCTTTTGGGTTTGAGTTATTAGTTGCTTAAGGTTGTTAGTTATTTGAGGTTATTCGTGTTACGCATCTGTCACTTCACATTCCCACATCCAGACTGCAAAGCAGCAGCTCTCCCTAACAGGAGGGTGCATTCCCAGGATTTTCATCTAAGAGCTCCTGCTGCTTCATCCTCAGTGTCCAAGGGAAATGTGAATTTAAATCTGTGTTAAACCTGTGTACTGCCCAGCCTGCATCACACACAGTGGGATTTTGAAACCTGAGAGAGGGGAGGGAAAGCTGGATGTGTTTTATATGGTTCTTTTTAAATTCAGTCACTTGGAGCTGTTGGGCTGAGATTGAGAGGTGGTTTGGCAATAATTTGACAGATGTGGCCTCATGGGCAGAACAGAAGTGGGAGAGCCCTGGGTGCATGATATATGCAATTTACCACATGGCCACTGAGTGAATTACCCCAGATTCCCATTCCCAGTGAGTGCCATCCACACACGTGGAATCTGTGCTGCAAACTTGATGCATGAAACCCTCCTGCAGATTTGGATTTTTTTCTTTCTCCTCCCATTTTCCTTTTTTATTTTCAGTCCAATAACATTTGTCCCACTACTTCCATGAGGAAGCAATGGGTGAGCACAGCTTTCTGTAAGGTCTGAGAACGAGGTGGTGGAAGGAACAGCCAGAAAGCACAGCAGCAACGTGTGCCACGGAGTGAATCACTGCAAACCTGCTTTTCCCCTGCTGCTCTAGGAATTCTGGCTTGTTTGTTACTGTCTCTTGCAAGTGGCTGCCCTACTAGCAGCAACCAAGACTTAGACTCCTCAAAGGAAAGATATTTTGAGGAGATGGTGTGTAAATGAACTCCCTTGAAGCTTGGGTTTGTACATCTCAGTGGTGCCAGTAGAATGGGGTCATTGTAGGTTGATTAGCACAGTTCCTTTGCTGAAGAGAGAGAAATTGTATTCCCTGTCAATCACCAATCCAGGCTTTAATTATGAAAACACAGCATGAATGAAATTCTGACTCTGTTTTCTCTTGTTGTCCCAGTTTACATTCAAGTGTTCTGAGGAACGACCCCGGATCCAGGCGCTCCAGCAGCTCCACCATGTTGGATGGAGGGAACATTGGGAAGTTTGAGTTTGAGATCACAGACTTCTTCCTCTTTGGCTCTCCCCTGGGCCTGGTTCTTGCCCTGCGAAAAACTGTCATTCCAGCTCTTGACAGTAAGTCCTGATGCAAAGTGCTGAGCTCCCTGGGTGGATGGTGGAAGCACCTCCTGCTGCAAAGGCAGCACTTTGGTTAAACTCAAATATTTCTGTATAATATTTATTGCACTGTAAGGAAGCAGATCACTGCCTGCTCTGGCCAGTACTGATTGTCCCATTTATTTGCAGTGTATTTCCAGACATTAGAAATACTGAGTCTATAAATACTGGCTAAATTGTTTCAGTTGGCCAAACTGGGAGATGGAGGAGATGATAAATCCTTAGCACTTTTTTTAACCCAACAGTTGTCGTTTTTGCAGACAAATATTTACAGTATTCTAACTAATAATCTTTTGATACTTGAGGTTTTTGTTTTTTTCTTCATCTTTTTAGTCTTTCAGCTCAGGCCAGCTTGTCAGCAGGTCTATAACCTGTTCCACCCTGCAGACCCATCTGCTTCACGCCTTGAGCCTCTTCTGGAGAAGAAGTTCTACCTTTTGCCCCCCTTCAATATTCCCCGGTACCAGAGGTTCCCACTGGGTGATGGCAATTCTGCTGTCTTGGGTAAGTCACTCTGGATCCACACTGGCTGTTTAAAGGGTTATATCCACATTTTACATGAAGTTATCAAAGCAGTTGGGAATGTTAGGAAGGAGAATTGGCCCTGTAGCATTAGCCTAGTTCTTGGTTTACCAGAAAAGGAGTTTTCTTCCAACAGAATCAGTGCCTTGTGTCCCAAGTGCTCTTTGTTTGTCACACAAGGGCCTTCAGCTGCTGAGAGTCACTATGAGGTGACCTCTCTGTGAAGGTCCCTGGTTTACACCCAAGCTAGTGCTTGTGATTGGGACTGAGTGAAACACAATTCACTTGGCAGAGTTTAGGACTTCAGTGCTTGGAGGGCTGGAAGGCACCAAAAAAATGGTGAGATGATGAGATGATTGCCTTGGTTCCATTGTATGTTTTTTCATAGGACAGGCTCCTGCAGATCAGTGGGCTGGTGACAGTGCCTTGCCCTTCCCACCTTGCTTAGTCTGCTTAGGAAGCCTGGAATTCTTCTGCTGCCCGTGGCCTCCTCACCTGCAGTAATAAAGCCCAAATAAAGCCCAAACCACTTGTGTTCATGCCCTTCCTGACCATGCCCTGCCTCAGCTCCCATTGCACCAGTGCTCTTACAGCTGGTCTAGTAAAGTCAGCTCTGTTCCTGCCATCCTCACCTCCCTCTGTGCCTGCACTCTCACACTCTGTTGCCATTTCAGTGCAGGCTCTCATTGCCAGGAGCTCTCAGGGAAGCTCAACACTGTGCAGAACTAAATCTGACCTTTTAACTTCACCTAAAGCTTTGGTCCCCTGCAGGGGCAGGACTTGGGGACAATTGCAAGAACAATTCACTGTAATTTTTTTCCCTGGATAGAGGTTGTTAATGGCTAATTAAATTGCAACTAAGAGTCGCTGCTATAAAACCAGGCATAAAACATGCAAGAAATCCTGCCAGCAAAGCAGAGGAGAAAACCAAAGCCACCAGCTACAAAGATTAGGATTTGGTGGCTGTTTTTCCCCCAAGCTCTGGGAGCATTCCATTTGTTTAATATTTGAATCATGCAGGACTAAATGAAGAGGACTCCTTATCTAGAGCTGAATAATTCTGGTGATAACTCTGCCTCATTTTAAAATGCAAAATCCAAAGGAGTGGTCTTCTATGTATCAGTGTCTTTAAAGATTGTAATTGCTGAATCCAGAGGTCTGGTTTGTCAAGTGGGCACAAACTAAACCCCGTGTTTAATAAAATGAATAAAATACTTTCTGCAGGCCCCACTCACTTGTCAAATTTAGCAAAGATCTTGCAGCAACACTCTTTAAAAATGGATCCACCCACAATTGCATTTGTACCCAGGCCAGTTACACCAGCTCAGGGAATCTATAGCAACTTGAAAATCAGTTTGCTTTCTGGGTGTATTCTAGGTATCAGCTCTGAGGGGCTGCCTCAGAAAAATTCCACCTGGACATCTTACTTTGTTTCTCCTAAATAATACAGCCCAAAGCCCCTGTTCTCCCTGAACCCAGAGGCAGAAGCCCCATTGGCACTGAACAACCTGGGTTCTGGTTATTGTTCTGTGCAGCAGCAGGGACTGTAGTTAAAGTGCTGTGTGTGCCTGGCCTCTGAGTTGGCTGTGCTGGGAGAGACATTTGGTATGTAGTGCAGAAGAATTAAACAGCAATTAGCTCAACTGAGAGGGGCAGAGCTACTGCAAAACCTTTCCAGGCTTGAGCCTTGCTATTTTAAGAGACTGCTCTGCCTTAATGAATAAAAGTGGCAAAAACCAACTTTAAATTCTTTTCCTGTAAGACAAAGCCTCCTCATTTGCTTATCATACAGTAAAAGGCTGTTCCTTCCTGTCAGAGCCCAAATTTCCATGTGCTGTCCACGTTTCCCAGAAGGACTGGCCAGGATTCACCAAGCCACTGCTGAGGGTGCTGTTCACTGGAGGGCACTCCAGCAAAGTTAATTGCTGCCATAATTAAGCTGTATGTTTTGTTGATCATGTAAAATTCAGGTGCTCCATTATAATTAGTTCTGTACAAAACCTTCTGTAACGCTGCTCATGCACATCCTCTCATGCAGATGGTTTTATTTTTAAAGTCCACAATTCAGAAAGCTTCTTACACTGGTTTTTTCCCCCCCCCATTTTCCATCTGTACTAAATGCTGGTTCCTGTTCCATTTCAATGAACTTGTAGAGTAAAATCAAACTCACATCCTTGCTTACTCCTGTGCCTTGCACTGTGTAGGCTGTGAGTCTGATTCTCCCATTACATATTTTTTCCCCCCTCGTAGTAAAAAGATTTCTCTGGATCTGCTGAGTATTTATGGATTTGGCTCACTGGAGAAGCGGGTTAAGAGGGCTCCCTTTTGTTGTTGAAATGCCATTGTTGTGTTCTCCTCTGCTCCCAGTTAATCTCTGATGTGGGTCTGTTTGGAAAGTCACCCCTGTTTTGTTTCTTTTACTCTACTTGAAGGTTGTCTGTTCATTGAAGACTCATAGTTAAGTGCTGGGGTGTAACTGTTTGTACGTTGAACACTTTGTGGCTGCATGTCTGTTGTTCTTTGTCCTTCTGTTATGTTTTTTTTTGTTTGTTTTTTTTTCCCCATCTGCTTCCAGTTGAGACAATCCAGAACAATCCCATCCTCCTCATGGAAAGTAGCCCTCTGGGTGCTCTCCAGCACCAGGACAGCTTCATGGAAACAAGTATCCCCGTTCCCGTACTGAATTGGCAAGATGTTTCCAATAAAAGTGCTGGTTGTGCTGAGTGTGTGTAATCTACACTTCCCTGTTGTCTGTGGTGTTGGGCTCTCGGGGTGCTTTTTGGAGATCATCCTGTTGCCTCCTGGGGTTGAAATCCTCACGCTGTGTCTCAGGCTCCTGTGCCACATGAAATTAAGGGCACTTGGGGGATCACACTTGGGGCTGGGAGACCTACCATGGGGTTGGGATTGCAGCCTGTGTTGGTGCTGAAGGGGAGCTGCTTGCCTGGGAAGGGGTTGTCAGCAGCCACCACATTGAACCAGCCCACGAGTCCAGTTAGTGCCTGTGGCACAGCAGGCTCTGTCCCTTTGAGTATTTCCTCTCTGGACACTCCTCGTGGCTCTGCCAAGCACAGCGACTGAGGCTTTCAGACCCCGGGCTGGCTCTTTCTGTTGGCTTTTTTAAGTTCATTTCTCGTCTTCTGCCTCAAAAGCAAAGTTTGATGCGTTTGTTTTGCCTTACCTTCCATCACAAATGCTGCATGGCCTCGTTTATTCTGGTTGTGGCTGGTGCTGCATCTGCAATTTTGATGAGACTTGACTTTGGTTTGGTTTTTTTCTTCCCTGTGTGTCTCTCTTGCCCGTTCTCATCCCTTTCTTGGTGTTCTGCTTTCAGAGCTGGGTTTGCTGGCCTGTTGTCTTTAACAAGCTGATCCTGTGGGACATTATGTGGTCATACAGGATGGTGACATTCCTGGCCATCCAGGATCGTCTCTCCCTCTGTCTCTTGAAGGTGTAGATGATTTTTAGGTGTGCAGTTGCCTGTGCTGTGAGGTTTGTTACACAGCAGGGGGAAAGGATTGAGTGCTGTTCATTAATCACTTTGGAGATCATTAATGAAATGCCATTTAGCTGCCAGTGTGGTCAGGACAGAGCTTTTAAAAGCATCCCTTGCCCATGACTGGGGGGTTGGAATTAGATGATCTTTGAGGTCCCTTCCAACCCAAACCATTCCAGGATTTGCTGATTCTTTGCTCTTCACCGTGTGTGTCAAGAGCACAGTGTGGCCAAGCAGTGCTTGGCTTGACTGTGGCAAGTGCTGAATCCCAGTTCAGCTGCTGGACTGCAGGAAATTTCCAGAATCATGAAAAAATGCAGACAACAGAAATCTGTTGCTCTTGATCTCAGGGCAGCACCTGCAGAGTGCCCAGCACTGAGCAGGGACTCTGGTGCCAGAGGAGTCTGGGCTGTGCTGAGCTGCTGGCTGGCTCTTCTGGTTCTTAGTTTTTATTGACTTGTACATATATTTTGATTGGTTTCAGTATTTGTTGCTTCAGTGCAACAGCTCCCCCTGCAAATGATACATCAAGATCTGTCATCCACGTACCCCAAGGACTTACCTGAGAGGATGGCCCTGGGCTGCTCGCTCAGTGGGAAACAGAAAATTGACAAATGGGTCCACAGATGAAAGGGCACAGCACCAAAATGAGTATTAAACATCCATAGGTAGGCCAAGAAAGATGTGATTTGGCTTCCTGTGTCCCCTGCAGTTTAATCTCAGGCTGTGGCACTGGTTGTGCCATGTGGTTTGAGCAGCAGCAGGTGCTTTGCTGGCAGGGAGGGTGTTCAGGGCACTGCTCCAGCCAGGTGTCCTTGTCTTCACTGATAAAGTGTGCCCTGAGTCACAGCACAAAGGGCACTTGAGCCAGTGCAGTAAACCAGGGCACCTCTGCCCTTATCTAGTGATGAAGGAACAGCTAATCTTGATCAAAGGCTTGCTGCTGGGCCTTCTGGCTTCACCCTGGGCTTGCCTGGAGAACCTCCCCGTGGCTGTCAGCCCTGAGCTGTGGCTGCACCTCTGCAGCACAGGAGGCTCCAGGGGGCTCCTTTAGGAGTGGATGCTGGCAGGGTGGCATCTGTGACATCCCTCCCTGGCCAGCACACTCCACAGGAAACCCCCCTCTGGTTTCAGTATTGCTGCACAAGGGATCTGGTGTAAAGAATACACAGAGTTAGGAAATGCATTGTTGGGTTTGGGGTTATTTTCTGGAGTCAGGTCCTGGGATTTTCTTTGGAAGTCACAACTTTGGGGTGGAGGCAGCTTGTCTGAGGGGGCAGTGATGCATAGACCAGGTTTTTATCCACATTTCCTGCCCTGCCTGTTCCTGGCCCTCGTTTTTCTTAGAAACTGTCCTTTTTGAGGGACAGAGGGTGTGTAGCTTGGGAAGAGTGAGAAACACAAGAGCAGCCCGAGTGGGCTGGAGCACAAGAGCACTGCTGTTGGGTGGCACCCCATGCCCTGCAGAGCAGCCACTGGTGTGGGTGACACTGAACCCAACAGTTCAGTGATGCTGAAGCACTCCAGGCTCTTGTAGGAGTGAGAATTATTCCCCATGGGACACTGGGATGGGGTTGGAAGGGCTGTTCAGGTTAGGTGTTTTTCCTGTGAACTCATCATATTCCAAAATACCTGGTCAGGCCCAGGAAAGCAAGCCTAGCTAAAAAGAGCAAGCCCAAAATACGACTGTTTCTTCCTTTATTTCCTTTCTGGGTTCTGCACCACATTTGGCCCTGATTTTTCTCCTGTGGAGTGTTGCTGGCACACCCTTCAGTGTGTCTTCCAGCTGCTTCCTAAAGCCACAGATGCTTTAGGTTAAGGGAGAGGAAGAAGTTCAGGCTTTTCTGGGAGTTAAATCTGAACCTGGAATCTTTCCTAGCACAGACTAAGCCAAACCTCTCCTTGCATCTGAGCAGGTTTAGGGAGGCTGGTGGTCACCTCTGTTGGGGCATCTGTTGGGTGATAGAAGTGTACGAGCACAGAAGGATCTCAGAGGCCAGAGAAAAGAGAGGGGAGGGGTAACCAGGGAAGGGGTGAGAGGCTTGTCCCATGTCCTGCAGCAATGGGAATGAGACCCTTTGCACCTGAGACCTTCATGGGGTTCAGTGCAGCTCCTGTTCTGTCTCCTCTTGCTCGAGCTGGTGCTTTGTGCAGTCAGAGAGCATCGGTGGCCCGCTGGGACTGGCTGGGTTGTGGATCCTGGTCCCAGCCTTGACAGCTCGAGGCAGGGTGAAAAGAGGGGGAAAGTGCTGAGAAAGTGCTGCTGCTAATGGCCTTTCAGGCCCAACGTGGGCAGCGTGTGCAGCTCATCATCAGGTCAGGCTCCCGCTAAGGCTCAGATCTTGCAGTCCACAAAGCTTTTACACAGAGCAGCTTGTGGCCTGATTTTCCCTGCAGAGAACAGAACTCTTCTACCAACACTTAGCCACACATTTTCTGCTTCATACATTCCCTCTCCCTCGGCTGCAGCAGGATTTGTGTGGGCACAGGCACTGCTGCTGCTGGGAACTGAGAGATGGGAGGCAGAAAATCAGTAGCCCCAAGCAAAAAAAGATGGATATTAAAATAAACCAGTTACCAAAACAACGCCCTGTGTCAGCTGCACACTGGGATTAAATCCAGGGATACCTCCACTGGCTGAAATAGGTGCAGGGTGTTGGTGTGTGGGAATGATGTACACCCATTCCCCATGGCATCTCCTGTGTCTGACACCTGGGAATAAAGTTCAGGTGCTGCTCCTCAGGTGCAGCAGAGATGGGCAACCTTAAAAAATGACAAGTAAATTGCTTTGCTTTTGCATGTTACTGCCATACTGGTGCTGCCTGCTTTGAAGCACCTGGTACTGGCATTACAAACCTCTGCAGTGCAGGAGCTTGAGATACCCACTTAATTTGGCCTCGTAGCATCCACAGAGGGGTGGATGTTCTTACCCCTGTTACAGAGAGAAAACTGAAAAGCAGAGATTTTATCGTGACTTTCAGCATCTCTCAGTTTGCCAGTCCTGAACATTTAAGGTTCTTTTCCCTCCGGTCCATATATGAAGTCTGTGTGAGCATGACTTTAAACCCTCCTTTTCTGTATTTATGTACTAAGGGGTTAGGCCACACTTGGTAAACCTCAGGATGGGCTCTAAAAATCCACACTTGTACCAAAGCAGCTCTGTTTTCACAGAGACTGAGCTCCTGAGGGAGGTGCAGGTGCTCAGCACCAGGCTCCTTTCAGCAGCTCTTACTTCAGTTTAATGAGTGTTGGCTGTATCCATTAGCAATAAAATACAGGTTTCACATTAGTCCCTGCCAGGCATGAAGATGTTTTCTTGATATCTTTTTTTTTCATTAATGTTTTTATCTCGGAGAAGTTCATTTAAATATTTCAAGAAAACAAATATCCCCCTTCTAAGGTTGTTTTTTGTTGTTCTCCTTACCTTGGTTATTTTGTCTGGATGTGAATATATAGAATTGTGTATACTCACATCTGTTTGTATGACACATGCTTGTTATTGCTGCTTGAAAAAGTCTGCCTGGGTTTTTCTTTGGATCTGGTTTTTGAGCTACTTATTTTGCTTCTCTCAATCAAAGTCTGCTCCTCCAGCCACACGTCTCTGCCTGCTGTGCTGTTTGCTTTCTTTTCAAGCCAGAGCTCCGATGATACCTGGGTTTTTCTTTTCGCTCCGATCAGTTCTGAAAGGTTTTTGCACCTCCCAGCTTTGTTTGCCTCCTTCCTCTCCCCCGCCCCGAGTTCATCTTGCCCAGCCTCTGTCTGTCGGTCTAATATTTTGATTTCCCTGTTTCAACTTTGTAGCAGATGTTGTTCAGTCTCATGGTGCCGTCTTCATGGAAAGCGCGTCCCTGTCCACCCCCATTTCAGCCCCTCAGTTCAGGGGCTTCCGGAGGGCCAGTGAGATCAGCATTGCCAGCCAGGTCTCAGGAATGGCAGACAGTTTCACTGCTTCCAACATAGCCAACAGTAAGTGCTGCACCCCCAGACCCCGCTCCGCTCTCCGACACGCTCCGGGCCGAGCCACGCAGCTTCTGTCTGTCTGTCTGTCCGGGGCTGGGCTTCTCATTAACCACCCAGAGCCGGAATCACCCCCTTCTCCCGGTTCTGCCACAGGTGACACAGCCCTGTGTCACCACATCCCCTGGAAGGACAGGTGGTATATCTGATGGTCGTGCAGGGGCCGCCGCTGCGCTCTGCATGTTGGACCGTGCTGGTGATAAACTGTTGAAATACACGGTAATTGCTAATTCTGAGCAGCCTTTGGCTGGTGGGTGTGGTGAGGGTTAATCCAAAGGGATGTTGCTGTGCTGCTGTGATAAGCTGTGTGGAGCTGGTCGGGATCAGCACTTCAGAGCAGCAGTGCAGGATATGACACGTGGCTTGGTGCAGATCCCTAAACGTGGCCCACAGCAGCGGGGATGAGTAACCCCCTCTGTAACAGGGCAAGGACAGGTTTGTTCAGAACAGAACATTTATTACTTTGCATTAGAAATTCAGCTCTCCTGTAGCCCACAGGGCAGCTCACAGTCAGCCAGTTATGACCCATATCCCAGAGCTGAATGAGGAATAAAAGGGATTGTTCATTTGTTATTTTCCCCCAAGACCTGTATAACTTCCCAGCTAACACAGTGGAAAAGAACAGACTTTGTTCACGGCTCAGCCCCTTCTTAGTTTCAGCTGAGGTGTGAGATGAACACTGTTCCCTCAGGGACCTCTGATATTTCAGACCAAAAAAAGGCTGGAAACTTAAATTAAAAAAAAAAAAAACAAAACAACTAAAAAACCCCACAACAAATAAACAAGCCCATACAAGAAATCTTCAGCCCAACCTCTGTTCCCAGAAGGTGGGTAAAATTCAGAGATACTCTGTTCCTGGCAGGGGCTGTGAATTACTCACTCTGTAATTAATTGCTGAGGTCAATACTGCTCCCTGAGGCAGGTGTGAGTTGCTGGAGGTCTGTGGGTGCTGCTCAGGGGTCGCTGTAACCTCTTGCCCCATTTGAAACAACAATCAGCAGCACGAATAAATCCCTGGGCTCTGACAAAGGAGGTTTTCCTTCCCAAAGCACCTCCCGAGAGCTGACACCGCGCTCCTACCGCGTGTCCTTGCACTCATCCCAGTAAGACACCTTGCCAGGTGCTTGCCAAACCTGCACCTGCTTGGGAAGAGGCTCCTGGGGGAGGAGGTGTGTGTTTGGTGGTGGGGTGTTTGTGCTGGGGTGCTGCCCCAAGGCCGTGACTGAGATCCCACCGGAGCGCAGCGCTCGCCTCTCCGCTTTCCCCGCGCTCTCCCCCTCGGGCAGCTTCTGCTTGGTGTAATTTATCCCTCCACGCCTCTCAGAGCCCTCAGAACCTGTCTGTGAGACCAGGGGTGGCGCAGCAGGGGCTGCAGCTGCTCCCCGTGCCCACGGCTGGCACAGCCCTGTCCCTCAGCTCCGCGTGCGACACGGCCCCGGAGCGGCTCTGCCTTTGCAGCTCTTGCTCTCCACCCCATCAGTGTGGTGGGGACGTGAAGCTGTGGCTTTGAGGGCTGGATGCAATCCGGGTTTGTCCCCAGGGAGAGCTGGAGGAAGTCCAGAGGGGCACCACAAAACCATGGAGCCCTCCCTAGGGTGCAGCTTCCCTTGCACTGTGAATTTCTGGAGGATGAAATCAGTGTGTGCCATAACAATAAGTGTGATTTCTGCTTCTTTTTTATATATATATTTTATTTTTCCTTTTAGAAACCAAACATCACTTTAACCATTGTAGAGGGTTTAGCCTTCTGTCCCAACTTGCCCTCCCTCACAAATCCCCCACCCAAACCTCATTCAAGAGACGTAGGCAGCACAAACCTGAGATCCCTGCGAAGGGAAGGAAGCTCAAAGGGCCACGGAGCCGGGCTGCAGGCTGTGCTCTTCGGATACCCGACCTGGACATCACGACAGGTATTCTGGAGAGATCCGCTCCAGTCGACCTCCTCTCTCATTCCATCATCACAGAACTTCCCAACAAATCTCTGCACTTTTCACTGAGGCACTTGCAGTTTCTGATTGCATCTTAACAAGTATTTCTGTCACTTTGCTCCAAAGATCGATCATAACACGGCTAACAACTTGGCAGGAGCAGGAGTTCTCCTGGGCAGAGCTGTGGGCACAACGCTTCTGCCTCACCACTTCTGAGCATGGAAGAATCAATCCTGCTTCCTACAGAGAATCTGCAATTACCCAAGCTGGGGACTTGCATGAGAAACAAAAGGTTGGGACATGACCAGGAGGTGTCAGTTCAGAGGACAGGGAGTCAGAAGTGGCTGTGAGGAGGTGCCTGTGTGCTCTGGAAAAGCCATGTGGATCTGTCAAACACTCCTCCTCGTTCCCATGGGATCACCAGGGTGAGGGTGGCCTGGGCCAGGGGGATGTGCTGGTGCCATATCCCTCTGCAGGTCACTGTGGTGGGAGCTTTGTGCAGGGCTCTGGAAGGAGCTGGTGGATCCATCTTTTCAGTTCAGCATCTGTTCTCATCACCAGCCAGATTTCCTGTAACAGAGGGGTGTGTTGGGTCTTACCTTAAACCCAGCAGCTTTCCTGGAATTCCTTAAAAAGGGAACATCGTCACAGAGGAAAACAAAGCTTGAGGAAGCCCTTGTCAAAGCCCCAGCTTGCATCCTGCATGCAAACACAGCTCTTCCTGCTGCTCTCTTGATCTGATCCATCTTCTCTTTCCTTGGCTGCTTTTCTGGGCCGGATCGTGCAGGCATTGAAGATTCCTCAGAGCTGGGAAAGCACCCCCTGGCTTTGGGGTCTGAGCCTTTGGGCTGGGACCTGCTCCTTTCCAGGGATTCGGACAGGATGTGTGCATGAGCAGAGTTTGGGGAGTCCCAGGGGTGAGTGGTGGCTGTCAGACACGTGTGTGTGTGAGTTGGTGCTCCCTGGGGGAGAAACCCCTTTGTGGTGATTGTAACCCCCCCAAATCCCAGTGTGTTTCTCAGTCCCGTGCAGTGGAGCCCTGATGCTCCCAGGTGCTTGTCTGTGTCCACCACAGAGGTTGTGCTCCCACAGAGGCTGGGCTGGATGACTCAGTTGCCTACAACGTGGCAGCCCAGGAGGGCAACAAGGGCTTGTTGGGGACTACCAGTCCCGTCAGCACGTGCCATACACCTTCTGGTGCCTTTTTGCATCTCCCATGGATTGCCAGTATTCAGATCCTCTTTAGTGTGGCCAATACCTGGATGTTGTTCCTTGGTGAAGGCTAAAGGAGTCGGAAGCAGGGCTGGAGATGGCCTGGGCATGTACTGCAGGGGCAACACACACATCCTTCCTCCCACAGCTCCAGGGGGATGCATTTCTGTCTTACCTTTTGGCGTGTGGATTCCCAGGCTCATTGCACACAAGCCTTGGAGCCCTTCCCCGAGGTCTGAACTAATGGCCCATTAACACCTGCCCTTCAGTGCCTTCCTATTTGCTTAAATAAAGGAGAGCTGGTGTGTTGTGCTTTGCTCTGACAGACACCGAGCCCTGGGCTGGCTGTTCCTCCAGCAGTGTGACCATCCAGGGAGCAGCCTCAGGTGGCCCTGGAGCGAGGGGCCAGAGCCCTGAGGTCCCGTGTGGGATGGAGACCACGTGTGCACATGAATCCCCTTGGTCTGAACGAGTCTTTTGCTTCCAGTTGCTGCCAAGTGGTGGGGAACCAAACGGATCGACTACGCGCTGTACTGCCCCGACGCCCTGACGGCTTTCCCGACGGTGGCCTTGCCTCACCTCTTCCACGCCAGCTACTGGGAGTCCACGGATGTTGTTTCCTTCCTGCTCAGACAGGTAGGGTCATCCTCCCTCCCCCCATCTCCCTTGGGCTTAAGAACATTTGGGGCTCTTTGTTTTTTAATGCCACCACCTTCAGTAACACCTGTTGGTGTGTAGAGACGGAGAAACACCCTTTGCCCCCCGTGGATCCGTTTTCTTCCTCTTCTTTTTGTTCCTCACCCGTGGTGTTGGGGGGGCTGCACTCATGCAGGATGTGCTGTCACACCTGGGTTTTATCATCAGAGCAGGTTTGAGATGGGGCTCACCAGGGATCCACGGAAAGAGCCATGGGCGATTTCCTATGAGATCACGGTGGCGAAGGTCAAGTGGCACTCGTTTCGTGATCTGTGTGTGCAAAGTTGGATCTCAAGACTGAAACTGAAAGGGAAACGTACAAGTGAAAATAGCAGCAAATACAGTTAAAACCAAAGGAGAAGTTTTATGTTAATTTAACACTAATGGATAGGCAGAATTCAGTTCTCTGTTTTGCCTCCCTAAGTTGTTGTGGTTTCCTCTGGGAGCTCATTGGGATTTAGTCCCTGTTCCTGCAGCACAAAGCAGTTCTGGAGCCAGGAAAATGGAGATTGCTGGTGTCTGGAGTCTGACACCTCAGATTTTATCAACCTGTATTTGGCCTGACATTCAAATTTACTGTTTAAAATGTATTTTTTTCCCTGGAAGAAATATTTTCCCTTCAGTTCCTTGGAGAGGAGGGGGAGTTATTTGCCTTACAAAGTACGAACTCCCCATGGAACAATACTTAGAGTGTGGAGTTGGAAAAACCTAAACTCTGAGCAGCTCTGTGGATTGTGGTGCCCACTTGGGCACTGGGTTTGCTTTGTGTCAGCTTGGCTGTTAAACCTTCCCTGCTCTCTCCCAGCCTCCTCTGCTGCAGCTCTCAATTATTTATGATTCTGTTGGCAAACTTTCTCTCAGTATTATCCTCCAGGGAGACCATCTCATCCCGGGCCGTGTCCAGCCCAGGGAGACATCTCTGTGCTTGGACAGACCTTGCTGGATGGTCCCGCATCAAACTCAGCCTACAGGGCTGAGAAGAAGAGAGAACTAATTGTGCGTGAGGGGGAACAGTCACGACAGTCTCGTACACAAACTGCTCCACTCAGGAAACAGCCAATTACTGAGGATTCAGCCTGAGGCTGGGTCTGTAGCACAGTGTGGTGCTTCAAATCTTGTGGCTTGAGTACCTGGAAGTACCTGTCCATCCATTCTTGGTCTGGGTAGTCTGGCACTCCCTTCCCAGTGCCTGTCTCTGCCTTGAGACTGGGGTTTTTGTCATTCTTGTTTTCTTGCTGTCCTTCTGAGCAGCACACCACTGCTTCCCCTAATAAGGGCTTGTTTCTAATGGCCTTGGACAGTCACCTCTGGGCAAAATGTAAAAAGAAGCTGTTGAATAGTTTTAGCCTCCAAAGATTAAATCTTGTTAAAATAAGGCCAAATAGGACTCAAAATAGATTCACGATTTAAATAATTTTCAGTAAAACTTGTTATGTTGTTTATGTTGGATTTCCATGAGCTCCCTCCCCAGCAGGCTCATCCTCCCTGGGGTCCTTTTTCCACTTCTCTGGATAAAAACCAGTTTCAGCTCTGCAAAGGGAGCTGGCCCGTGTCAGGCGAGCTCAGCTGGAGAGCTGCTGACCTCACAAAATACGCTCAAGACCTTGTAAAAGAGCCCACATTTCAGAGGCTTCTGAATTTTGGGTCACTACAGGCCCCCTGCCAGTT
Source organism: Scytalopus superciliaris (assembly GCA_013400415.1). Lineage (NCBI taxonomy): Eukaryota > Metazoa > Chordata > Aves > Passeriformes > Rhinocryptidae > Scytalopus > Scytalopus superciliaris. The sequence continues at coordinate 100,647 of VXBX01003594.1, read as the reverse complement.
TTGGAGTTCTGTGTGCAGGGTCAGCTCCCAGCCCTAGCTCAGTCCTTGAGGTGTCCCCTCACCTTTGGGTGTTACTCTTCCTTTTCCCTTCCAGGGCAGCCTAGGTAGGGTTAACTCCAGTTCCTGCTTTCCATCCCTGCCTGTGCCCTCGTGACAGGCAGGAATGCCCCAAAAGCTGGCTGGTGGGCATCACCTTGCCCTGTCTCTGATGCTCATGGTATCCTGCTGGCACAAAGCCCTGGAGCTCTGTTAGCCTTGGAGACCAGGATGGACAGACAGCCTGAGCTCTGCCTTGCACGTGGCCAAGCCAGACCCCTTTGTGCCTCCTCCCGGGTTGAATCAGTGAAAGGAGCAAAAGCCACGGGACAGGAGCAGTCTGGGGGGTGTTTCAGTAGGAATGAGCTGAAGGAACAGCATGTGGCTGGTCAGAGCAGCTGGTGCTGGCTCTGTTATGGAACGGGAGAAGGCTCGTGTTCCAAGGAGGAGACTGGTCCCTTGCAGAGCGTGGGAAGGAACTAATGAATCCCTGGAGGAAGGGCAGGTATTTAAGTGCAGAGCTCATCCTGCTGTGTTTGAGTCAGTTTTGTACCTCCCAACACTCTAAAAACTTTCATCCCAGCCAGGATTAAGTCAGTGTTGGCCACAGGCTTTGCTGGTTCAGAGGAGGCCACTTGTCCTGTAAAACCTGCAGGTTTGCCCAGCAGCAAACTCAGGGACCTCTCTTCAGGCTCTGCCCTCACTCGGCACCGGCTCAGGAAGGGGGTCACTACACCAGTGGTGATTCCTTGGTGGGATTTGTGCTCCTGCAGGTGATGAGACACGAGAACTCCAGTGTTTTGGAGCTGGATGGGAAGGAGGTGTCCGTGTTCACCCCCTCCAAGCCCCGTGAGAAGTGGCTCCGCAAGAGGACACACGTGAAGCTCCGGGTGAGGGGCCTGGGGGCTGTCACACGGAGGGTGGGGGGACAGTCTGGGCTGCACAAATGGCTCTGAGGGCATGGCACAGACAGAGGGGATGCTGCATTGCTGGTCTGTGTTAGTGATGATGTCCTTCCTGCATAGTCATCAAAGAGCAACCCAAAAGTCCTGTATCAGCAAGGTCTCCTCCTGGCCTTGAGTCTGTCAAACAAAACTCGAGTCTGTTGGCTGTGGGTCAGAGAAGGAGCCAGGACAGAACATCCTTCAAAGTGCCATAATACCAGTTCTTTGCTCCATAAATGCCCTTCACTCCCAGTAAAGTCTCCAGTTCCTGAGAAGGCAGTTCTGTGCTAGAACTGGAACAATGTCAGCAGATTCCTCTGGCAGCTGTTTGTGTTTCCTCTCGGTTCTAAAGTGTAAGAGTTAATAGCCAGTATCAGAGTAGCACACAGAGCCTGCCATGGGGACTGGCTCTGCAGCCACGTGCCCTCCAGTGCACCCCTCAGTGCAGGGCACGGAGCCTCACCTCTGCCACAGGTCACATTCTTTCCCAGAGCTGAGGGTGGAGTGCAGGAATGACAGGGAGGAACCCACGCTCCAGTTGTCCGGTTATATTTGGCATTTCCCTGCGAGGCTGCTCGGCGCTGAGGATTTCTGTCTTTATTTTTCTTATTTTCTCTTCCCCTCTTGCCTCGTGCAGAACGTCACAGCCAACCACAGGATAAACGACACCATCGCCAACGAAGATGGGCCCCAGACCTTAACTGGGAGGTTCATGTACGGCCCCTTAGACATGGTCACCCTCACAGGAGAGAAGGTACCGTGTGTGCTGGGGGGGACAGGGACAGTGCTGGTCAGTGCTCCCTTGGTGCCCAACTGGGGTTTGCTGCTCTTGTGTCCTGCTCAGACCTGTGGGTGCCTCCCACCAGGAACAGCAGTTGCTATGGGATTCACTACTAGAGCCAGGTTTCATTCCAACACCCTGATGTTTGGGTGCTTCTCAGATCGGGGAAGTGCAGAGGGTGGGAGCAGCACCCAGCCCTGCTGCTGTCCAGAGGGGCTTGGGTGGGATGTCCTCGTGCTTGGCCTGTTCTGCTCGGTGTCTCTAATGCTGTGGGTGACCCAGCTTTGCTGTCTCCCCAGGTGGACATTCACATCATGACCCAGCCACCCTCGGGGGAGTGGGTGTACTTTGACACAGAGATCAGCAACAGCAGTGGCAGGATTTCCTACGTCATCCCCGAGAACCGGCGCCTGGGCATCGGCGTGTACCCCGTCAAGATGGTGGTCAGGTGAGGTACCATGGGCTTTGCAGGAGGAAGGCTGTGTGGTCCCTCCTTGTTGGGTGGGGTGAGAGCCTGGTTAGCCAGCAACAGGGGCAAAGCCTCTTGTACTCTGCAGCTGTGGGAGGAAGCTCCATGTTTTGTTCTGGCTCCTGCATCACCAGCATGGGGATGGAGCTCCTGCTACAGGAGCAGGTCTTCTGCACCACAGGGTATGGCCTCATGGTCATCTGCAGAACTGCACCACTGAGCATATTTTAAAGACCATAAACTTGTCCTTGAGGGACAGAACTTTGTGCTTGTGATGAGTCACAGCTCAGGGGCTCCAGCTCAGCTCCAGTTGCTGGTGTGGAGCTCTGGAAGGGGGAGGAGGGAAGGGGAGCATCTTCTCAGTGGTGAACCCAGAAATGGTTTTCTAGGGGTTACTTCTTGGAGTCACTGATGTAGCTCCAGAGAACTATTCCATCCCAACTTTAACACAGAGACCCTCTCTGAGTATCTGTAACCAAGGGTTACAGATTTGGGTGCTGCTTTGGCCTTGTGGTGCTCTGCAAGACTCAGTGATGCCTTTTGCCTGTCTCACTGTCTCTGAATCCCCAGGGGTGACCACACGTTTGCAGACAGCTACATCACAGTCCTGCCCAAGGGGACAGAGTTCGTGGTGTTCAGCATCGATGGCTCCTTTGCAGCCAGCGTGTCCATCATGGGCAGCGACCCCAAAGTCCGGGCTGGAGCAGTGGATGTTGTAAGGTCAGGGCAGGGGCTGGGGCGGGCGGGCTGTTTGACCCCAGCATTGCTCAAGGTCTGCAATCCATTGACTGGTGCCTTTCCTTCCAGGCACTGGCAAGACCTCGGCTACCTCATTATCTACGTCACAGGCCGCCCTGACATGCAGAAGCAGAGGGTGGTAGCATGGTTAGCACAGCACAACTTCCCCCACGGGATCGTCTCCTTCTGCGACGGGCTCGTTCACGACCCGCTGCGGCACAAGGCCAACTTCCTGAAATCCCTCATCACCGACGTAAGCCTGGGAGTGCTGAAACGGGATCATGGCACAGGTTTAGGTTGCTCCTTGTCCAGTTGCTCCTGTGAGCAGCACTCTCTTGGCAGCAGTGTGACCTGCAGAGGAAGATTCATCTGTTCATTTTATTTTCATCCTTTTATTGCTCTACAAAAGTGTCTCTGCTGTTAAATTGTCGCCTCTGCTCTGTGACTGCTGCCTCTGTTCCATTAGGCCTTTGGTGCTGGGCAGAGCCTCCCTTTCCCACGCTTTTTGTCACTTGTTTGGTGGCTTCCTGGCTGCCTGTGGTGCAGCCAGCAGGTCTGAGAGGGGATGGGGCTGCTGCAGAAATGGCCTTGCACCACACAGCCTTAATGGGAGACTCCACGGAGATCTGAGTGTCTGACCCCTGAGACGTCTTAATATCATTTAGCCCAGAGGCTCAGAAAAGCTCCAGAAGGAACAAAGGTTTCTGTGGCTGGCAGGTGAAAGAGCTGCCTTGTTAGCACAGAAAGCCTGTCCTTAATGCTCTTGGGCTCCTGTTGTAGCCTGAGTCCAGTGGCAGGAGCAGCTGGGTCTCACTTGCTGCCTGCTCTCCCTTGTCCTTCAGAAGAATTAGTTCAGGACCAGGGTCAGAAATTCCCTTTCCATCTCCCTGATCTTCAGCTCTGGGCACAAAGCTGGCCAGTCTGTGGTGGCACCAGTGTCCACACCTCCCCTGTCAGCCTCTGCTCCAGCCCACCAAGGCAGGGTTGGCCAGGAGCTGCTCTCTGCTTGGCATGGAGGCAGATACATCCCTGAGAAGCAGGTCACAGCAGTGGCTGTGGGAGAGGAACATTCCTGGCTAATGATTCCTGCACGGGGAGGTTGCAGCTCCTCTCCCCCAGGGACAACAGGCAGCAAAGTGTGTGGCATCCTTGCCCCCTGCTGACCTCAAGGCAAGGCTGTGGATCAGCTCTTGTCTCGCTGTTTCTCCTCTTATCCTGGCCTGTAAACATCCCCAGGCCGTTAATTAGCGCCTTGCTCAGCAGTTCATTTTCCAGCTGGGAACTTACATAAGTTCCAGTGACCAAAGATCCCCACAGATGCCCTTGCAAACCCAAAGGCCAAGCCTGCTGAGCAGCAGGGGGTGCCCGTGTGTCCTGACTGGGTGTTGCTGTCCCTTCCCACAGCTCCACATGAGGATCCACGCGGCGTACGGATCCACGAAGGACATCTCTGTGTACAGCTCCATCAGCCTCCCGCCCACGCACATCTACATCGTTGGCCGACCCACCAAGAAGCTGCAGAGCCAGTGTCAGGTAGGAGAGGGCTTATCCAAGCCCAGGGGCCTTTCCCACGGGAGGGGGATGGGAATTTGGCCATCATTTGGTGGCTGAGCTGGTGTCGGCCAAGAGAATGGGAACGGTCCCGTGTAGCGGGACCACACCGGTCTGAGAGAACCTGGCACAGCAAACACATTTGGTGGCCGGTGGCTCTGTGGGGAACGTGTCCCATCCCCCTGACCCTGCTCCCCGCCGCTCTCACCCCGCAGTTCATCACGGAGGGCTACGCGGCCCACCTGGCGCAGCTGGAGTACGCCCACCGCGCGCGCCCCGCCAAGAACACCACGCGCATGGCGCTGCGCAAGGGCAGCTTCGGCCTGCCCGGCCAGGCCGAGTTCCTGCGCAAGAGGAACCACCTGCTCCGCACCATCTCCTCGCAGCCCTCGGCCGGCGGGCACCGCCCCGAGCGCACCCAGAGCCAGTCCGACAGCGACAAGGACAGGGACAGGGAGCGCAGCCAGCGCAGCATGAGCATCGCCACGGGCTGCTGGGGCCGCAGCGCCGCGTCCCGCCTGGAGTCCGGCCTCCTGGGGCAGAAGTAGCCGGGCCAGAGCCAGGATCGTCAGCTGCAGCCACCGCGGGAGAAAACTAAAGGAAAGAGGGACGGGGCCGGCGTTTCGGGCTGGAAGGGTAAATATGGTGCTACTCCAACAACATCGTGGTGTTCTGGGAAGAGGCGGGATGTTTCCCACGCAGAACGCGCAGGCCTCGCAGCGAGAGCGTCGGGTTTGTGCAGCCTGAGCCCAAGGAACAGCTGGAAACCGGGGAGGGGGGAGGTCTCCCGACGGAGACGGCGCTCTCTCCTGCCTCCTTCTCTCATCCAGGGTTAGTGACTGTAAATACGTGCCTCCTCGCCTTGTCAGCCATCGCTGCCATCCGACCGAGCGCTGTCCTCAGTCAGAGCACGGGGCGCGGGGCTGCGGGAACTCGGCAGCGGGACTGAGCGCTCTGGCGGCGCGGGGCGGGCAGCGGGCACACGCTGGGCTGTGCCGGGCAGAGCACCCAGGGCTCCCCCTCGGCGAGGAGCTCCACGTGTGGCCCCTTCTCCAGGGCTGGTGCAGTCAAAGCTGAAGCTTCGTGGATGGTGTTGGCAGAGGCAGAATGGGGAAGATTCGTGCCCAAGGCAGCGGGGTCGGTGTTGTTATTACTGTTATTTTTTTAAAGAGACCTTTTAGAAGCCAATGGAATTTAATGTGTTGACCTATTAAAAGAGGAATACAAGCTATTCTGTTTGAGCTGTTACAGACCTCAGACACTTAATTTGCTGTTAAAAGTCTCCAAATAGTCTCGCTGTATATTATTTCCAACAGTAACCACCGTATATTTGGAAGCAGCTGAAGGCACTCAGCTAGATTGCATTTTGCAGTTCTTATCCAAATGCAGGGTCTGACTCTCTCAACACCCATCTCTCAGACGTTTTCTTCTTCCCAGGTTCTCTCCAAGTTCAGTAGCAGCTTTCATGGGAACTAGACTCGCTTCTTTTACCTGTAGTTACTGAACTGTAAAACCTCATTGTTTTTTGCACTGATGATTTTTAGAATGGAAACCTGTTACCATCTCATGTAGCTACACCGGTGTTTGTAGTGCATGACAATGAAATATTGCTAAGCCAGGGTGTGTGTGGATATCTATACATATATGCACACACACACACATACATATATATATATATATATATATGTACATATTTAAAAAAACAATCTGTGCAGAAGTTTTTCCAGCAGTAAGGAGACTGTAAGGAAGTGTGCCAACAATGTCAGGCAACCTTAAGAAAAGGCCATATCTTAATTTTCCTGGTGTGTTTCTCAGTGGATGTGCCTGAGGTGATGGTTTTGTGCTGCTGGAGCGAGCGGGTGGGTGCGTGGCAGAGGGGAGCTGGCACCCCGTGGCACCAAGACGGGGACAGAGAACAGTGCCTAGAGCCAGGGCTTGCCAAAAAGCCCCTTAGTCCTGTCCCTCCTGGGGCCAGCCAAGGTTCCCTCCTTGCACACACCTCCTGGGGCAGAGGGGCATCCACCCTGGGGGTCCCAGGGTGCCCATTCCCAGACTCCAGTTGGCCTCTTCACGTGGAGATTTTATAGTCCTACCGCGCTCCCCCACTACGTGTAACCCCTGCTTTCCCCCCCCAACACCTTCCTCTCTTTATATCACTTTCTACTTACGGAGATCTTATTTATAATAACAAAGAATTTTTTAGACTGGCTGCTTCGTTTTATTACGTGTTTCGCTAAGAAGTGCAGGACGGCCGCACTGAGATACTCAGCACTGTGAACACTGCTCTGCTCGCTGGCTCTGGGCCATGGTAGGCAAATCCAACTCATCCCACACCCAAGGTCGAGCTCCCGTGTTCTGGAGGGTCCGAGGGGGGCAGAGGAGGGACAGTGCTGATCAGACCCGCCTGCCGCCCGCCCGATGCGTCTCCCACGTCTTGCAGCCCGACTGCAAACTGTTTAACCACTTCTCTTTGATAATTACCCAATTACAGAATGTACCTGACTTTTGTTACCGAAAACTGACTTCCCTTTCTGCCAACTCAGCCTGGCTGTCTCTCTGAATGTACATCCAGAGCTCACTGGGTTCAAAAACAATGTGAAGTGTCCCAGCTTTTTGCTAGTTGAATGTTCTACCAAACAGATGCCATCTGAGTAGGAAGCCAAGCCACAATCCATCCTGTGAAGTCACCAAACCGCATCACTAACTTAATTTCTGCAAATTTGGATATGGCCTTTGCAAAAATCACCTCTCCTCCAAGTCCACAACCAAGGCATGATCTGTACATTTTCCAGTGTTGATGAGATGTTCACATTTTCTTATGTGTAGATAGTGTAAAACAGAGGCGAATGTAAATGTTCAACATAAAAAGTGGATATATAAAATTGAAAGTTATTTATTTATGTAGAGGGAAAGAAAATGTCTGGAGGGACTGGAACCTTCAGGGTTTATTAATATTTAAAAATGTAGCTTTTTTGTTTCAGGCATTATGTACAAAGCAATTATTTTATGGACCAAGTTCAATGTAACTGTCAGTGAATGCAGAAGTGCAATATGATACTCACCTCTCCATCACTTCATGTTTTAAACAGCTACTACCCAGTTAGCCTGACAATCATAACACCTCCGTCCTCATCCTTTGTTGAGCTTCTTGAACCTTGCCCAGGTCCTTTCCCTGGCCCCCCATCCGTTGCCATTGCACGGATCCAACACGGAGAAGAAGCAATTGTAGAGCAGGACCTTTATTGCTGCAATAATACCGGAGGAGGTGGGTGTAGTTACCAGGAAAAATGCCAGTAAGTTTTTATTTCACCAATTCAGTCCATCCCTGTCTCCATTGCTCTGTCCTCAGCTGCCCCCATCTGGCACTCATCCCTCTGAAGCAAAGACCAACGTGCTACTCACTCACAGAACAATAGCAATAGTTTAACTGTGTTTATAACCTGTTTGTTCCGAGCTGTTCTGGAGAGCAGTGCATGTGACCCGATGCCTTTCCACGTGTATGGAAGAGGATCCGTTCAGACACGGTGAGGGAAAAGATGAATGTATATTCCATCCTTCCTAAAGGGGCACTGTCAGGTTAAAGACCTAATTTACCTTTGTTACTAATCACTTGTCTGCTTTGAAATGAGAGTGTGAAGTTCCTCGTGCTCCTCCCTCGGCCGTTGTCGGGGCAGCCCCCGGCACAGCCCACGTCCTGTTCTGCACACAGCACAACACAGCCTGCACCTCACAGGCTGCCTCGGGCTTTGGGCTTGGGTTTTCGTTTCCATGGGAATCAAACTCTGCTGCAGAGCTCAGATTTTTTATAAAAAGCAGCTTTTTCTATTCCTGCACTCTTGGGCCAGACTTTCTACCTGACTCTGTCCCTTTAAAGTCTTTTAAACCCCCGTCAGAGGAGCCTCTGCGTTCCCTCCGAGCCGTTTTCCTGGGTTTGCTCAGATCACTCAAGTCAGACGAGGCGAAATTCTCATACCAAAAACCGTTTACAGTGTCGGATGGTGAGCAGTAACGAGCCAAAGGGTCACCACCACCCTCCCACCCGCCCAGCAGCCGCCGTGCTTGCTGTAGCAGCCCCTTCTTCAGGTATCGCCACTGTTTGCTGCATTTCCTATTAGTTCTAGAAGCCTTACGGTCCCCTCCCTCTGCCTGTTGATACCCTCGACTGTCGATTTTATATTCCGACGATGTTAGTTATATTTTATTTATAAAAAACGGCTTTAGGGGTAGCAGCCCTGCCTGGGGAGCCACGGGAGGGGATGCCCGAGGGGACGCCCCTGTGTGTACAGTCACCGTGCCGACGACTCGCTTGTGTGTGGCAAACCTTCTGTACAACTTCCTTCTCCTCCTTGCTGTTAGTGCATCGTTCCAATGCCTGGTGTGCTTTGTGTACAGTATCATTGTGAGTTACACAAATTAAAGAAATGGGAAGGCTCTTCTCTGTCTGCTTTTCTCTGAGGGAGGGGGGGAGACTAGAAAGAGATGAGTCACAGAACCCCGAGATGTGAGCAGGTGCCAGTTTAATGGGGTTACAGCAAACAACGTGGAAACCCTTTGTGCAGATCAGTCCTGCAGGACCCGTTTGTCCTTTAACTCATTTGTCCATTTCTTTTGTACAGTTTGTAGATGTATGGACTGTGCAGTGGGGGAAAGGCTTCTCTGTTTGCTTCAGAGCAGCCCATGGGCTGAGAAATCCAGAGCCCCAAGGCCTGTGCTGTGGGGAAGGGGCAGGAGTTGCATGCAGGGGCAGACAGCAAGGCAAAGCCACCCCTCCACCAAGCACACATTCACAGCTCCCAGTGCAGCATGCCAGCTCAGTGCTCCCCAGTGCCACTCGAGGAGAGGAAGGTGCAGGAAGGCTGAGAAGCCCCAGGGCACAGTGGAGGGTGGCACTGAAGGGTGCAGGACAGAGCTGCAGCCTGAGCAGAGCCACAGCACCGAGGCTGCTCCTCTCTGAGTGCAGTCGGTGAGCATGCAGGGCCCCTGAGGCAGATCTAGCAAGGAAGGAGCCACGAGCAGCCCCTGAAGGGAAAAAGTGGCAGCCAGCTGTGTATTTTGTGGCCTTGGTACACACCCTGTCCTGGCCACAGCGTTGGCTCCTGCCAACCAGAGCCCAGAGCTGAGAGGCAGCAGCACTTTGGGGTACTCAGCACCCTCGAGCCCATCCCCTGAGTGCTGTTGAGCTCCTCCAGCATCCAAAGATGCATCAGGGCATGGAGGGCTCAGGTGCATTTACAGCCACACTGGCCTCAGAGAGGGAGGGGAGAAGCTGTTGGGTGGGAGATGAACCACTAAAGTCACTCTCCTTCCCAGTCAGTAACTTACAGAGCAGCTGCAAAGTGCCCCTGGGGAACATCTTGACATGGTGCTGTCAGTGTGGTCCAGAGCCAGAGGCTCCCAGCCGGGCTGGCTCCTGGGCTGGCTGGTTCCTGCACACTCACTGCAGCATTCCTGTCCTCACCTGGAAGGCCAGCCCGTCCCCCCGCGTCGCTTGCTGCAAAGGGACACGGGTGTATCATCTGAGGATGGAGCACCACCAGCACCACCCGTGGTGAAAACACACCACCCCTGGGTGCAGCAGCTCCCTTGTTGTGCCCAGCCAGTTCCCACTACCTTGTTAATCTCCTTGTGTCTCTCCTTGCTGACGATTTCTTCCAGGACTTCTCCGTCTCCCTTAATGAGCCTGGAGGACAAGCACAGCCCCATGAGCCATGAGAGCTACAGGCAAGGTCCTGCAGCTCCCTCCCAGCCCAGGACCAGGTGCTGGGCTGATGCACCTCTAGGCAAGGCCAGTGATGACCTACCCCTGACACTGCATTACGTGACTTTTTTTTTGGCTGTATCAAGCTTAGACAGCACAGCATTAATGTCACCACACTGCAGCAAGGACAGGTGCAGTCCCCTGGGAAATCAGCCCTGACCAAGGCTGTGAGCACTGCCTGCTGTGTGCAATCACACTGGCATGAGAAAACACATAATAAAAGCATCTCCTGCCACTCCAGGCTTCACTGTCAACAGCAGTGCCCCAACCCCTGCAAAACCTCTCCCTTTTTTCATAGAGCTCAGCTATGGTCCTGGCTGCCCCAGGAAACTGCAGAGCCACCCAGGAGCAGGACCCAGTTTGGGCCTGAAATGTAGCCAGGCTGGGGAGCATCTTGCTGAGCAAATTCCAAGCAGTGTTGGAGGCAGCTCACACCTCCAAACATGAACAGAAGTTTAATTGTCTTCATTACATGCCTTACAGGGAACCGACCTTTGTTCCACACCTCCCTGAGCCCTGCAGGCTGCCTGCTATTTTAAGACTGGACTTGTCATACCCAATTCTCTTCAGCATGATGTTTTCTGCTGGCTGAGAAGATGCAGTTTATTAAAAACTGGGTCATTTCTATTTGGCAGCTAAATGAACTTGGGTTTGATTGTTGTCTGTAACCCCACGGGGCACACGCTCCCTCCTCACTTGCACCCAGTGCTTTGGAGCTGAAAGGTGAGTGGATGGAGCAGTGGGATTCTGGGACACAGCCCAGTATCCCTTGTGTGGAGCCCCAGCACAGTTTGATAATTTGGTGTCATTGTGTCACTTTCTGGGTAAGTTACACCAGGTCTGACAGGAACGGCCCTGTGAGGGGTCAGCTCAGGCCTCTGCTGCTGAAAGGGACCTGGGTGCAACACGGTACTGCAGTGCCATGGACAGGCATCCCCAGCACTCCAACCCACACAGCATGGGTGGGAATGGACAACCCACCTCCCTCTTCCCCAGGGATCATACCTGGTTCTCCCGGTCTCGGGATCCACAACTCTCCTTATGACACTCTGCCTGGCATCCCATTCTTCCTTTGTCATTGGCTTCATGGCCTGGATTCGGGACTTCTGCTCATCTGTCAGAACTGGAATGCACTGGTCAGTCAGAGCCAGCCCCCAGGGTGAATCCAGGCCCAGCCCCCCGGACACACATCCCACACCAGATTCCCAGCAGTACTCAGGGTTCAGTGGGGAACCAGGCAAAGGAAGGGCCACTTCCCATCCCGAAGGCAGAATCAGTTCTGCCAGGACGTCACTGTTATTCGTGTTCCTCCATCTGTGTTCCCAACTCACACCTACAAGCTACATCTGAGCACTTTTCAAATGAATCCCTGAAGGCAGCCACGGTATGCAGGAGGGAGGAGAGCCTGGGGCTGCTCCCTGCACACAGCTCTGCTTCCCTCAGACACCTCACAAGGATCCCAGCACAGGGCTCTGGGAGGGAAACACCATCATTACCTGGCCCAGGGTCCTCCACTGATTCCTTCTGCCACTGATCCAGCGAGGGGCCAGGCACCTCTTCTCCCGTGGCTTTCTCCTCCTTTGCCTTTTCTTTTGCCTTCTTTTTTGATTTCTTTTTTAATTTCTTCTTCTTCTTCTTTTTCTTTCTGTCCTTCTGTTTCACTTGCTTCTTCTTGCCATGTTGGCTCTTCTTCGCTTTGGAGTCGCCGTCACTGGAGTCGTCAGAGGAGGAGCTGGAGGAGGAAGACGAGGAGGAGCTGGTGGATGAAGATGCTCTCTCAGAGGAAGAGGTACTGGCCTTCCTCTTCTTTTTGTCCTTTCCCTCCTTCTTCTTTTCTGCAACACATAAGCAGAGGGTGAGCAGAGAAGCTCTGGCCCCACAGGGATGCTGATTATCCCGCTCCCAGCCTGGATTCCCTGTGGCCTGGAAGACCCTTTAACATGGGATGGGGTGTGGTGCTGCAGTGTCAGAGGAGCACAGGGAGGGGCTGCAGGGCTCTGCACTTGTCAGAGTGAGACCAAAGCAGGCACAGGGTGCAGGGCAAGGTGACACACATCCCTTTAGCTAAACCCAGGGACCCTCTTCTCCCATGTGGGCCCCCCCAGGGAAATGTGAAAGTGCAGGGTCACGGGCCTTCCCCACCTTCCCTGGCTGCTGCCGAGCTCAACTTGTGTCCATGAGAGCCAGAGCTCCTCTTCCTGGGAGGAGAGCTGCTGCCCTGCTGTGAGTCCTTGCTGCTCTTCCTCCTTTTCTTCTCCTTCCTCTCCTGCCTGCTCCGGGAGCTGCTCTTGCTCCGGCTCCGCGATCGCTTCCGAGCCTGGCTGTGGGCCATGGCCAGCCTGGAGGGGACAGGGACATCAGTGCCACGGGGACACCAACCCCCCAGAGCCTTCTAGCCCTCTGAGCCCACCAGCCCTGCTCCTGCCACACCCCCTCCCTGCTCACGCTGAGAGATGGATCAGGGTCTCCATCAAACAGCCCAGTGGAATCTCCCCAGCCCCCACCGTGGAGCCCTGGGGGCAGAGCCAGCACAGGGACAGCACTGCTGTCCCCAGGCAGCCCTTTCCACTCACACAGCTGTCCCCAAGCAGGTTTTCAAAGAGGAAAACCCTCCACTGGTTTTTCCCTGTGCTGATCCCTGCCGTGGGCAGGCACTGAGGGGTCTGAGGCTGGAGTTTGCAGGCACTGCTGTGCCCCACAGTCCCCCCCATGGCACTGGGAATGTTGGGAAAGGCTCTGGAAAGGCTTGATGGATGTTGCAGCCACAGCCAGCAGAACAAACCATCCTCTCCAAGCCCAGCACGGAGTCCATCACCCCGTTGTTTAAAATGCAGGCACAAGCCAAGGGCAAGAATGAATTTTTAATATTCCAATTTGCTTTTAGAAAACAGATCATGCACGGAGCTGGCACCCCCTCCATCAGCCCCGGGCCGTGATCCCTGCTCCCATTAATGGGAAAAACAAACTGGCACCGTGGGCAGGAGCTGGGAAATGCTTTCTCACAGCCACCTTCCCATTAATTGTGTGTTTACCCCCTCCATGTTCCCGGGCAGCGACTGGCTCCCAAAGGAATCTCAGTGTTGATTGATTTCCAAAGGGAAATTTCAGACAGGCAACTAAAAAAAAAGCCCCAAATCAATGAAGGGCAGGCAAGGGGGTTCCAGGGGGAGAGCCCTCTGTGCACACACACACACACCCCCCAGCAGGACCCGCGTTATCCACCCCCGTGAGCGGGGTAAGGGACACGGGAATGGCTCAGGCAGGAGCATCCCGGGGAGGGGGCGAGTCCCTGACCCACGGCTGGGCTCTCAGCGCCACGCTGGGGGCACGGCGGGGCAGCCTGGCAAACACCGGCCCTTTAAGGGCTCGGTAAAAACTGTGCCGGCCCTTTAAGGGCGCCACAAAAAGTGCGCTGGCCCTTTAAGCACCTCCGCAAGGTGCGCTGGCTCTTTACGAGCTCAGCAAGAGGCGTCCTGGCCCTTTAAGAACTTAACAGGCCCAGACGCGGCCCCTTTAAGAGCACGGCCCTTCAGCAGCCCCCCCGGCCCCGGGAGCCGCCGCAGCGCGCTGGTTTGTGTCCCCCCGCCCTC
>VXBX01003594.1:50570-71260 GCA_013400415.1 Scytalopus superciliaris | reverse complement strand
CGGCCCTTCCCCGGGCGTGTCCCCCCCACTTTCCCCGTGGGAGCATCCCCTGCGGGGGGAAGCCGGGATGCGGCCGGGGACCTTGGGCGGCTCCGGCTCGGGATCTTGGGACGCTGCTGCGGGTGGTGGGGAGCTGCGGTGGGCCGCCTCCTCTCCTCTGCTCTCCCTCCTCCTCTCCCTCCTGCTCCTCCCGCGGGCCGGCTCCGCGCCGCTTTGCAGCGGATGGCAGCAGCGAGCACCCTGGGAAGCGTGTCCTGCTCCTCCCTGGCATCGCCGCTCTGCTTCGNCTCTCGCCCAAGAGCGGTGCCAGTCCGGTGCCAAGGGCTGCCCTTGCCCCCCAGGTTTGGTTTCTGGGGGGGTGGGAGGGCTGCGGTGAGCCGGGCAGAGCGTGGCCGGCACATGGCACCCCTCGCACCGCGCCCTCCGCACTGTGCACCGTCATGAGCTGCTTACCCAGCACAAATCCGAGCGATTTGCAGGTACCTCCCTCGTGCCAATGCGTGGCACCTCTGGGCATGGCAGCGGAGCAGGTGAGCGGCTCCCTCGCCTTACCAAGCACAGCTCCTCGCTCTTCCCCTGACCCTGCTCCTGCCCCTCCATCGCTGCTGCCGGACAGACCCCGCGGGCGGCACAGTCCTCCAAACCTCCCTCTCCCACAGGATGCAGCTGTGGAATTCCAACCCCTTTTCAATTTCCTCTTGGGATTTTTGTCGTGTCACTGACCTGCACCCTGACTGCGCAGAGGGTTTAGTTACCTCGAGTTAATATCCAAGAGATATTAACTGTAAGGTGTGACGAGCTCCTGTTCTTGTGGTTTATTCTAGTTTACAAAGCTGAGCTGCTCTTCCTTCTGCTTTCCTGCGGTTGTGATTGCTCGGTTTCAGCTCTGTCCTGGGAAAGGCGGGGAGGGGCTCTGGGATCATGAATATCCAAGTTTAACACCTACACGGCTCCGTAGCGAAGGACACGTGGGTTGCACAGATGTCATGGCAGCACCAACTGCTGGCCCTGCAGCCACCACAGCAAGGGGGGCAGAGATTCCCACTGAGATGTGCTCATTTATGGTTTGGGATTCAGGAGGGGTGAAGGCATCTGCGGGGGAAGTTTGGCTCAGTTTTTACTGCTCACTTGATGAAATTCTTCAGAGCGTCTGCAGTAGGGGACGGGAGGAAGGAGCAGGTAGTGGTGTCTGGGGTCGGGATGGACTGATGGGGAGCTGGCGTGGTTGTCCCCTCACCCTGCTCCCCTTTCCTCTCCACCTCCCTAGGGTGACTAACAACCCCGTCCCCCTCTTCTCTCCCCGCAGCAGAGGCCGACATGCCCACGTCCTTCCCGTGCTAGGCCTGCCCCCCACGCCCCGGGTGCCGAGGATGCGTGCCTGGAAGGCGGTGGCCAGCACGCTGGCACTCAGCGGGGCCGATGTGGTGGTCACCACCCTGCTCTACACCCACGGCCAGGGCGGTCGGAATGTCCTGCAGGACCTGCGGCACTTCAACATCTTCAACTCGCTGCTGGACATCTGGGGGGGCTGCCTGTACCGCAGCTGTGTGCTCCTGGGGGCCGCCATCGGGGTGGCCACCAACACGGCCTATGGCCCCCGCCGCCTCAAGGCGTCGCGGACCTTCATCGCCGTCGTCTGCCTCCTCATGGGCATCTACATGATGGTGAAGCTGCTGCTCTACTCGGAGGTGCGGAAGACCATCAGGGACCCCTGGTTCTGGGGGCTCTTTGCCTGGACCTACGTGGCGCTGGCGGCCACCTTCGGGCTGTGGCAGCTGCTGGCCTGTGTCACCTCCTCCCGCGAGGCGCTGGGGCCCAGCTCCGAGTCCCGCGTGGAGGTGGAGGAGAGCTGTGATGGGGGCGTCCCGAGGGACAAGCGGGAGGAGGCGGCCGGTCCCACCATCCACAAGCTGCTGTCCTACACCAAGCCTGATGCCTTCTTCCTGGGCATTGCCTCCTTCTTCCTCCTCGTGGCTGCACTGGGTGAGTGAAGGGACTCAGGGGGGGCAACAATGTGCTCCCATCCTCTCCAGAAGGGAAGGAGCCATGGTGGGGGAGCTTGGAAGCACCCCAGAAGTGCTTTTTTAGGGACTCTGGGTGGCACATGCTGCACGGGCTGCATAAAAATTGCAGTGGGGCAAAAAAATGCAATAGGAGATAAAATACACTGGGAGTGCAACATCCCCACATGCCCATAAGGGCTGCACCTCCCAAGAGATCTCGCTTGGTGACTGATAACTGTGGTGGGGATGGGGTTCTCCAGGGGCTGTCACAGTTGGGTATGCATGTCCTGTGCCTATCCCATGCAGTGTGGCTGAGCCTCCTTATCTTGTGCTTGTCTGGCAGGAGAGACCTTCCTGCCCTACTACACGGGGCTGGCCATCGATGGCATCGTGGTGCAGAAGAGCATGGACCGCTTCTCCACGGCAGTGCTGGTCATGTCGCTGCTCGCCATCGGCAGGTAACCACGGGGGCTGGGCTGGCCCTGAGGAGGAGGAGTTTGGGGCTTTCCCACAGGAGCTTGTGGTGGTGGTGGGCACGGGCAGCCACTCCACCAGGTCACTGCCAGAGCCCCGGGGTGCACTTTTATTTCTCTGCACTGTCACGGTGCAGAGAGGCTGTGGTGACAGTCACAAGGCCTTTGTGTAGCCCTTCATACCCATCTGCTGGTTGTGGGAGAGCAGGAACAGACAGAGAGAACAGGGAATGGGTTCCCTGGGTGTAAGGGTAGAAGACTCTTCTGGAAGGTTTTACTTTGAGGAGATTAAGGTTTTTTTGCTTAAGAAAGCTTTCTTGCCTAAAAGAGGCATCTTTCCCCAGAGACAGTTTTAGATGTTTTCTCCTCCTGCATTCCAGAGAAACTCTCTCTGGTGCAAGAAAAAGATAAGTCTTTGCAGACATGTGTGAAGGCCCCACAGAGGGAAGGGCTGGCATGATAAAAGCCCTGAGAAGAACAGGGGGCGTGTCTTTCCCCAGGGCCCGATGTTAGAAACACCATTAAGATTAACGTTCTGCAAGTCTCGTGCTCTCAATTTGGAAATAAATTTTCCTACAACCCTTCCACTGCCTGGCATTCCGGGGGTTACCTGCGTGTTCTGTCCTGTCACCCTGGGGAATGCTGTCCCCGCAGTGCCGCGTTCCCTCCCTGAGCTTGTCCCTGCCAGGGTTGGTGGCATGCGGGAGCGGCGCGGCGAGAGGCGCGTGGTGCCCGCAGAGCCCGTGGCCCGGCGTGGGGGTTGGTGGTGTTGCTGAGCTCGGTGTCGTGTCCATTGGTCTATAACGTTTCTTATCTGCAATTAGCTCATTTGCCGCAGGTGTCCGGGGCGGCGTTTTCACGCTCATATTTGCAAGGCTGAACATCCGCCTTCGCAACTGCCTCTTCAGGTCGCTGGTGTCTCAGGAGATGAGTTTCTTTGATGAGAATCGCACAGGTTGGTTCCTCTCCCCGCTGGATTTGCTCTGACCCCTCTAGCCCGTCCTGGAATTTTTCCCCTTGGCTTGCCCTACCCGCACGCAGCAGATCGTGGGCAGCCAGAGGCAGCACCCAAGTGCTCGTGTTTAGGGATAGAGGCAGAAAGCTCTTCCCTTTTGGTTGCTTCCCACTGTGGGGCCGGGACAGGATTGCCCAGCACCCTGGGGATGCTGGGCCCATTGCCACCGATCAGCCTGACATCTGGCAGTCCTGGGGTTGATGTGCTCATCTGCAGTCATCCCCAAAACACCTCCTTTCCTCCTCCTATACCTCAGGCTGCTCTCCAGCTCTGCTCCAGGCACCCAGGCCCTCAGATGAGTGAAGCTTGCTGAGTGTGCTCGTTGCTTTCCCTGCTCAAAGTTCAGTCCTGTCCCGGTCCCAGTCCTGTTCCCGGGCCAGGCCACTCTGGTGTGGTCCCATCCCGCGGTAACTTTCACACATTTAATTTTGTCTCGGTGGTATTTTTAGTTTTGAGGCTGTTGCCATATTTAGCAGTGGCTGCACAGTGCCTTGGTAGCTGAGGACAGCAGAGATGTTATTGTAAGTGGGATATGGGTAACCCTGGACTTACACAAAAGCACGGGAATTGAGCTGGACTCAAACACAGGCCAAGCATTTAGGAACCCAGGCTGGCTTAACACTCAGCTCCACTAAAGGGCACCACCAGAACTTCACCCCTTGGTAGCTGAACCCATGTCCTTGAGTCCTTTGGGTCAGCTCCAGGCCACAGGGCACATGGCTGAATCCAAACAGTGTCTCCAAAGCCCCCTCGTGCTCTGCAGGGCACCCTGTGCCCAGCCCTGTCTGGTCCTGCCAGGATGGCAGGATGACCTGCTGCCCATCTGCCTGCCCACAGGGTGCCCTCCAGTGTAGGGTGCTGCCACAGTCCCCTTTGCTGTCCTGCAGCCATCCTTGGTGACACAGGGATGTGCCTTCAGGTGCCTTTCCCATCCCTTGTGCATGTAGCAATTCAAGCTCCTCTGTTCTGCTTCTCATCCACAGCGATGGAGAGTTGCTCCCCTTCCATGCCACCCCTCAGACCCCCAGCAAGGGGCTGGTTGAATGGGGAGCTCCATCTGGCCTCTGCCACAGGCCGTGGGACCTGCTGTGATGACGTGTCCCCTCTCTCCCCTTCCCCCAACCCCTCGTTCCTGCAGGGGACGTCATCTCCCGCCTGACGTCGGACACGACCATCGTGAGCGACCTGGTCTCCCAGAACATCAACATCTTCCTGCGCAACGTGGTGAAGGCCACAGGGGTGATCTTCTTCATGTTCAGCCTCTCCTGGAAGCTCTCGCTTGTCACCTTCATGGGCTTCCCTATCATCATGCTGGTGTCTGATGTCTATGGGAAGTACTACCAGGTAGGCAGCAGCAGCTGGTATTGCCATGACGTGTCACAACGCCAGGCTGTTCCCCACCGTGAGGCCATCATGGGGGTTGTGGGTGGACTTGGAGCTGGTGGGAGTGATGCTGGAGTGCTCTGCTGCCAGCAGTGGAGACAGGCAGGCAGCATTAAACCTCTGTCGGCAGACAGGGATAGCCTGGGCTCTTGCTTTGCTTCATGGTCAGGAGTGGAAGCATCTCAGGTCTGGCAGGAGAGGTGGCTTGGCTGTGGGATATTCTGCATGCACCTGCCTGTCCCGGTGCAATCTCTCCCTTGGGAGTGACTTGGGTGGGGTTAAACGCAGTACTGAGCTCCCTCCCTGTGCCTGGGGCTGGTGTGGGTTAAGGACTGTCCCCCTTGGCTGATGCCACATGCCATGGACCATGTGAGCCCCGCAGTGCTGCTCCCTGTGTCAGCTGTCAGTGCATTCCACTGTGCTGGGACACAGTGAGCACAGGTACTGCCAAAGCACAGTCCTCAGGTACTACCTCACCCAGCCATGGCCCCTTCCTTGGGTCAGGCACTCATGGGAGGAGTGGAGCTGCCCTTGGTCCTCAGACCTGTCCCTTTCTTAGAAACTCCTGGAAGAGTTCCCAGGACAGGTCCCTTCAGGGCACCAGGAGCAGCAGCTCTGCCACGGGTTTCCCCAGTAGCCCTGGACATGGCACTTTACCTCCCACAGCTCAGATTCCCTGGGGAGAGCACAATGAATCTGCTCTCCTCCTGACACAGCATCCTGGGCTGTGCTGAAGTGTGGAATATATCCCAGTGCTCAGCCTTCTTGCCTGTGGCCTTGCAAAATGTCACCATGCCTTACTTTTCCCAAGCCCAGCAGAGCCTGGGGTGAGCAGGGAGATGTGCCACGGGCATCCTGGCGCCTGCTGAGCCCCCTCTGCCTCCCCCTGCTCCCTGCAGAAGCTCTCCAAGGATGTGCAGAGCGCCCTGGCCAAGGCCAACAACACTGCTGAGGAAACCATCTCTGCCATGAAGACCGTCCGCAGCTTCGCCAACGAGGAGACGGAGGCAAACGTGTACTGGCAGAAGCTGCAGCAGGTTTACAAGCTCAACAAGAGGGAGGCCTTGGCTTACACCTACTACGTCTGGTCCAGTGGGGTAGGTGTTCCCTGCACAGGGCTTGGGAGGGGCAGGGGAGTTGCTTCAGATCCCAAAATGCACCTGGCACGTGCACGTGGTTCTCCTGCGCTTCCAGGGAACTTTGCAGGGCGAGCCCAGTGTTCATGTCTGTTTCCAACAACTCTCTGTCTCTTCATTATTAATGTTTCTGCCCGTCAAAAAATACGTCCCTTTCCGCCTCGGGGCAGCCTTGTGCCATCCCACCGACCTGCCTGTTTTCTCCTGCAAATAGGAATATAATTGATAAGTGCTCAAGGTCGTGGAAGAGCCCGTGGCTCGGTGGTGCTGCATTGCGTGCCTGTGCCAGCTCATCCCCGGGGCTCCGGCTGGGAGCAGCCGCCGCGTTGGTTGAGCTTCTGCTCGGGAGCAGAGCTTCTCTGCGTGTGGGTGGTGGCAGGGGGAGGCTGCTGGGCTTTGCCTTTGGGCTGCTTTGGGGTTTTTTTTTCCCCCTGCAAAATGCTTTTTCACCATTCAAGACCAGATGGTTTGGGAGTTCTCCTGCATTGGCTGATAACTAAGGCTGTGCAAAACCCTCGTGTGAGGCTGCCCTTAATCTGTGCACGTTCAAGGATGGAAGGAGTCTCTGGTGATGGGTTTGTGAGTTATGGTGCTCTCGTGCAGCCATGGGAGATTTTATGGCTTTCCAAGTCTGGAAGCAAAATTGGAGCGTTATTAGCGTTGTTTCTGGGCTCCCAGGTGAAGCTGGAGCATGAACTGGGTCAGCACAGATCCTGATGAGGTTAAGAAGGCAAAAACCCTCAAAAACTGCTCCTGCAGGGCTCACACAGAAAGAAGCCGATGGATTTAGCACAGCCCTGGTAGAGTCTTTCTTGGAGGGAACACAGGATCCTAAGGTCAGATGATGAAGGAAGGAATTTTTCCCCCAGTATTTTTATCTGTGTGAATTTACAGCCTGTTCTGCAAATGTCACACAGGGCATGGGGACATTGCTGCTTTTTGGAGCACCCCGGCAGCGGGGAACAAAACCAGCTGAATAAAAGCAGGGGCTGGTATTTGTCATATCAGAGCTCATCTGTCTCCCTTCTACAGTAGGTGGTGCTTCCCACACTGATTTCAGATGAGGGCTGAGGTTATCCTTCAGGGACTTGTACACACAAGGAGGATATTCTGCATTAACTCTTGGCTTGATTTTGTGTTCTAAATTAAAATGTGTCACACTCATATAACAGAAAGTTTATTTTAGCAGTGAGGTGGCTGCATGCCTTGGATAGTTTGAGTGTAGATTGTTATGCTTGAGGACCTCAGTCCAAGAGAGAAGTTCATGAGATGCTCTGTTATTTCAGATAAATTCTCCTTCCTTGGCTGTTGTCCCTCTGGCCTTCTGTTTTGTTGAAAGATGCCAGCCCAGCTCTCTAAATCAGCCCATGTACTTGAGTTGTTTCTCCCTTCTCATATCCATGCTCACTGCTTAGGGCTGTCAGCTGTGCTGTCAGGGATCCTCAGCTCAGGTCTCAAAGAATAGATGTCAGCACAGGAACTGAGGGCTGTTGTGTGAGTAATTACAAACACACCAAAATATCAGTTGTCCTTGCTGATTTGGGGGTGTTCCCTTGCTTTCAGCTGACCCTCCTGGTGGTCCAGGTCAGCATCCTTTACTATGGTGGGCACCTCGTGATCTCAGGGCAGATGACAAGTGGAAACCTGATATCCTTCATCATTTATGAGTTTGTCTTGGGAGACTGCATGGAGGTGAGTCTGTTTTATCATAGAATCATGGAATGGTTTGTGTTGGAAGGGACCTTAAAGCTCCTCTAGTTACAACCCCCCTGCCATGGGCAGGGACACTTCCCACTATCCCAGGTTGCTCCAAGCCCTGTCCAACCTGCCCTTGGACACTTCTAGGGATGGGGCAGCCACAGCTTCTCTGGGCAGCCTGTGCCAGGGCCTGCCCACCCTCTGGGCTACGCCATGTCAGAAAGTCTCTTGATCCAGTGTTGACTTTTCCATGACACATTTCCTTGGTGCTGCAGCATCACCAGAGGGGGGATTCTCCCCTTTGCTCCCCATTCTCCTCCTGCTGTGGCCTCACAACCTTAATGTTCCTCGTCCCCCAAAAAGGCAGTTGGGACCAGAGGGGTCAGGCTGGCCCTGCTGAAGGGCAGAGTCCTGGCTGCCTCCCAAGCACATTTCCTGGCACGAAGGATGCAGGGATTACAAAGCTGCCTGTTAAATTTCAGGCTTCATTAAAAACTTAATTATATTACTTCATTTTTTTTTCCTGTCCCTGGAATAGGCTGCAAGCTGCTGTGTTGGCAGAGCGTTAGCAAGATGGGATTGTGGGTGGGATGGTAGAGCCCACCCAGGGCTGCCTTCCCCTTGCAGAGGCGTAAGTTTGGCTAATCCAGGCAGAAAGGATCCAGTTGAGGTTTCCTCACAGCCAAGTGTGGTTTTGGTGGTGCTTCAGCCTCTGGGCAGAGCCAGAGCAGAGCTGGAGGCAGCTCAACCAGCTCTCACCATCTGTTCAGATGACTGCAGGCTCTGGTGGTGCTTCCAGGCTGTGGTTTTGGTGTGGATTTCATTTGGTTTGGGGTTTTTTTCCCCCCTCCTGATGGGAGGGGCAGTTGCAGTACAAACTGTTCTGCAGCTCTGGGTTTAATATTGAAAAAACCCACTGTGGGGTTTATTCCAGGGAAGTGTCAGCATGCAGCAGTTGCAGTTGGGAGAGAGTGATGGTAAATCCCCTAGGACCATATTCCAGCCTTATCAGATGCCAGACAGTTGTCTAGAAGGGCCCAGCCTGGAGCTGCATTTCAGACACGTGTGCTGGAGAAAGGAGCTGGCTTTCCCTGGGGGATGGTCTGTGAAATGTTCAGCCCTTGGACTGGGGAGCTGCTGGTCTTGTGCAAAGAGAGAGAAGGAAAGGATTTTTTTGGAAGATGGAGTCATGTATCTCTGGCCACATGTCTTTTCTTCCCAACCTATGTGTTCCCTTCTTCAGTTACCCTCCAAGTCTACCTATGCACAAAACCCCCTTAGAAGCCCTTTCCCTTGAGTTGTCCATATATCCCCTCCATACCCTCCA
Organism: Scytalopus superciliaris; assembly: GCA_013400415.1. Lineage (NCBI taxonomy): Eukaryota > Metazoa > Chordata > Aves > Passeriformes > Rhinocryptidae > Scytalopus > Scytalopus superciliaris. The sequence continues at coordinate 62,225 of VXBX01003594.1, read as the reverse complement.
AAGGGGAAAGAGTGTTCTTTTCCTGTGTCTGTTGACTGTAGTCAAGACTTGGGAATGCTTCAGCCTTTCTCCTCAGCAGTAGCACTGACTGACTTCTCCATCCCATGGGAGGGTCTCACGGTTGCCTCTTCCCTTGCAGTCCATTGGCTCCGTGTACAGCGGGCTGATGCAGGGGGTGGGAGCTGCTGAGAAGGTGTTTGAGTTCATCGACCGCAAGCCCACCATGGTGCACGACGGCTCCCTGGCCCCGGACCACGTGGATGGGAAGGTGGAGTTCAGGAACGTGACGTTTTCCTACCGCACCCGCTCTGCAACGCAGGTTCTCCAGGTGGGCACCACGTGCTGCTTCTCCTCCGTGGCAATAACTGAGCCCCAGCCCTTGGGAAGCGTCAGCTGCCCGATGGGGACACGTCAAGGCAGGCTCAACACATGCTGGAAAACAGATTAAAAGAGAGCAGCGGGTGTTTAGGGCCAGCCTTCCTTACAAGGAATGAGGTTTATCAATAAAGCCCTTGTTCCCTGCTCAGGCATTAAACATGTCAGCATGGTACAGGCTCTGTGCCAAGCTGCCTTGGACTGTTTCCGTGGGAGAGGAGCTGGGATCATGAGAAGGGGGAGGCAGCAAAGAGGTCAGTCTGCTTTGCAGTTTTTATAGGACCTACTACATCAGCAGGCAAACTTGAAGTGATTTGGAGGCTTTTTGCTTCCTCAGAGCCAGGAGAAATGGCTGATGTGGCACATCACCAAGGCAGAGGGTCACCGTGGCCAGATTTTGGCTACTTTCCTAGTGTAGTGCCCAACGTGCTGCCCCAGGAGCCTGGGAAAAGCCCAGACCTGAGCACGCTCTCCCATCCATGTTGCAGAATGTGTCCTTCACCCTGCACCCCGGCAAAGTGACGGCGCTGGTGGGTCCTTCAGGGAGCGGGAAGAGCTCCTGTGTCAACATCCTGGAGAATTTCTACCCCCTGCAGGACGGGCAGGTGCTGCTGGACGGGCGTCCCATTAACATGTACGATCACAAGTACCTGCACTCCGTGGTACGAGCCACTGATACGTGTGTTGTGTATTTTAGCTACACCCGTGCTCAGAGGGGATGGATGGCAGTGCTGCATGTTGCTTTGGATCTGATCTGGCAACTTCTGATATGTTCACAAAGCTGGAGGTGGCCCAGGAAGTGAATTCGGGTAGTTTGTGTGGGTGGAAGTGAAAGGGATGGAGAGTTTCATGAGGAGGGGGAAGCCTTCCAAAAACAGAACAAAAAAACATGGTTTGTTTTGTATTTTTTGGCCGGTGCGGTAGAAATATGGTTTTGGTTGTTGGATTAATTATCATCTGAATTGTGTTTGGAAAAAGAGTTTTGCATTCCTCCAGCACTGTCTACCTTTAAGATCTTCAAGTAATTCTCAGTTAATGGGGAGTTAAACCACTCGGGATCCCGGCAGCAGCTGGAGCACCAGAGGGGCTGGGTAGTTTGCCTTGGAGAGGGGTCCAGCCCCTTGGCTCTGGTCTGTGTGTCAGCACAGATCAGCCTTCATCTCTGCAAGTAACTGGCTCCTTTGTTTGCCCCCAGAGCAAATGGCCCCAGTCAGCAGGAAAACCTGAAAACAATTGATCAGAGACAGGCTGGAAAGCCAAAGTCAGTGTGACTAATTTACATTCCCTGCCCGTACGGAGGGAAAATCAAAAGACAAGCTAATCTTTCAGTTTGGAAAGCCTGGTGTGGTGTTAGGGGCATGGGGAGAAGTCAATTAAAGTATGACTGTGTCCCCCCCTGGCTCTTTTCCTGCCCAGTTCTGAGCAATAGTTTGAAGGATTCGATTATTCCAATATCAAAGGTTTGCTAAAGCAGACTGAATGTGAGAGGGAGCTGCAAGGGCTGGAAGGCAGGACAGGGAGACTGTTGCTAAGCAATTAAGAAATTGCAGCAGTTATGTCCCCAACTTGCTAATTTGGGATTAAAAGATGCAAGAGGGCTCATTCAATTGGCCCAACTGGGATTACTGGCCTTGAACAGAAAATCAGCAAGAGCCTGGGAGAGAGTCTCTCCAGCCTGACTCGTCCCAGCAACTGGCTTTCCATCTTGGAAGGAGCAAACAGTGACAGGAAGGACACAGCAGGGTCTTGGAGGGGGAAGCCCATCCCAGATGCCAACGTACCACCATGGCATGAGGTTTCTCTCCTGGCTTCCCAGCAGGCGATGCAAACTGGGCTCCCCATGGTTAGCTGGAAGCTCCCACTGAGGCACTTGGTTCTGTACCTTTATCTCGGTCCTTGCTCAGCAGGACGCACTGCTCTGCCCTTCCTTTCTGCAGATCTCCCTGGTGAGCCAGGAGCCCGTGCTCTTCGCCCGCTCCATCGCCGACAACATTTCTTACGGCTTGAGCTCAGCCTCCTTCGAGTCGGTGGTTCAGGCAGCCCAGAAGGCCAACGCACACACCTTCATCACGGAGCTGCAGGACGGCTACCACACAGGTACAGCGTCACCCCAGCACGGCGCCTTCCCCGTCTGGCTGGCAGCTGAATTGGGTTTATGTTCTGACCCCTTCTTCTCTCCCTTGACCCAACAGAGGCAGGTGAGAAAGGGGCTCAGCTGTCGGGTGGCCAGAAGCAGAGAGTGGCAATTGCCAGGGCCTTGATCCGAGCCCCTCCCATCCTCATCCTGGACGAAGCCACGAGCGCGCTGGATGCAGAGAGCGAACACGCGGTGAGTGAGTGACTGGGATGTTTGGGCCAAAGAGATGATCTGGGTTTGGAGGAAAGACTGCAGCTTCAATTTCCAGCCTGTGGGCAAGCTTAGTCTTGACATGGTGTGGTCAGAAGGTTGAGTGAGATGCTAATTCCTTAGCAGGAATTTGCTTCCAACACTGCTGTAGCCACCAAGAAGGGAATAATTCCATGCTCACAGCAGTCAATGCCTGACAAACCTGGTGAAATAGGGTTCTCTGCTGATTTTTTCAATGTAGGAAATGTTAATTGGCATAACAGAGACTATGGGCATCCTTTTAGGACAGGATACAGACAAAGACCCTAAAAAAATGGTGGTGCATCGAGAGTAGGATTCCCTGAGCTCAGATCCCAGCCAAGGCACCAAGGAAGCCACACTTGCAGGAAGGGCCCTGAGCTTCCTGTGAACTGAACTGCTTTATCTGACTGGGATATGACAACCAAATAGCTCTACCAGCAGGAGTTTGGCCTCACTGATGTAAAGACACGAGGGAAAGCCTGTCTGAGGCTGGAGTTTGAGGCTGTGTCTCCCAGTACTGGAGGACAAGTGCTGCTGTGTGAGGAGTGTGAGCATCTGACCTTGGAGCAGCTCACAGGTCCTCTTGCCACATGTGTGATATCTGAGGTCACCCCAGGGCTGGTTTTGGCTACCCAGGGGTGTCAATATGACATGTACTCAGTGGCCACCTGCCTGCCTTTAGACTTCAGTGCTATTGTCTCTTGGCTGGAAAACAACTTGCCTTGCCTTCATACACTCGGGAAATAGCCCTACTTTTCTGAGCAGCTGCCTTTACCAGGTATCAGCTTCCTGCAGTCCATGCCAACGCCCTGTGGCCTCCAGATCTGTGGCCCAGCTGGCAGGCTCAGACCCTGTGCAGGGGTTGGTGAGCCAGCTCTGCTCGGGCACTGACGCCTTTTCTCCCCACAGATCCAGCAGGCGATTTACGGCGACTTGCAGAACCACACGGTGCTTGTCATCGCTCACAGGCTGAGCACTGTGGAGAGGGCACACAACATCATTGTGCTGGACAAGGGCCGCGTGGTGCAGCAGGGCTCGCACAAGGAGCTCATGGAAGAAGGAGGCCTTTATTCCAAGCTGGTCCAGAGACAGATCCTGGGGCTGGAGGGGGGCGGCACGGACAGTGGCCAGCCTGCAGCCCGGGGGGATTCAGCCAAGGGGCCCGGCGGGCTGGAGGAAGAGTTCAGGATAGACCATTCCCTGCCGGCCGTGGCACAGGACGATTACAACAGCACGGCGCACAAGTGATGGGCAGGCGGCTCGGACGCTCCCTGGACGCTGAGACGGAGGCGGTTGGTGCCCTGCAGAACACACCGTGCCCTCACCCTGCGTGTCACACCCCCCCATGCACCCCACAGACCCACACACACACCATAGAGCTTCCTGCAGCACCGTCCCTGCCGGCTGGGTAAACAGGGAAAACCCAAGGGAGTTGGGTCTTTAGCAATTCTCAGCGTTTCTACTGGGTTTCTTTTCTTACTACCAGTAACTCCTCTCGACTGGGACTTTTCTCCCATTGATATGCATGTGTAACTGCTACTAACTGTAATGGATGTTAAATGCATGCGAGGAAGGGAAGGTTGGAAACCCCTTCAGGAATTTCAGGGCGTGGCTTTTGTGGCTGGATAGAAAAAGGGTGACTTGTAACACAAGGTCCTGCTCCCGCCATCAATCCATGGGGCTAATCCAAAGTTGGCTGAAGTCTGTAGGGAGTTCCCCTTGCCTTTGGCAAAAACTGGATCACTCCCATGGAGCTGAATGCCGGGAGAGTTTTGCACTGAGTGCCTGCAGGCTCAGGCTCCCAACCATTGCTGCTGAGCTTGTATCATGTATTATCCATCCTTGCTGGGACAAGCCAGGGGACCGGGAGGCAGATGTTACTTTCAGATTCGCTCTTGGTGCTTGGTGGGTGTTTGTTTTTCAGGATGAAACGTTTTGCCATAACTGGGTTAGGTTTTGGGGCTTGGGGTTTTTTTGGTTTGATTCGTTTGTTGTTTTTTAAGGTATTTGTGTGCCCTGTGCAATGTCTGTCTGGCTCCAGCATCCACTGAAAATTGGTCTGTTATTTCAGAATTTTTTTTAACTCACAACCCAGGTGCTGGTTTGGAAAAACACTACTAAAGACAGGCATAAAACACTAAAAGACAGCACTTTATAAATCCCACCAAAGCTTTGTTCAGCTTCAGGCCGTGCTAGCGACTTCACTGCATGGGAAATCCGTACAGTCACTTTCCTTGAAGTCCAATTTCAGCTGCCTGAACTTTATAATGTGTTTCTTTGACTATAATTTATTTTAGTATGAGGGATAGAAAGAAATGTGTTGCTCCTAGCCCTTTGGGGTACTGGCTTTGGCTTTGTAGTGTTGTCCTGCTATAGACTGGTGAAAAAATCCTATGCAGCCAGGCAGATGCTGTTGAAAAAAATGGCATTTCTAGGGGAACACTGACTGCAGACTCTGCATAGTTAAGAAATTCTTTCAAGCACTTTAGCTCTCATGTTTTCTGATACTTGAATGCTGCTGCATTTTCCTTTTCAGCGGGTTTGTGTTTTTGTTATTGGCAGTGTTTTGTTTTCATTTAGTGATGTTTTACAGACTCTAAATTTAGTGTCCTTGAGGAGGGATGCTCAAAAAAATAAAATACTACCTCTGCCACTCGACGTCGAGCTGCTGTAGTTGGGGGTGTTTTTTGCATTCTGCGTTTTCAAGGTGATGTTCTTCTGAGACCACAGCTGAATGCAGGAACGCTCCACCCGTGTTCTGGCTCCCTTGCAAGGAATGACACGAGGAACCTACAGAGAACGAGGTATGTAAAAGACTTAAGCATCTGATAATGGCTGTGAGCCCAGCAGTTGGTATAACCTGCTGAATAACTCGTTTCATCCCAGATCCCCTTCGGAGTCAGTCTCACATGGAAGGACAGGCAGTCCAACCCGTTCTCAAAGCACAGCACTTCGTGACTGGAATCTTTTCAGCTGCTTGCTTTTGTGATATGATAAAAATCTATGCCTCAGAAGAAGAACAAGATCTCTTTTTGTCTTCCCTCCCTCCGCTTAGGAAACTCTGAACTCCTCAATTCACCCCTTCAGTAAATGGCCAAGTGTTCCTGCTTGATGAAAATTTGCACTGTGGGTATGAGGAGGTTGGGGGTTCCACCCAGTGCTGGCAGGCAAGTGATTAAATGACTCTTTCTGCATTTTTATCAGTACCTGGGAGCAGAATGTGGCCACCAGTTCGTAGAAGTGAAATTAATTTCTGCTTAATTGAAAAACTGGTGAAAAACCAAATTGGGTTACCTGGGAACTCAGGAAGCCAACTCACCCTGGGAAGTGCTGGTAGGACAAGGATCATTAGTACAGGAGATGCTGGGAAAGAGAACTTGATTGTCTCTTGTGTGTCCCTCCCAGGCAGTGCTGCAAAAAGGGAACCAGAAGATACAATCAGATTAGTTTTATTGCAAAGACTACAGTGAATTTCAGGAAGGGAACCCTGCTTCCCAAGCCTGTTGTGATGATGATCATTCCAGCATTGTATTCCCAGGTCAGGTCCAAACAGCAACAACTAAAATGACACATTGGAAACAGCAGAGTCTCTGCTGGTGGCACCAGTCCAAGCTGATAACAGGGCCTGACTTTGCTCATTGCCACAGGTGCTGAATTCTTTCTTCTGCATCCAGATAACCCAAGGCTACTTTTCCATTGAGCCTCTCATGTGGTGACATGAACAGGTCCCTTTATTGTGCTGTTGGTGTGTGACAAGTGGATCTGCCAGTGTGCTAAAGCCATGAAGGTTTTCTTATGGCTTGGAAGATGGGGGGGAGCCCCACACCCACTGGGGATCCAGCAGTACTAATCTAATGCAGATATTTCTGCTGGCCCAGTACAAACCCTGTGACTGTAGAGAAAATCCTGCTTTTCTAAATCATTCCAACTGTGCCTTCTTTTTGAAGTGAAAATTGGGGTCAGAGATGCCCATTAGCAAGACTAAGCCTGGCAGTGAAGATGTGCTTCAGCCAGGGCAGCAGTGGGAATTGCTCCAGTGCTGGAACACGAGCTGCTTCCTGGATCTGTGGGCAGTCTGTGTTTCAGGCTCTTCTCCTGGGAACATGGCCACTGTTCCCTCTGAAGCCCTAAACTGTAGTATTTTGTGGCTGTGGCTTTGCCCAGAGTTGACATTCACAGGGGAACATGAGCAAAATCAGCCCAAGAACTTCTCTGAATGATGGAAATAAAAAAATTCTTCTCAAAGGGAAAAGTCTTCCCAGGGAACTCAGAGGGGCTCATCTGAAAACCTTAACTTGGGGGCATGGCTTGAAGACTGTCAAGGCAGAACTGGAAACAATTAAGTATTTGAAAGCACAGTTGATGACAAAGGTTGACTGTACATTCCATGGCAGGGTGTTTTCCTCACAATTAATAAGCTCTAACCATTCCCTGTAATAAGTATAACCACAGCTTTATTTAATTTAAACATTGGAGAACCCAACCCAAGATGAAATTCAAGAGCAGATCCTACAGTCCTAGCAGTTCCCCAGGGTTATGTATTCACCTTTGCACAGACAGGGTCTGTGGCTGAGTGACCCAGTAAATGAGAACACTGTGATGGAAAAAAACACAGCTGTGTTATTCCAACAACTTGTCTGCTGGCACACCAACCTCTGCCTCAATAAGCAACTGTGTATGTTGCAGTGACTGTGCTTTCTAGGCCTTCTGTCTGGCCACAAGCAAACAGACAGAGTGTTTCTAGCTCAGGTTCAGAGATGTGTCTTAGTCTGGGCAGGAAAAATAGCAAATGCCTCTTCTACTCCAGCTTCACTGTGAGCTTAAGCCAAAGAAAATTTTGCAGGTCCATCAACCTGCTCCTGCCACCTGTGGCTCCCTGAAAGGCAGGAGACAGCACAGACACTTAATTCCTGCTCTCTCAGACAGCATATCTCTCAAACAGGATGGCTGTTTCTCTCTCAGGATGCCAAATATGCAGGTAATTTCCATGTGTGAGGGAATGTGGATTGTGAAATATAAACAGAAGTATGGGCTGTAATTAATATAGAGAAGGAAGTTAAATTGCAAATAAGCCTGAAAACTTATCTCTACATTAAGCAACCAGACTAATAGGGGTTAATATACACCAAAGATTAGATTTGCAAAGTGAACGTGTACGTAACCAACCAGTTTTTCCAGGAAAAGAAAATAAGTTGTGAAGGTGACTTGCAAAATATGTCTAAATCTAATAAATATGCATAAGTACAGCCCTACTGACTGTAAATGGATATGGGGTAACAGAAGTAAATCCAAGATCAAGTTTAAATAGGAAAAAAATCTACGATCTTATTTAAACCAGTCTGGATGCAAGTTCTCCCCAAGATTTATTCACCATGACATGGTTTCCACTGTAATCTTCCCAATTTTTTTATTCAGTTTCTCCTGGAATAAGAAATCCTGACTTCTGTAGTTTGCCTGCTTACACTTTTAATGTTCTTGAATGCTGTCACCCTTCAAAAGAATTTCAGCAAAGGGAAATAGGAACCAGGGCTGGGGAGATGATAAATCTCAGCCTGCAGCACTGCAATATTTGATAAACCAGGATTTTGGACTAGAGGGATTATCTGCAATCCTTCATATTCGGTCCAAGTGATGTGCTGTCACAAAACCTTTATGTTTCATGAAGACTGGGGAATGGGAAGGCACCCTCCTATTGGTCTAAGTAGAAAATATAATTACACAAAAGCAGCTGAACTCTATCTTGGTTCAACTTTAGCTGCTTTTCTGGACCACTGGAGAACTCAATCACGTGCAAGTGCTGATCAAAGTACTCAAAAGCAGACCAGGTGTTCAATGTAGACTCTCCTCCAACATCTCCAGAACCCAAATTACCTACACAGGGAGCACACAATCTATGTTGTACTTGAGCACAAATTAGTTGTGTTCTCCCTGTGTATTTTGGGAGGACTTTGTTGTTTTGCATTATGGGGCTTCTAATTTTAATATAGATTAGCATTGGCTAATTCAAATAATCCATCCTTGATGTCTAGAGCAGTGAACTTCCACCAACCCCATGCAATATAAGGAAAAAATAGTTACAGAAAAGCTCTTTAGGTGACTCTAAACCACTTTTCCCAGCAGCATATTGACAATACAATTGTTATCACACTGTAGTGCCCTTCACCAGAGATTCTCACTCACAGCACCTCTACAGGGATTGCTCTTCAAGTGTGAACTTTTCCTCTCCACCCTGCCTGGGACTGAGTTGTTACTCCTTTTTTTAAGTAAAAGGCACCACGGTTGAGAGAAGCTGAGAACTCCACTCAGGATCACTCAGCAAGGCAGTGGTAAAACTAGATTTACAACATGAAGCTGACTCAGACTCTTCTAAACCACACTTCCCCCAAACCATTTATTTAGCTATGGTATGAAGTTCAAATCTCCAGCGTTCTGGGAAGAAAGGGCTTCTTTTAATCGCTCAGCTAATTCCTCTGTGTGTNACTCTTCTAAACCACACTTCCCCCAAACCATTTATTTAGCTATGGTATGAAGTTCAAATCTCCAGCGTTCTGGGAAGAAAGGGCTTCTTTTAATCGCTCAGCTTATTCCTCTGTGTGTGTGTGTGTGTGTGTGTGTGTGTGTGTGTGTGTGTGTGTGTGTGTGTATTTAAACGTGTTTGCAGGTACCGATTTACAGTAGGTTTAACACGAGGCTGTAACTCTGCCTGTTTGATGGGCATGTGCAAACGTGGGGTGTGTGGTATCACGTTGGCAGGGTGACTATCTTTTGGTTTTAAATAACCAGGCCGGGCTGCCAGTGACTGTGCAAAGCCAGGGCCCTGCCAGGGGGCACAGCTGCTGACTCACCTGGAGCACAGCACATACCTGCAGCAGGTCTTGGGGTGGATGAGTGGGCACATGCCCGTATCTCTAATCACCTTCTCCACACCCTCAGCAAGCTCAGCTCACCTTCCTGCTGCACAAACACCACTCTTACATCCTCCTGGGTACACTCAGTTTGCATCAGGGCTGTGGAGTGAGCAGCCAGGAGGGCTGGAAGGCTTCCTCTAGCAGGGTCACCTTGCTGGCCGCTGTTACCTGGGGATAATAATGACAAAGAGGGTTTCTGGGGTGGGGTGTGAGAGGCGTGGGGAGCCAAGTTTAGTTATAGGACAAAAGAACAGCCATAAAGCTGTCACATCATCACTCTGTCCTGCCAGGAACTGCTGGGCCACTTCCTGAATGTGACTGCACCATCATCGTATCCGTGATGGATCCAGTCACTGCGTGGACTTTTTTTTGAGTTGGATCAAAATATCCACTCCAAAGGACAACGACCACAGGGCCATTCCCTACCCCCTTCCCTCGGCTCAGGTGCTCATTCTGGCTTTTCCCACACCTGGAAATGAGCACACCCACACCCACACAGGTACAAAAGCAGGCCGGGAAGGTGGTGCCTGCCACTGATGCACATAACTTAGGCACTGTTAACACAATTAATTGTTTCCAGGCGTAATTGTCTTTATCAGCCCTGCTAACAGCAGTAGTAATTGGGGAGCTGCTGCTGCTCCTCAGGGTTACCACACAGTGCCTACTGCAGAGCTGGTGACTAGGCTGATATAAATCAGAAGAACAAAATGTATGGTGTTTTAATTGATGCAGTTCTTGCTACATTACATTTCAAAAGCATTTAAACTCGCCATGAAATACATCTTTGACAGATTATTTATTGACCTTCACTCTTGATGAAGAATAGTGCTTAACGCAGACCAAATGACCCAGCACCAAAGCTTGGCAATGTAAGACTTTTAGCTATTTTTAACATAAATTGGTATTCAGCCTAGGCTTGAGAACAATAATGCAATCACTCTTTTGAGATTGACTCCAGCCAAGCCCCAACCTGGTAAGGAAATGTGAGTTAAATGATTCTACCGATTTTCCTTCCGAACTTACAGCTGTGGAGTTTTAAACAAAAGGAGGACAGGAGTGCCTGCAACACTTCCAGGCAGGAGCGCTGGGAATGCTGTGTTTGGTGGGGATGTGAAGGCTCTGAGGGCACAGCTCTGCCAGGAGGGACACAGGACAGAGCCCAAGCCATGCCAGCAACCCCACGGCCACCACCTCGAGGGCTGTGTCCAGTGCTGGCCCCTCGGACACTGAGGGGCTGGAGTGTGTCCAAGGAAAGGGCTGGAGCAGCAGGAGCGGCTGAGGGAGCTGGCGGGGCTCAGCCTGGAGAAAAGGGGGCTCAGGGGGACGTTCTAGCTCTGCAACTCCTTGACAGGAGGGGGCAGGCTGGACATCAGGAGGAATTTCTTCCTGTAAAGGGTGGTCAGGTACTGGAAGGGGCTGCCAGGGAGGTGGAGGAGTCCCCATCCCTGGAGGTGTCGACAAGGCGGTGGTGTGGGCTCACAGGTTGGAATCCACGATCCCAGAGGTCTGTCCCAACCCAACTGACCCTGTGACCCCTCAGGACTGGGAGGACCTTGAGCACATCACACAGCACATCACACAGAGCACATCACACAGCTCCCTCCATGTGGGGCTCTGCCCGGCCTTGCCCTTGGGGGCTGCACTGTGCCTGCTGTGGGGGTCACCCCACAGACCCCCCTGGGGCTTCAGCCCCCCCAAATCCCCCAAGGGGTTTCACCCCACAGATCCCTCTGGGCTTCACCCTCTAAACCCCACAGGGCCTTCACCCCACAGACCCCTCTGGGGCTTCAACCCCTCAAACCCCTCTGGGGCTTCAGCCCCCCAGACCCCCCAGGGCCTTCACCCCACAGACCCCTCCCTGAGGGACTTCACCTCACAGATCCCTCTGGGGCTTCAACTCCTCAAACCCTCCAGGGCCTTCACCCCACAGACCCCTCTGGGGCTTCACCCCCCCCCGCAGCGCCCCCAGAGGTTTCACCGCACTGACCTCCACAGGGGCTTCAC
>VXBX01003594.1:30595-50425 GCA_013400415.1 Scytalopus superciliaris | reverse complement strand
CCTTGCTTGCCCCTTCCCTTCCCCTTCCCTTCCCTGCCTGCCCCTTTCATTCCCTACCGGCCCCTTTCTCCCTCCTGGCCCCTTCCCTTCCTTACTTGCCCTTTCCCCTTCCCTTTTCCTTCCCCTTCTCTTCCCATTTCCTTCCCCTTCCCTTCCCCTTTCCCCTTTTCCTTCCCCTTCCCTCCTCCCTCCCGGCCTTTTGTTCGGGGGGCGATCGGTGCCCGCCGGGTGCCACAGGAAGGGGTGAGGGCTCTCTCCGGGCTGGAAAGGCTAAATAAAATGAATTAATTCCGTGCCGAAGGCGGGCTCGGCTCAGCCCTGCCGACAGCCCCTCGCTCTGTGCCTTGGCCGCGGCGAAGGGTTTTGTCGGGGGTGAGTCGGGAGCAGCGTGGAAGGGATTTCATGTCGGTGTGCCCCGGGCTGTCAGGGCTTTCCTGCCGGGTGTCTGTGCCTGTTTGGAGTGCCTTTGTCGGCGCGGCAGACTCTCCACTCGTGCTTTTGGATCTCTGCTTCTTCACGGCTAAATAGGAGGCTGTTTCCTTCCCTCTCCCCCCGCTGTGGTTGCCCTTAAGGAGGTTTTCTGTGTGCCAGGGTTGCAGTTCTGATAGGAGACTGTTCTGGGTTGATTTTGGCCACAGATGTGTCTGAAAGGCTCCCTCTGTGTGGTCAGCTCGCAGCGCAGAAGACGAAACCATCTCGATGCAAACTTTAAAAGAAAGAATTGTGCTGTACTTCTCTGGGTCTTGTATTTATCAGTTTTGTTGATTTTTTTTTTTTTAATTAGAGGACAAAAGCCCCCCGGGGGGGGGGGGAGAGGGCAGTATGTTCTTGAGAAAGAAGCTTAGTTTGTTAAGTTAAATCAATTATAATTGTGTTCCCTTGAACTAAGATTCCTTCTGGTGCTTCTGAGGAAGCTGTTCTGGATCACCTCAAGCCAAATTGTCAGTGTGTTACACATGGAGAGAGGCCCAGTGAAGCTGAAGCCGAGTTAACGAGGTGTCCTGGAGAGTTTATTTGCTGTATTATGCAACAATTTATATTTTGAACCTCGTGTCAGTAGATTTGTGAGAGGGGGCCAGGCATAATAGCTTATATTTTGAGAACTTGGAAGAAACAGGGATTGCTGTGGTGAGTAAAACATGGAGAGACCTCAGAGGCCCCGTGGTTTGCGGGGGGCAGGAGAGCCCTGCTCCATAAAAACTGTTTAAGGAGAGCCAGTGGGTTATAATGGGCTTAACTTTGTAAAGATGTAAACGGGGGCAGTGCTGCTGGTTTCAGCGTGACCTCTGACAAGGGACATGAGGTCTGGCTCAGTGGGTTTTATTATTTGTTTGTCAATATGCACTTAAGACTGTAGGTCAGAAGTGACAGAAGACCTCATGATCTCAGTAGAAAAGATCCTCTCTCACACACGGGCACACAGTCTCAGTCTGCCCCTCCAGTTTTCCTCTTTAGCTGGCATCAGAAGGGTTCTAAATTGTAGAGTGAGGTTCTCTGGGCCCCAGGGAATATTTTGTGGTGTTTGGAAAGTGTGGCCGGGTTTGGAGGTGCTCAGGCTGTGTGGAAATATGGCTGTGCTGCTGCTGTCTGGCATAATCCTCTTTTATTGGATGTGGAGGCTTTTACTGGAGTCTGTTCAACCAGAAATGTGTTTACTCACCTTGGAAAGAATTGGCCATGCTTGAGTATTTCTTCCTCGTTACGGTTTTGCCTTCACTCAATTGTTTACTGCTTGAGCCTGTGCTGCTGAGACCTGAATTTTCACTGTGGCAGGAAGAGGGAGAGAGGGAAATGCTGAACGTTAAGAAGGAACTATGCTGACTTCACTGCTATTTGGCTGTCAGTCCATATGTGTCTAGGTTGTAGGGTTATTCCAGAGTCCTTCAATTCCTAATTTTACTGTGACATGCCAATTAAATCACGATTCCTGAGTTAATTCTATGAGATCACTTGTATTTTCAGTGGCAAAGTTGGCTAAAGCTGATTATTCCATAATTGAAAAACCCCTTTGTTCTCCATGTTGCAAGGGAAACCCAGCTCAAACCCTGATGTTTTGCTCACAAAGAGGAGGATTTGGAAAACTACTCAGCTTTCTTGCTAATCGCTAAAAATAGGCACTTCCAGCCTTAAAGGGAATGTATTCCTGTGTGGCATTTGAGCAGGGTTTGTGTGAGTCAGTGTGTAGGGGGGGTGTATCTGTGTGTGCCCACTCACACATGCCTGTTCCCGGGGTGATGTCCCCCGGAGTGTCCTGCTCCCGTGTCCCCAGGTGGGTGAAACTCTGCCTTCAGGGCTCAGCTGCTCCTTTTCCTGTCTCTGAGGTTGGTTTTGCAGCCTCTGGGCTCTCAGTGCTTCAACAACCAACAACATCTTGTCTGTTAGAAAGAGGAAGGAAGCCACTTGTCTGGTACTCTGAGTCTTTTAAAATTGAGGAGGGCTTTCTTTTTTATAACCCTTTCGGGTTAATCTCTGTAGTATATCAACAGTATTCATCTTCATGAAATAGAGAATCACAGTTCAGGTTGGAAGGGAACTGAAAGATCATTTAGTTCCAAACCCCCTGCTATGGCAGGGTCATAAAAACCTTGTTTATAAAAGTGAATCTCGATGTGATAACTCTAAAAAGCACAGATGAGAGAATTGGTGACCTGACACTAGTGGTAATTTGATGAATTTCTCATGTGAAAATGAGTTTTCTTTTTATCTCCTGGAGCATCCCTTTTTGTAACACTGCAATATTGTGTTACTGACTGCTGAGGTTCCACTGCCAAAAATGATTCACTCTTCAATACCTTAATTGTATGAAATCAAGAAGTCAGAAATGTATTGCTTCCTCTCATTCCAGGATTTCAGAGTACACTGGCAAGCACAGAAGGGATTTTTGAGTGCAGTCCTTTTCTCAAAAACTGATTGAAAAGATGAGGCAGGGCAGAAAGTCCAAGTTAAACTGTGTACTCGTGCCCAGATTTCTTGGATTCCCACTGTCCTAAAACCACACTGTGCAAGTGGTTATGTTCTCGTTGGCCAAACATGAAATTTAGTTTCAAAGTCAGGAGTTAGACTTGGTGACAACTACAGATTTTTCTCTTCCAGCTGAGCATCAAATGAGTGACCTGCCCGTGTCTTATGGGTGCAAATTGCAGGGCTGGGTGTCTGTTCCCTCTGCAAGGAATGTTTAGGAACTGCAACTTACCTTCTAAGCTTTGTCATTTTTAAAAGCTAATACTGAGTACTCAGAAGATCTAAATTTAGCCAATCTAATTACTTTGCAGTATGTTTTAATATTTATTACAGAACAGATGTTGTTAGGGGGTGTATTATTCACTGGTCCATGATCTTCTGTAAAACAAGTCTCTCTTCTCCTACTCTGCACCTGCCAGCTCCCATTTCAGGGGTTAATTTGACACTCCAAATGTACATCCTTGCACTTCTGCAGTGTGACTGCATGTTTTATTCCTAATTTACAAGGATGTGCAAGTGAAGGAGAATGTGGGAACGATAAAGGTTAGAGAAACCTAAACCTAACGTGGATGTGTCCTGTGTCTAAAGCAATTAAAACGGCGCCGCCCAAAGCTGCTTTTATTTATAGCTCCTTAAGAGACTTTTTCTCGAAGGTATCAGGAGACTCCTTGCTGTGTTAGTGGCCAAGGAAGCTTATAATTATAGCAGCCCTTGCTGGACTTTGTGGGATTCCAGTTGGGATTGCAGTTGCTCAGTGTCCCAGGACTCAGTTCTGGGAATGTGCTTTTGGATGAACAGGGGTGATGCTTCTCAGAGGCATTTCACACAAATAGCTCCTGCTGCAAACCATTATTTTGGCATGATAAACGTTTATAGTACAAGTGTTGCTAAGCTGGTACTAGTTCTGCTTTAATTTCACCCAGCATTTTTCTTCTTTTTCTAAAAGTGGGATGAAACAAAGCTGCAGCTGATGGAAGTAGGAGAATCTCAATTTCCCAAGTAGCTGCTGCTGCCTGTTCTTGGAAGTACTTATTAAATAAACCCTGGAGTACAATTATTCAAATTATTTCTGTTAAAGAAACTAATTTTTTAAGCAGCTTAAGTTTTGTAGTGCCTCATAAACCCTGATTTTTGTCTTTTATAACCTCTGTACATTCATGGCTTCGTTTTCTTGCAGCGTGCAGTTGGGTTTGAGTGGTCTGCCCAGTGGTGAGCAATCCTTGTACCATGAAAATCCTGTTACAGGCAGGTCAGGATTGCCCCGTTTGTCCCATTCAGAATTCACAGTGAGGGCTTAGCAGTTAAAAAAAAAAA
Organism: Scytalopus superciliaris; assembly: GCA_013400415.1. Lineage (NCBI taxonomy): Eukaryota > Metazoa > Chordata > Aves > Passeriformes > Rhinocryptidae > Scytalopus > Scytalopus superciliaris. Next base: position 46,150 of record VXBX01003594.1, on the reverse strand, counting down.
AAAAGGCATCATATTAATATTGTCTCGTGATTCTGACTGGTATTTCTCATCTAGTTCCAGATCAGTGTTTCCTGCCTGCTGAAGTGCTCGTGGCCTCAAGAGCCTTGCTAAGAATTCTGCTGGAGTCCCATGCTCCTGGCTGATTTCCCTTTAATAACCTTTTTCCTTGCACTTCCAGCGGGCAGGTGACCATCCAATGCAGGAACAGTTCCCTGCTAACACACATTTTTGTCACATGGCAACAACAAAATAACTTGTGTTGGGGTTTATTCTTTCCTCAGCTTTTGTCTTGGGCCTGGGGAAGGCTGTGAATGGCTGCTGAAAGCCTGCTTTGTGCTGCACTGATAATCTTAATAGACTGCTCATGCTGTACTGGGGCTTTGACGCTTGGATGAATTTGCAACTGTTTTATTTTTGTTGGGTTTTAAATTAGTCATCGTTTTTCCAAGTTTTGCAAGTTTTTCTAGAGTGCTCCTTAGGCAAACTTTACAGTGTTTGCTCTCTGATTTCCTTGAATTCCCACATGCAGGGGAACAGTTACTGGAAACTTTCTTACACAGACCTTAACATCAGTGCCAGAGATTATTCTGGTTTGTAAAATCGTGCCTGTATTCAACTTGCATTGCTGTGGGATTGTGTCTGTTCTGTTTGGTGGGAAATAGAACTCACTTGTTGCACAGACTTCGAAATTCTTTGTGATGTGAAGTATTTAAATGTTCTGAACAGGTGGATGAGTATTCACCAGCTCCTCCTTAAGTTTCATTAAACATCATTCTTAAGTTGACTTTGTATTTGAGAAACTGGTTCTTCTCCTGGTTTTGGGTAAGATTTGAGTTTCTCATCTCTTCCAGTGTCCATTGTTAGAAGAAATCTGGCACAGACTAATGCTGGAAGTGAAGACCAGGAGTGACACTTGGATTCGTTTTTAAATGTCAGTCATGATTTTGTTCAACTTCTGTTAAAAAAATTTGCCCTTCTTAGAAGTGAAAAAAGATGAGTCATTCAGTCATGTGTGTTTTCAAGCACTATAACTTAAAGTGCAGTTACAAACACCTTAATTTCTTTTACTTTTAAGGAAGTATTTTTAAAGATTTTTCCTGAAATTTAGACTAGTCTATAATTACTAGATATCAGCTGCAAAGGACAGGACAGGATGTCACTCTGCCTTAGATGGAGGTGGCTCATATTAGTTATATTTTCCTTATTTTTGCAAGTCAGATACATTATATCATACTAATATTTATTGATTTTTACACATTTGAAATTATTTAAAAGTGAAGTTATCCAGCAAATCCTTATAGAACATGAGGCATTTGCTTCCTCCTTCTCCTCCCTAGTGCTGTTGAGAGACATTCTGGTACTTGAGCCAAGAGGCACCATCAGCTCTTCCTTCTCCTCTTTGCTGTGTGTGATTTCAGTTAAAGGTTCCCTTTCCTGGGATTTGTGCCCTTGAAGGGTTTATAGGTTTGTGTTTACTGGGTTTTTTTCTCTCCTGAGTAAATGTTCTTCATCCTAAAAGGGAGATCAAGGTTCACTCATTAACCTGGTCTTCCCACGCTGGCTCTGCACCTTTGACATGAGAATATCAGCCTTGCAAGCAGAGAAGGTACCAGAGCAAACTGGAATCCCTGCAGGGAAATGGTGAACTCACTGAAATGGTGAAAGAGGCACCAGAAACCATCAGTCTTTTTGCACACAGTTTTCCTTGGCTGGCTCTTCAGAAGAATAACAGGGCTTGTGGTGTTGGTGATTGATAAGGAGCTGGATGCCAGTAATTAAGCTGGTAAATCCTGTGTATTTTAATTCTATTCATAATGGTTTGGAAAAAAATGCAAAACGAGGGGACTTCAGCTTTCTGGAAACAACAGTCTTAACAGGATTGGATCATATGAGAATAAACAAATGGAAACCAGTTTAATTTAAATTATTTTGCATTGGATTCAAAATCAAGAAGAGAGGATTTTCTTTTTATTCTTGGAAAGGGTTCAAATTGAACATGAGCATAGGACTTGAAGCTTACTTAGGCTTGATATGAGAACCTTGAGAGGACAAAGCGATACTGAAAGTATAATTTGTGATTTTCATAATTTGGTGTAGAATTTTGATTGATGAGGAATTTAGGACTCAGCATTGTCCTTGACTTGATTTTTTTAAAAGAAGTTCAGGGGGAACAGGGTTAAAGAGATTAAAACTTTGGTATTTGAAGAGCAGTATCTGGGAACAGAGGGGTGTTTAAGTAACACTGAACCAATTTCGAATTTAGCAAGTTAAAGCAGCGTATAAATATTTCAAAAGGAAGTAAATGCTTTCAAAGAGAGTTGCCATGCTTGGAAAAACACCGGAATTTTCATCCTGTCCTTTTCTGGGGCTTTTAAACAGCTCATTTGGGTTCCCCCTTTTCCTGCTCCTGAGGTGTGGCTCTGGAGCCAGCCAGGAGTGTGGAAGGGGGAGGCAGCCCCTCGGGTTTGCAGTGCCTGCAGGGCACTGGTCTGTGAGTGGGCTCTGCTGGAGCCAAACAGGGAGAACAGGGGCTGGAAGGGGCACGCTGATGGAGGGGCTCACAAAAAACATACCCAAAGTTTTGTTGAATTTGAAGGCAACTTAATAGAATTGGTCTGGTGTGTCATGGGAAGACTATTCCACTTGTCTGTTCAAGCTGAAAATGTGAAATCAGATCCCTTGGTTGGGTTTTGTTTTTTTTTCCCTTTTGATGTCTGAATATTTTAATGATTTAAATGTGACACCCAGGACAGACTTCCCCAAACGCTCAGCTTTCCCAAAGCTCCTGAAGGATGTCTTGGTAAATTCCTGTGCATATGTGAGTGTGGCTGAATCTTGGGCTTGTGACAGTTGTCATTTGTTCTTTAGGAATGATGTCTTTAGGCTAGGAAATGTTAAGCAGAAAGAATAAACTGGAAAAAAAAAAAAAAGAAGAAGAAGAAGCAGCTTTTGGCATTAATCCAGGATTGGTTCAACACAGTTGGGGAAGAATATTCTGGAGAAGGCACAGTAATGATGCAGTCCTTGGTTTTTTGCATGTTAACAAGATAAGGGATGACATTTTGCTGCACTCATGGCATCTTGCTGCTGGAATTCAGATCTTTTGAAGGGCAGCTGTTGCTTTATCTGTCATTGTTCATCATTTGTTCATCAGTGGCAGGTCCAATACCACAGCACTCATTTTTACAGAGAGCTTACTTTTGTTGTTTGTTTAAAAGTTTTCAAATTTTTATATTGTCTTGCTTAATAATTTTGCTGTTATTTCAGACACTTTATTTTTTTTTTTAATTTATTTCTTTCCAGGCCCAAAATGTTCAGCACAGCAAGGACATGACTCTGGCCAGCAACCGCAGTCTGGCAGAAGGCAATCTCTTGTACCAGCCAAAGTTGGAGTCTTTGAAATCAAATTTGACTGAAAAATACCAAGAGCTGCAAGTTCTTTTTGAAGCATACCAGATAAAGAAAACAAAACTAGGTAATGCTTGCTGTTGACAATTACAATTTGCTGTTTTCTAAGTGAATGTAAATGTGCTGCCTGTTTGTTGTTTGGTTTTTTGGTGTCTCCTTTTTAGCTGTGTGAATTAGGGTACAAAGTGAAATGTCATTCTTGTGTAGTTCTGAACTAGATCATAGTTGTGATGATTTATTCAAGTGTCTGTTCCACCTGGTGACAGACACTGTGGATTCTTTCTTGTTACTGCCTGTTCCTGACCTGCTCTTCTTGAAATGATCAGATCCATTTACCTTGCTAAAGAGCAAAACATAAGTTGAATTTTCAGTGACTAATCGTAAATCAAACAGAATATTGCATTGACCTTTCAGTGCATGCTGAATCATGAAGTACTGCACATCTGATTCTGCACTTGCTGAAGTGCTTTGGCTTTCAATATTATAACTGTATCATTGTAATTAAATTCCAGCTTTCAGCACTCTGGCAGTATTCTTACTGTATTTCTTACTGTAGTACACCCTGTCTGGAACTCCTTGTGCACTGTGCCTCAGAGATTGCTGTCATTTTCTGTTCTTTCCGTGCCATTCCAGACAGACAATCCAGCAATGCTTCCCTGGAGACCCTGCTGGCTCTGCTGCAGACCGAGGGGGCAAAGATTGAGGAAGACACAGAGGTAATGACAGAGCACTCCAGTTCTGCCCCTCACACCCATCACAGAACTCCCAGTGCCCATTGCTGCAGGGCAGAGTTGAGCATGTGGTACACTCAGGGATACTTCTAAGAATATGGTCTGGGCTCTGTTTGGAATTTCAGTGAGCAGCCTTTTGGTTTCAGCAATTTATTTTTTTTTATCTGAGTGGGTTTTTTTTACTCTCAACGTCTTTGAAGTTTGAGAGAGAAAATGCTTGTTTTTAGAAAAGAAAGCCAAACCTTCTTAGTTCCTTGGCTTTGCCTTCAGACTCATAGTGTATAAAAGTGGAATCTTTTCTTAATGGTGTTTCCCTGGTATATGTATTACTTCATTATAGATGTCAATTAGCCTAATAAAAAACTGCCTGCACTGTTTTTTCTCCAACATTTCCCATGAAATATTCCCTTATGTTTTCAACATGTCTGTCCAAGTGCCAGTGGTCACCACTTGCTGTGACACCAGTGCTTGAAGGGTGGTCTGACAGGAGTGTTTGGCTTTGCTTGCTGATTTTCCTGCAGGCATTTTCTGTAACTCTATCAGGGGGGAAAAACTGCTTATTAGCCTTAAGTTGTGCTCACAAAAAGACACTCCCAGGACAAGCTGGATTTTGTGATTATATGTTTGTTCACCTCTTGATTATTAAACATCATTTACTCAAAGCCACAAGTAAGGATGAGTATTAAGCCTGACTTAGCAATAATCTGCCTCTGTGTGCTGAGTCTCACAGAGTTCTCGGTGTTTCTGCTGGCCTTGAAGCAGCTCTGAGCAGTAATTCAGCTTAGCTGGCAATCTGGAAAGCTGTTCCTTCCCATCTCTGATGAGCAGGGAATGCTCAGAGCAAGACTCAGATGTTCTTACTGCTCTTCCTTCAGTAGAAATTTATGCAAAAATGATATTTAACTGCCAGTGCTTCTGAGTAATAACGAACTCAAAGTTCTGCTCAGAATTCTTAGTATGCCAGTCATCTTCCATATGCCAGCTGGAAAATCACAGGCAAACCGCTATTTTTAGGGCGTGAGCCATTTAGATTCTGTTGCAGTGCGCTGTTTTCTGAGGGATTGTTCTGTATTTGACAGAACATGGCAGAAAAATTCCTTGATGGCGAAATCCCCCTGGATTCCTTCATTGACGAGTACCAGAGCAAGCGGAAACTGGCTCACCTGCGGCGGGTGAAAATCGAGAAGCTCCAGGAAATGGTGCTGAAGGGACAGAGACTCGCTCAGGTGCAGGCGCCGGCTCAGCCCAGGGCGCCCGAGGCAACACCAGCACCTCCCGATTCCTACAAGCCGGATGCAAACACTCCTCCCTCCGTCGTGCCCCGGCGGATCCCCCCTCCTCCCCCGCCCTCCTCGGTCCCAGCAGGACGCTTCCCTACTCCCTTCACTGCAGCCGTGAGCTCAGGACCAGCTCTTTCTTATCCAGGTGCTCCGTACCCTCCTCTCCCGCCTCGCCCAGGGGATGTTCAGCCCGCGAGTCAGATGCCACAGCCAGGATACCCGTCTCAGTTTGTACCACAGTATCCTCCAGTCCTTCCCCAAAGACCGCCTCGCATTCCACCACATCCTGGCTTTATCCTCCAGTAAATATTCCGGTGCGCCTGACTTACTGTATTGGTGCTTATATTTCCTTTCTCCCCCCATCAGAGACTTGCTGTAGCAATGGGAAGCCTCTGTTCTTTGCACAACGGAGTACAAAGGCCGAGCTGTGGCACAGAGGTTTGCAATTGCTTCGGTAAATGTGACGATGTTTGTTTTCAAAGGTCAGCGATGACAAGGCTTGCCTGGGAAGGTGAGACGGTCTAAATTTTACAAATCCATCACATCAGGGAACCCCATACGGTGGATTTCGTGGTGTTACCAGTCGAGTCACCCTCTGAATTCTTTAGTGCTGGTAGATCAGCATCCTCTTCTGCTCTGGTGTGTTCCCATCCCAGCTGGATGTGTGTGGGGCAGGCGGGGGGCTGGCTGTGTCTCTAAGGAATTCTCTGGCCGTGCCAGGGTTTGGATTGTCAACAACCATATCCACTGGGCAAGGGGCATGCACTGCACCCCCTTGACATCCTTTTGCATTCAGGGCCAGGTGCACAACATTTTCAGAGCTCACTGAGCTGAAACTCTTGTCAGAACGTGTTGGGTGTTTTTTAGACAGGGAAAGCTACAAGAGTTTCGTTTCTGCATTTCAGTTGTTACCTGAGAGTTTTCGTAATCATAGGCACCCCTTCCACTCCTGAACAGATCAATACCCTCAAAGTCCTGGTCTCTTGAAATGAAACTAAACTGTTTGTAGAGCCAGTTTAGAGTTTTATAGACACTTTACCAGGCAGTTTTATTTCCTTGCCTATTAAGACTTTTTCTTACAGTTGTTTTTTTTTCTCCTTTTCCACACCTTGGATACACAAGTGATTTTTTTACACAGGTGCTTAGCTTTTGATATGTGATTCCAGGGATCTAGGCAGGGTATTTTCTTAATCAAATACTGGATTTTCACATGTAATTGCCCACTTGAAGATTCACAGTTTCGTTTTATCCCTTAACTCTGGCTTGGCAGAACTATTTTTAACGTCCCGTTTCCTTTAGGTTTGCAGTTTTGGGCATGTGTGTCCATCTGGAATTTGCAGTTAATGTCCCTCTGCAAGCAGGCAAACCAGAAAAGCTTTTTGAGCTTCATGGTGGCTGTTTGCATTTTACAGAATCTGTTCTTGACTTATGCCAGTGGAGAGGGAGGCATTTTAGGGCAGCTCAGATTTCACTCTCAATGTGACTCTTGAAGCCTAAGGTGCAGACATGTGCTGGTATTTTAATCCAGCACTGGGGGAGGCAAATCTTAACACTTGTTGTTTGCACAGAATGTGTCTGTGAATTTGTTATCAATCAGTCCAGAATCTGTCATAGCCCCTGGTTATTTCAGAGCATTTTGGTATCACTGTCCTGGAATGCACTACATTGTTTGGAAGTTTGTACTACAAACACCAGTCAGAATAGAATATTTATTTTTTTTCCTTTATATAAGGCCCTGAACTGTCCCTTAATCATTTCCTCTGGAGTGTGGTGCTTAGCAAATACTAATCTGAAATTAAGCTCACAACAGGAAGCTCTCGATTCTGAGAATAGGGTCGTTTGGCTTGTTTTGCCTTGTAAGACAAAGGGCAGAAGGCTGGTCAGGGCTGTTGGCACCTGAACCGATTCCCCAGCGTCAGTCTGGCAAGTTTTTATACGTGGGGGATTTTGTGAAGCAACGTGCATTGGGTTTGTTTGCAAAGTGTGTTTTTTCTGTAATCTAGTGATGGTACAGGATGTGTTTTTTTTAAAAATAGTGTAATATCTTTTCTTGGTATTATTTTCTCACTGAAGCTTCGTATAAGCATGGTTAATTATGACTCGTTTCAAAGTAATTTTGCTGTGCTTTTAGTGCTGGTATTTGGATGGCAGCTGTTGTATCTGGATCCTAAACATAAGTCTGCTGTAGAAATGGTTTGTGTCCTGCAAAGAATTGAAGTGGATGGGAGCTACCAGGGTGGTGACTGAGTACAGAAACGCATACTTTGAGCCTGCTACACAAAAACACTCTCAAATCAGTTTTACTAAGATCTAATAAAAACAGCCAGGTATATTTTACACTTATCAAGTGCCAACTTTTTTTCTGAGGGTTGAAAATCCTCAGAAGTGATGGAGGTGATAGATAAGTGTATGGTGAATTTGCACTGCGTTTTGTGTATCGAACTTTATTGGTATTAGTAGTCCAAAAATATTTTTACTACTTGTTAAATCTTCTGTCTTTTGGTAACTTTTGTGATAACAATGACCTTTCAGGGATACTTTATCTAAAAACAAACTCTTGTGCACACTAAATACAGACAAAGCTAATGCAATTTTTCTGTCTGAAAGCAAAACAATGCATTATTGCATATGCATGTGGCTGATGTGCCTTAGGATCACTACTTGTGATTGTAATTCTAGGAAATTAGCATTTTTGTCATTTGAATGGCCATTGCTTAACTCTGATTTAAGGGCTCTTCAAGAGCACTGACTTTTACAAAAAACTCACCCTCAAACTTCAATAAAAAACAGCTGTATCTGCTATTTGTAAGCTTATAGTTGCCTTCACTGATGGGTAAGTTTGAACGTAGATGATGTAAGTAACGTGGTGTCTCAGTTATTGCAGTCTCATAACTGAAGTCCAGCTGCTCATGGAAAACGTTTTGCCATTAATTTGTGTGTGTGTCTGCGCACAAACTGTAAATATTTACTTGACTGCTGGTGTTTAAGGGGAAAGGAGAAAAACGTCTGTGGGAAGCTGTTTAAATCCTTTCAGCAGCAAACTCGAGGAAACACTAACCGAGATGAGCTGGGCAAGAGCTGTGTCAGTGCTGTCAACCTCTTGCCCTGCAACAGCTTCTCCTGTTCTGTTATAGCTAATAAATAAACTCTGTTCTGGCTAGGATGTTTAGAATTGTACAAATTTGCACTGTTTATAAGATAGTGAGATTAAAATGCCATAGGCAAGCTGAGACTTGAGAGGGGGTGGCTCAGGATGCTTGCCAAATACATATATATATATATGTATGTATATATATATGTAAAATAAGGATTTTTGATGTCTGCTACAAATAGCACATACTTCCCCAAAGCAATTGGAGCGGAGCAAAATCTTTTGAGACGATGTGTAACATGGCTTTGGAGTGTTGGTAGCATTGGAAATGCTCTCTCTGGGTGGCATTACTTCTGCCAGTCTTTTGTCCACAGTTTTGGAAGTCATGACTAAATTTACGTGGTTAGGCTTTGGTTGGTGAGCAGCACTGAGCTGTCCTAACTCATGGGTGGGTTTCAGTGCCCTCAGTGCTGTCTCCTACAGAGGGTGGGGTCAGTTGTTCCAGCACAGCCGATCCAGACAGGTCACCTCTGATTCCAGAGGGATGACAGAGAGCAGGAGCTTTTGTGGGATGCCAGGAGGCATCTGGGCACAGGCTGGTCGTGGCTTTAGTGCCCCAACTTCCACAACCTCAGTCTTGACCTCTCTTGGGACTTCTCTGCCCTCTCAAACTGGAATCATGACGTAGATACAGAGCTCAGATCGACAGATCCTTCCAGAGCTTCCTGGGAAATGTGGAGTTTGGAGGAGGCAGAGTCGTCCTGCACCTGAACAGTTCCTCTGTGTGATCCTGGACTGTCTAATAAAGGGGCAGTTTTATATACTGAGCAAGTTGTGAAACATACAGTGGATTTGTTTGCATAATGAGTCTTTCTGTAATCTACTGTGTTCTGATTTTAAATAAAATAGCATATCTCTTGGTGCCCTGTTCCTGTTGTGGCTTCATTTCATCGCCGTGCAGTTACTCACATTAATGATTTTCAGTCCTAGTGGTGCTTTCTCTGCAGCAACATAAACACAGTTGAAGGTGGATGTAGAACATAAACTTACAAGAAAATTACTTTAATTATTCATGCTAAATCTGTTGGCTGTGTTTTCAGTGACTGGATACAGCGAGTCCATTTTGTGCGTAGCTGATGCAGAAAGAGAGTGCTCAGAGAAGGTTCTGCACGTTGTAATCATGGCAACGAGGTGGGTGGGTTGTCTTGTCTGGTAGAATCCCTTCGGTTTTGTTTTAATTTCCTACAGTGGAAGTGTTCAGAACCTTCACTTGGAAAAGCTGAGGGAAGGGAGAGAGCCACTTTGTTAAGAGAGGAAAATCTTACATTTCAGCCAAGTTAGGAGAAATGAGTCAAACTGAAGTTATTTAGGAATATGAGTCAGAGGGCAGAAAAGACCTGATGTAATTTTCTGGGATATCTGTCACTTAAATAGTGTGTGAAATAGAAATCCTGCTGCGGAATAACTGATGCTGTAGGGAAGAAAAGCCCTTTTTTAATTGTTTCTTGATGCCTTCTGTCTGTGGTGGCTGCAGAGATTTGATAACCTTGTGCTGATGCAGAAATTGGAAAGTGCAGATGAGGAAAAGTGCTGTGCTCACTCAGAGCAGGTGGGCGAGGGCAGGGGAAGGTGTTATGTAAAAGCTGCAGCTCCTCAGCTCAGCTCTTCCAGGAATTTGCACCAGCTCCACATGTTCCAAAACTGGGGTTTGGGTGGCCCTTCCCCAGGAGATCATTCCAGGTGGGATTGTTCCTACTGCAAAGGAGAAGTCACCTGGTAGGGTCAGACCTTGCCAGGCTGTGCAAGCCCACACAGATCCTTGCCCAGCCCTTGTTCCTGTAATTTGAGTCCTCTCTGGTTGTACATTAATCATCCCTCATACCAGTCCTTTACAGGTTTGCCTATCCACCTCTCCCAGACTGTCACTAGAAACGGGATGTGTTGCTTTGGGGTTTTTTTTTACCTTGACTGAAGTTTCAGAGGCTCCTCACTGAGCTGTGCCCCAGGACACCTTGTCCCTGGAGCAGGCTATTCCTGGCAGCCTTTGCTGAGCTCTCAGCCTCACCTGAAGCCAAATCTTCACTTTCTCCCTACCTGCAGGACAAATCCTGGGCTGCTGAGGCTGGAAACTTGCCAGTGCATACCTTGAACCCTGGATCCTGCTGGAAGCTGAAGGCTATTTTTAGTGCTGTGCATTATTTCCAACCTGCTCAAGGGTATTTTTTCTGCACTCCTGTAGGTGAGGAGCAGGAATTATTTTTTTCCTTCAGAGCTAAAAAGTTTCCTATTATATATTCTAATTTCACACCTTGCTACATGCCCTTAAAGCTGCACATCATTCTGGCAGGATGGGCTAATTTCTGAGAGTTCATTAGTCCTGAAGGAAGCTGGTCCCATCTCAGGAGGGATGAGAGGCTGGCAGGGGATGGGAGGTGGCAAAGTGGCTCCAGTTCTCAGCACTGGGGTGAGGGCACGTGGTTGAGGAGAAAATGCTGATTGTGGGAAAATGTGGCAATGTCCTTTGGCCTGGGGTGTGTGTTGGTTGTCTCAGATGATGTGAGAGAGGATAAAAGGGCACTCCAGCCAAGCTTTGTATTTTGTTTTGATTTAAACTTGCATACCCATGAGGCATTTGTTAAATGATTGTATTAGATGGCATTTCTGTATTTCCCAAGTTGTTTTTCTGATTGGGCCATCCAGGGAATGCTGTCCCTAAATACAGAGCTGCCCCGACTCACTTGTGCCAGGCAGGTTGGGCACAGCAGGGAAACCACCTGCCTTGCTGCTGTTTGTGCCCTCGAGGGCTCTTCAAAACACACTTTGACAGAAATTTTGGAAGTTTTTTTTAGCTTGACTTCTTAGAGTGTGTACCAGCAGCGTTTGCCGTTTGTGTGCTTCATTTCAATGCACTTATTTTCCCCCCCAGTGATCTGAGAGACTTGTGTTTTGTCAACTTTGCTCTCTATAGCGAGGCTGTTGCTGAATTTCAGCTGCTTCCCGTGCTCGTGTTCAAACTGATTTGTGGTTACTGGAGCTTTGGCTGCTGAGGGAGCCAGAGGGTGGGGAGAGGAGGGTTTGGATAACAGGCTGTTTGAGAACTCCTTCAAACAAAGTAAATGGTGCTTTACTAACCTCGGTGGAAGGGAGCAGAATGTAATATTTCACAACTTGGGTATTTTCCATTGCTGCTCTTACAGGTACTGGGTAAAATTTGCTCTGGGAGCACATGGAGTGAAACATCTCCCCCTCTCCACAGACACAATAATGGTATTTAAAAGTCATTAACAAATTGGATCCTGCAGAGCAGGATGTCTTGATGGAGTCTCAGAATAAACCTCTGCATACACAGTTTGCTGTTGATATTTTTGTCTGCCACAAATAGCAACGCTTTCCAAAAAAGCACAGGACTTAAACAAATCTTAGATTGGATGGGAAGCTTCATTTTGGTATAAAAAAATAACTTAGATTGCATTTCAGGTGGGGTTTGGACCTTGTTTTTATTTTTGCTGCTGTTTTTTTAACCCGAGTGGTTTTGAGTAAATCCTGGTGAGACAGCAGTGTTGGTAAACAAGTTACATTTATCCATAGCACCAATCTTAAAGCCACATTTTATTTTTGGATTCTTCAAACATTAAATATAGCGGATTCTTGAAACTTCCAATGGAGCTGGGGCTAGACTTCTGCTAGTGAGAGTTTGAAAGTTTGCATTCTTGATTAATCAGTGTTTCCGTGATGAAATGTGATGGTGTGAGTTGTTGGGTGACGTCAGTCTCGCAGCAAATATGTCTTTATCACTGTCTATAAATAGGCCTCGAGCTACCGCAGAAAGCACTTCCTTGGGAGAAAAGGGCTCGGAAAGAAACGAAACTCAGCAGGGAGCTGGCCCCTGTCACTGCTGTGTCACTGTCACTTATGTGACAGCAGAGCCCTCTCCCAGCGCCCCCCGTTCCCCGCAGCCCCACGGAAAGGCTGAGGATGCAAAGCTTCAGGCTGGAGATGATCCTGACACAACCTGCAGGGTTAGAGCAGCTGCCTGGCCTTGCCCAGCACCACCCCAGCCTTCCCACGGGGAAAGCTCTCCCTGCATCCCATGGGCTGGGAAATGAGCACCGGCACTCGTGGCGCTGCCCACGGTGTTTGCTCACAAACCTGTAAGGGCCGGTTTGTGACGTGTAACCCCGGAACTCTCGGGCCACCATGAGCCTGCTGCCTAACCAAAATAAATAATAAAGTACATTATAAGTGAGTCTTCTTGAGATACAGCCACTTGTAGTTCTCATTAACTGCTTCGTGGCCTCCTGCCAGCCACAGGGACGAAAAGCCGTGGGTTTTACTGTGCCTTTTACAAAGTTGGATTGGAACTGGTTTTGAGGCTCATGAGGAGCTGCAGGAAAATTTTGATTCTAGACTTTTTTTCTTCCAAAAGACCCTCTTACACCCAGTGGAGCTGTGTCCACTCTGCTGTGGATGTCTGTGCTTCAGTCCCATCCCCCAGCTGGCAGCAGGAGCTGCAGTGCCCTGAGCCTCCCATTCAGCATGGAATAAAGCAGAGCCCCCTTCCCTGCAGGCAGCTGGAGCTGGATGGAGTCTGACCCTGCACCTACAGGGCCTTGCAGCTATTTAAGCCACTTCTTTTCAGCAAGGATGCCACTGAGAGCCAGGAGCTCATGGGTGCTGTGCCCCAGTGAGCTGCTCATGCTGGGCTGGGGCTGGGCTGGTCCTTGTGCATCATATATACATATATAAAAATTATATATATAATTATTATATATATTATTATANTACACGCATATAGAGAGAGATCTATAGTTACATCTATAGATATCTACATATCTATATATAGATATATAGGTACATATAAATTTAGATAGATATATAGATAGATGTATAGATCTCTATCTATATATCTATCTATATATAGACAGATATGCATATTTAGCTAATTCCTTCAAGGCATTGCCCTGCCTTTCTCTGCCCCACAGCCCAGGGCCAGTTTGGTGCCACCACCAGACCCCCCATGCCACGTCCCCCGCCCTGTCATTGACCCCGTCCCTGCCAACAAGACAACACAAATGTATTTTAAATATTGCTCCTTTAATTACATCCCAGTAGTTGCTCCAAGGGAAGCCACAGCTGACAGGATTGTGGTTCTGCCCCCGCATCTCTCCACACCAGTAACTCCTTATTGCCACAGACTCCTCTATCCCCCGGCCCCCGGAGGCCACGCTTACATTGAATTCTCCTCATTATCTTAAATATAAAACATAATGCAACTGATCCCTTGACATTGCCGTAGTAATAAAAAATAGAAAAGGAAAAAACAAATAAAAATGTTTGTATCCTTATTGCCAGTGTGTGTCAGTGACTGCTTTTCCCTTACAAAAGCCCTGCTTGCTTTCCTGCCCAGGGCTGATCCCAACGCCCAGACAGAGTCAAAGGATTCCTCAGGCTGGAAAAGGAGGGGGTTTTAAAAAACGGTTGCAAGAAAAGCCCAGCAGTTTCCTACTGTAAAAACAATTCACAGTTCTTAGAAAGGGTCTGAGCAGTACAGTAGAGCTACATTTACTGAAAACTTCTAGTGCTGATAAAGTCCTTAAAAATAAAAAAAAATTAACCCAAATGAACCGCAAATTAAATTAAACCGGGAGAGCTGGTTGGCAGGTGAAGAAGAGGACGAGGAGAGGAAGAAGAGGAGGAGGAGGAGGAGGAAGAAGAAGAAGCAGAGGAGGAGAAGGAGGAGGAAGAAGAGGAGGAGGAGGAGGGCACTCCGTGCTGCCCACAGAGCGCAGGAGCCCCTCCGCTCCAGGGATAAGACCCGACAAAAAAAAAAGGAAAAAACAAAACCAAAACCCCCTAAAAATAAAATATATTCTTTAAAAAAAACCATCCAGTGTGGGGTTTGTTCCAGGCTGGGCGCCGAGTGTGAAGGCACAGCAGCGCGAAGGCAACGCAATCCCCGGGGGAGCCCCCGCTAGACCTTCGCCCCCCGAGAGGGGCACGGGCTGGCATCCCGCTGGGGCTGCAAGAGAGGGGCAACCATCAGCTGGCATCACCCCCTGCCCCCATCCCACCCCTCTGCGGGGTGCCTACCTCCCCCTGGCCAGGCTTCTGGGCGATGGGGGGCTTCTTGAGGATGCCGCGGCGCGGGGCAGGCGCCGGCCGGGGCTCCCCCTCGTCGGGCTCCGCGTCACAGCCCCCGGCCAGGACATAGTGCTGCTTCCTCAGCTCGCCCAGCCGCACCCGCTCGCCCTCCAGACGCTTCTCCAGCTCCAGCACCTTCACCTGTGCCCGGAACAGCCACGCTGGCACCAGTGCTGGGGGGCACGGGGGGGTCCTGCCACGTGCATGGCCACACCGCATCCACCCCCCGGCCATAATTCCACCCCGTGGCCCTAATTCCACTCCGTGGCCATAATTCCACCCCGTGGCCATACCTGTGTTTCCATCTCTTCCTTCTTCAGCTTGATGAGGGACATGCCCGAGAAGTCCATGGTGTCTGAAGAGAAAAGCAGGGCTGGTCTCTGAGCGTGCCCTCACCCATCGTGGTGGATATGGACACACCTCGGGGTGTTGCCCAGGCCAGGAAGGGATTTGGGATGGGTTTTCCCTTGCAAAAGCCTCACCTTTCTCCTCAATCTGCTCCTGCCCTGACTTGGTGGAGGCCACCACGTTGGCCGCCTTCTCGTTGACGCTGCGGGAACACTCCTGGAGCCGGGCCAGGTTCCGGCTGCTCTTCTCAGCTTTCACCTGCCAGGGGCACAGGGAGGGCTGGGGGAGCCACCCCGGATCTCTGGGGTGCCCCAGCAGGGACACCGAGTGCCCTACGGAGGGCCGGGGTGGGAGGGATGGAGGGATGGATGGGGAGGTGCATCCCCAGCGACCCCATCACAGCCAGGCAAGGGGAGCCCCAGGGCACCAAACCGGCTCTGCTCCCACCCCAGCCAAGCACACGGGGAAGACTTGGCTATAGATTAACCACTTCATATTATATATTTATGATATATATTTTACATAAATACATATAATTCATATCTATCTATAATAT
>VXBX01003594.1:15310-30567 GCA_013400415.1 Scytalopus superciliaris | reverse complement strand
ATATATATGTTTTAGAAATATGTATTTTTAAAAAAATATCTCTTGTTAAGCAAATATATATATTTTAAGCCCACCTGCTGTAAAAACCCCTATGGATTCTCCTCCCTCCCACCTCCATCCCTGTTTGCTCACTGAACCCTCTGCCCATCACCTCCATCCCACCAACAGGGAAGGTGACAAAGACCCAAATCCTCAACCCCAGCTCCCTTTACTGGATTTCCTGCTAGTAATTAACATTCCCTTCACACCCATCTTGGCTTCCAAGGCAAGCCCCAGGTGTGGGAATATTGACACCGGTGAAGACACAAGGATTAAAATCCCAGAGTGCCCGGAAAGAGGCAGAGCCTCCCTCCCTGCTCCTGCTCCGGCCCCCACTGCTGGGAGTGCCAGGGGACAGGGTGACACTGGTGGCCTGAGGGGACAGCAGAGGGTCCCCAGGGGACACCCACCTTGGAGGCAGCGACCAGCTGGGCCGTGCTGGCCGCGATTTCGTGCGAGCAGACAATCAGTTCCTCGTATTTTCCCATGTGCAGGACAACCCTGTCTGCCGACTCCCTGCGGTACAGCCAGAGGGGAGGTCGTGTTAGAGGCACCCCAAAGCAAGGGCAGATTATTTATCTCCTCCTAATACCCTCAGAAATCAGCACCAGACCTGGATCCAGCAGCTTTGTCTGTAATTACAGAATTACAGAGTCTTTTAGGTTGGAAAAGACCTCTAAGATCATCGAGTCCAACCACTATTAAAGCTCATTTACAAAGCAATTATCCAAAGCCATGATCCAGACGTCTTGGCCAGAGACAGGATTTTGCTTCCATAATGAAGTGGATGAGATCTTTTAAAGCTTTGTCCTAAAGACTCCTCACATTTCCTGCACAGGGAAACCCAACCACCAGAGCAGGAAGCAGGCCATGGATTACTTGATTTCACATTTTGCAAACAGGGAGGAACTGGCATCCCTAGCTGGGTGACCCTGTGGGCCAACCCAGGCTACGATGCTCTACATGGAATTAGCAACCAGGTTCCATAAGGAGTCAGCAAAGATGCTCCATAGGGAATTAGCAATGATGCTCCATGATGGCTCAGCAGTGGGATGCTTTGGATTGCTGGGTGGTGGGGAAGCAAGAGCCAGCCCTGGGGGGAACACATGGGGCTGTGTCCCAGGGGAACACCTCGGTTTGGGGGTACCTACACGAGCTGTGTGGCTCCCCAGCCCACGGCCTTGGAGGCAGAGATGAGCCCTTCGGTCCAGCGCGAGTTCTTGGCATAAAACTCCTGAGTTGTTGCTGCCCCCTGTTGTTATGAGAATATTATGGCCTGAATTAGCTCCCGTCTAACACAATATATATAAATCCATATAAAAGAGCCATATAAAGTATAACAACATATAAATTCGTATATAAAGCCATAAATCAAGGGATGGACAGCATCTCTGTGCACTTCATGCTGCTTAAATAATTACCAAGAGAACGAGGGTTGGAGCCCCAAGCCTGCAAAGTTGGGCTGGCTTTGGTTTGAACCACACAAGGCTTTGCAAGGCCAATAACAATGTGTGCAGGGACCACAGGCTGAGTAGCACATCTCCACTAAGGGGCACTGCTAGGGAGCTGCTAACATGGGAAACCAGGAAATACAGAGTATTTCTGCAAACTGGGGAAAATTCTCCTGTGAGGTGAGTGTAGGGGAGGACTTACCCGGCCACTTTCTACTATTTCCTTCTGCAGGTTCGTAGATGTTGTTACAAGAAGTCTGATAGCCTGGAATGAAACAGGTTTTGGTGTTTGATGGGGGTTTTACAGAGGAGGTGGGGACTTCCAGTTTTGTGTGGTCTTTCACACCCCAGTTTGGTTCCTGCAGTACTGACCTTCATTAGATCCGTGCAGGAGTTCAGAATCCTGCAGGGAAACAAGAGAAAGGTGTTTGGCATCCCCTGATGCTGCACCCAGGGAAAGGGGGCTTTGGCCTCAGTCAGAACACGGGTGTTTTTTGGAGAGCATCCATCCTGCTTTGGAGCAGAGC
The DNA here is from genome assembly GCA_013400415.1 of Scytalopus superciliaris. Classification (NCBI taxonomy): domain Eukaryota; kingdom Metazoa; phylum Chordata; class Aves; order Passeriformes; family Rhinocryptidae; genus Scytalopus; species Scytalopus superciliaris. The sequence continues at coordinate 28,550 of VXBX01003594.1, read as the reverse complement.
ACACCCCAGCAGGGTGTGGGCACAGGACACCAACCTGCCCGCGGTCCTCAAAACTCACCGCTCGTTCACTTCCAGCTTAACACCAGAGCTCTCGTTCCTGGCCTGGCTCATCATCTCCTGTTGGGAAACACAAGAGGAAGGGCTGGATGCCACCTTGCTGTCAGGGTGGGAAGGGTGGAGGAGGGATGGACACCTTGCTGTACCAAGACACCAAAGTGGCCCATCCTGCAGCGTCCTCTCACCTCTATCCGCCTGACGGCATCCTCGATCGCCTCCGAGGTGGAGGCCATCTCCTTCTCAACCATGTCCCCCAGCTCTTCTTGCTTGATGTCTAAGCTCTTGGGCCTCAGCTCCTGCCAGAGGAGGCAGCAGGCATCAGCAGGTTTTACACAGAAGGGAGTATTTATAAGGAATAATTACAAACCAAATCCACCTTTTTTTCCCCCTAATTAAAGCTGCAGGAGCAGCACTCTGCAGCCCGCAAGGGCGAAGGCACACGTGGCACCAGCTGGCAGCAAACATGGCACATGGACCTCAGAGGTAAGAAATGCCCCAAATCAAGGTGACAGAACTCTATCACAGGGGCAGGGGGCTCTGTGGAGCCTTTGAATTAACAATGGTGTATGGGAAACCAGAAGAAATATCTGAAAGTTGGGAATTTTTATTCCACAGGGATTACTGGGCTGAAAGACTTCAGCTGGTCTGAGGGTGATGGGTCTGCTCACCACCAGGAAGGGTTCCAGCACTCAGAAGCACTCAAGGAAAGCACCATAACCTGTGGGTAAGGGGGGCCAACCACCCCAAAGTGCTCACTGCAGCCCCCCCTGTGCCAGCCCCGGATGGGAGGGTGGGTGTGCTGGGCTCCAGCCCCTACCTGTGCCAGCCCCTACCTGTGCCAGCTGCAGGACACCCTGCAGTGCCCGCCGCACGTCCCCCAGCTCAGCATGGCCCAGCCTCTGCCTGTCCTTCAGCTTGCCCAGGTAGTGCAGGCTCTGCTGCCCACAGTCCCGGCACGTCTCCGTCAGCCCTGCAGAGAGGATGGGTTGGTGCCAGGCCCCTCACTGGGCAAGGGGTCCCTCCATCTCTCCCTCCTCTTCCTCCTCCCCTCATCTGTGGAGATGACACTGAGCATCCTCAGCATCTAGCAGATTTCTTCTAGAGAACTATAAATGAGTTTCCAGGAGCAAAGTGATGTTCCTGGCTCAGGAAGGGGCACTAGAGGGCAGGGAGTGTCAGGAAGGGCAGCATGGGGTGCTGGGGGGGATCATGCTGTCCCTGGTAAAGATGTGCCCCATATCCAGGCCTGGCAGGGGGAACTCTGGCACGGCCTCCCTAAAAACAATTCCCCATGAGGAAAAATGCACCCCAGCACCCTCTGCACTCACGGTCGGCGTGGTCTGTGGGGGCCAGGTGGGATGTGGCGCTGCCGTTCACGATGGTGTCAGCTGTGAGGTGGGCAAAGAGGGCCAGGGCCCCCACCAGCCCTGCAGCATCTGCCGGGAGAGGATGGGCTCAGGGACAGCCAGCCATGTCCTGGGGGCTGCAGCCCCTCCTTGAAGGCGCTCAAGGATCAGCACAAAGGCTTGGAGAGGCTGGCACTGACCCCTCCAGCTGGAACGAGCACATGGGAACCCACCACCCCCACCATGTCCCTCTGTCACTGGGACACTGCCAATGGCTCTGGAGCAGCTGGGGGCTGCTGGATGTATGGAAACAAGAGCAAGCTGAAGCAATGCCCCCAGCCCCAGGTACCTGCCATGGAGGCCACGTACTGCGCGTGCCCGCTCTCCAGGGCACCCGTGGACTCCAGCGCTGCCTGCGCCCGGCTCAGCAGGTAATCTGTAATGAATTCAGCCTCATTAGCACGGCCACGCTAACGAGGGGCTCAACGAGGCACCACTGAGTGCAAGGCAAGACAGCCTGAGTCCCCGTGGCTCTGGCTGGGAAACGGCACTAAAACCCAAGCGAAACAGTGCTGGGATGAGAGTTAAAAACTCATCCCGGGAAGTCTGAGCCCAACCTCCTCAGGCACCATGGGAAAAATGCCTCGGGAAAGCTGAGATGCAATACCTTGGAGGGGGAAGGGATGGTGTGTCTGTGCCCTACCTGGGGAGCTGGTGCAGCGGACGTGCAGCGGGTCGTCCAGCTTGGCCACGGCGTCCCGGAGGATTCCCTCCGCCTCCCGCACCGTCTCCTGCAGGATGCTGAACTGCTCGTCCAGCAGCTTCTGCTGCAAGTTCTGCTCCTGGTTGCTCTGTGGGGCAGGAGCAACAGGTGAGTGGCACAGCTGGGACACAGGACCCCCATCACAACTGTTTCCCTTGAGAACCCTTTCCCATGACTAGAGCCAAGCATCCCCGTATTGCTGGTGCAAGTGATACCCCACTGGCTACGTGGCTGATGGCTTGGCTGAGCCCCCCAGCTGCTCAGCATCCCAGGCGAGTAGAGGGGCAGTGGGCTCTTCACATGGCACTGTACCTTCTCCAGGAGCCTGCTGTGGAGCTCTCGGATCTCCCTCGTGGCCTTGTCTGCCTCCTGGCTCAGCTGCAGCTCCTTCTCCTCAATGAGGCCACGTGTGGACAGCAGCTCACACTCCTTCTCACTCACTGACCGCCTCAGCACCTCCTTCTCGGCATGCAGGGCCTCCACCTGAGCACTGAGCTCCACACCCGCCTGCCGTGGGGCCAGGACAGCCCTGTCACTCCCTGTCACCACACTGTGAGCCCCTCGCTGGGGCGAGCTGAGGACGTGCCCAGTTCATGTCACTGGTGTTCAGCAGTGGTGGCCAGAGCATCGTCCTGCACAAGCAGGGTTTGTGCTGGGGATTTGGGCTCCCCCTGCTCCCCCAGCCCTGTACCTGCTTGGCCTGGCTGAGTGAGTGCTGGGCCTGCTCCAGCTCATCCCGCCGGGCATCCAGCTCCTGCCTCAGCTGCTCCATCTGCACGCTCTGGTCTTCCAGCTGCAACCACACACACCAGCCCCTGCCAACATGCCCTGGTCCCACTCGGCACCGGCACGCAGCCAGCATGGCGTTCTGGGGTCTTGGGTGTGTGTGGGGGTGTCTCCTGGAAGGGCTCCTTTGCCCAGGGCAGGAATTTTGGGAACAGCCCCCACCTTGGGCCCCAGAGAATGAAAGCAGCCAAAGCCACCAATTTGCATTTTCTTGGAAGGAGAAAAAGGCAGACTGGGGCAAAAGGGATTGAAGCATTTATCAGACAATGCCTTCCTGGTGCCAACTCCTTCCTGGATCAGGAACTGACACCAACAACCACCCCTATCCCCTGCACCCAAACTGTGCACAGCCACTGCTTTTCCCGGGCTGGGAAGTGCTCAGTGCTCGCAGGGAAGGACCCAGAGCTGTGCCAGCTCACCTTCAGCTCGGCCTCTCGCTTGACCTGCTCCACCTGAAATGCCAGCTGCTCCTTGACACGTGCCACCTCCTCCTGGCTCTGCTGTGTCACCGTCAGCTGCTTGGCGGTGTCGGCATTCTGTGTGGGGACACGGGGCTCACCAGGGGACCCTCACCATGGCCAAACACTGGCTGAGGGGATAACTCCAAGACGCCTTTCCCACAGCACCCAAAATGCTGACTGCCAGTGCACATGGATTCAAGGGGTGCCCCTGAGCTGTGCTCAGAGTTCCCCGGGTTCAGGGCGATGGGACTGACACCCAGGGGTGGCAGAGGGACCGGGGCAGTGTCAGTGCCTGCCTGCACCCAGCACTACCTTCCTCAGGAGCTCGGCGTGCGTGTTGATGAGCTCGCTGTGCTTCTCCTTCAGCTTCGTGTAGCGGATCTCGGTGGCGTTGGCTTTCCCTGCAGGGTGTGAAGCCCCTCAGCAGCCGTGGCACGGGCAGCCCCCGCCCCACGGGCACTGCAGAGCACCTACTCTCGGCTTCGGCGCAGAGCCGCTGGGACCTGTCGCTGTCCTGCTTCACCCTCTGCAGCCTCTCCAGCTCATCCCGCAGCTGCTCGTTGTCCACCAGCGCCTTCTGCTTCTGCTTGCGCTGCTCCTCCACTTCCCCCTCCAGGCTGTTCACCTGTGCCTTGAGCTGGGTGATGTACCGCTGTGCCTGCAGGACAGCACAGCCTCTGGGGCACGGCCCTGACCTGATGCCCTCCCCAGCACCCCTGTTCAGGTGCCCTGCTGCAGCCACAGGGTGCACAGGAAAGCACTCCCTTCTGCCCCTGCAGCTGTTCTGTCCCCACTGACAAAGCTGGTTGTGACAGCAAGGGACAGGCCTCACATGCTTCCAGCCCTGGCACTGGGAGAGGTCCCAAAACACAGTGCTGGGTGCCAGCTCCTGCTGTACCCCATTAGGGTTTCCACCATGTTCTCCCACACCAGCAGCTCCCCAGGTGGGCTTTACCTCCAGTTTAATCTTCTCCATCTCTGCCCGGAGCGTGTCCAGCTCCTTCTTCAGGCTCTCAATCTGTGCATCCCTGGGGAGAAAGGCAGGTTGGTCCCATGTGGTAATGGCCACTCCCCCCCACCACTGCCAGACCCCCATACCTGTCATCCCACACGCCATTGGGTGGCCCGAAGGTCTGCTCAAAGAGATCTGAGGTGATCTGGGCAACAGAGAGGGTGCTGAGCTGAGCCAGGCTGCAGGTGCCTGTCCCTGCTGTCCCCCCATCCCTGGGATCCCAGCCCAGCCCCGTGCCCCCACCTGTGGCTCCGTGGTGGAAGTTGTGCTGATCTCAATGAGGTTCTCTGGTTCCTCATCCTCAGGGGCTTCCTCAGGGATGACAACCACTGGCTTCACGTGCTCAGCCAGCGCCGATGCCCGCAAGAAGTTTGGGGGGCTCTGTTGGGATGAAAAGCTGCGGTGGCATCGTGGGGGGTTTGGGAACCACAGCAGGCAGAGTGCCAGGGCAGGGAGGCAGCCAAGCCTGTGCTGCTGACAGGGCCAGCAAGTCCCTCTGCGGTGTCCCCAGACCCCAAACCCATCCCTGGGCACCCTGAACCCACAAGATCTCTCACAAGCACCACACCAATCCTGCCATACCTCCGGCAGCCGAGGGATCTGGATGAGCCGCTTGAAATACAGCATGTCTGACGCTTTCTTGAAGAAGTTTTTGAGGCTGGAGAGCAGGGAAAGACAAACAGCTCTCAGGGGAGGGGGCTTGGGAGGAAGGAGGAGACCCCAGTGCCCCACCTTGGCCACAGATTACCTGCGGAACTGATCGTGGAAGCGATCCCGGTGGCCCTGCAGCGTGTCTGCCGGCAGACCTGGGGAATAGGGGACAGCCATGACTGATCCAGGGCTGCACATGTATCCACATGCACCCAAATCCCTCTGCTGCAAGAGCCAATGGGGTAAAGGCCAGGTGGGAGCACAATGTGAAGGGTCAGGATGGGAGTGGGGTATCCCCATCCCTGGCATAGGGACCGGGGATGTGGCACACGGAGAGGCAGGTGTGGGAACCCCAAAACACCTGCACGAGGCCAACACTGGTGCTGCACTGCCCAGGGACCCTGTGCAGGGGGCTGGCAGGCCAAGGCACACGGGTGTGAATTAATCAAGGACAAGTCCTTCTAATTCCTTTATCTGGAATGTCTACATGGATGGAGCGGGCCCTTGGATCCTGATCCCCACATTCCGAAGCCCGACTCTGGAAAAGCCCAGCCTGGAGCACACGCTGGGACTCACAGGAGTGCAGCTTGAACATTAACTTGACGGCGTAGTGGTAGAGGTGGCTGCAGTCCTGGATGACCTGAATGAGGGGGGCCAGGCGACACTGCACCGCCGACATCTGCGACACCGCCATCGACGTGTTGAGCTGCCTGAAAACTGGGGGGTTGAGCTCAGTGAGGCACCAGCACCGTGTTGGCAGGGCTGGCCCGCTTGATCATTAACCACAGCGGATATGGCTTTGCCAGGGCACGGGGACAACGCCAGGGTTGCTGCCTGTCTGTCCCACTGAGCCGGGAACAACCCCACTCTGAGCAAGAAGAACCCCAAGGGGACTGTAGTGGCAGAGAAAAGGGGTGCTCAGCTCTGCCCTGACCCCGGAAAGGAGGGATTGAAACCCTGGGATGCTGCCCTGGAGCTGATGCAAATAACGCAGCTGGGGGAAGCAGGAGGTTTTGCTCCGTTGTATTTAATCATGGGAGGGTCTGGGAGAGGATCCCAGGGCAGGGGACGAGCCCGCCGGCACCGCAGCCTCGTCTGCCCCTGCTCGGAAACAGATCCCTTCCCTTGGCAGAAATCCAGGCAGCAGATCCACCCCAGCTCCTTCCCCGTTCAGCTTTAAAGTATTTATGAATATAAATTCTCTGTATAACTGGGTCAGGAGGAGAAGCAGGAGGCTGGCACGGTCTCTCCTGCTGTGCCCTGTTTTTCAGGGCTGCCCCATGCTCCTGACTCTTGACAGAGTAAGAATGGAGCACATTTCTGAGCCATCTAAAAATTCCTGAAGAAGGAAGCAAGATGCAGACTCCTCCAGCCCTCCCTGAAGGCATTTCAATGATGGGAAATGAGCCTTTAAAAAGAGGCACAGCCCCATCCTCTGCTTCTGAGGGGGCAGAAAGGATTTGGGCAATGCATATGATTAAGGTGATTATATCAAAAAGAAATCAAAGCATATTTCAGAGCAGCACACTGCATTGCTCAGGTGGGCTCAAACTAGCCACACTCATTAAGTATTTTCCTACAACTGCCTCTACAGAGCACCAACAGGGGAATCCAGCTGAGAAACAACCTCAGAAACCTCACTGGAGGAGGAGGAAGGACTAGTGCCTCCAGCCTCAGCCTCCCGNGCTTCAGCTCACAGTCCAGGTAGTCAAACAGCTCAACCGTCAGCTGGAAGCTGCCAAAACAAACCACAACTCCATCACTCCATGGCAGGGACATCCATGCTCGAGTCCACTGAGGCTCCTCGTGATGGCCAGGGCTCCGACTGACAGGAATCTGAGGGTTTTGCCCCCTGCATTTACACCCCTCACCCCTCTGCGTGTGCCAGGACACTCACATGTTGTTCACATCTGTCCCTGCAGTCTTTTCCAGCACCTCATCCGACACTTCAAGGCCTGGGGGGAATTCAGGATGCTTTGGAAAAAGAAGGGAAAACCCATCAGTTGCTGCTGATACGTGGTGAGGCGACACATCCCCTGGCCAAGCCCCATCCCCTTGGAGGCAGCAGAAGGTCTCACCTTGACATGGAAGGAGATCTTGGTGAGCAGCAGCCGTGTGTAGATGCTCACCAGCTGCCCATACCTGTCATGCAAGTGGCCCTGTGGAGACACGAGGGGAAACATGGTCCACGTGGATCCAGCAGAGCCCACCAGTGCCAGCGAACCTGCACCAGCCCTATGGCTCTTGTGCCTCCACCAGGAGCACCACCATCACCCCACGGGAGCAGAGACAGCAGCTGATTTCAGGTGGTGCTTTACCCTCTCCACACCCACAGTGTCACTCAGTATCCATTTCCAAACCCACTGGAAGGCACAAACCCCCACCTTGCCCCACTCACCCACAGGTCTCCCGTCTCTCGGATGTTGCTGCGGTACCTCTGGCAGTCCTGGAGGACCTGGGGGCAAAAACAGGAGGGATGTGGCACAGCAGGGCTGGCACAGGGGAGCACCCAACTCTCTGCCCTGGCACTGGGCAAGAGGATGGATCCAACCCTTAGGCCACCCCAGCTTTGGGAGAACTTCCAGCCTTTCAGTGGCACCCAAAGGGGCTTTGCACAAGGAGGTTTCAAAGGTGCAAGATAATAGAGTGTCTCACAGCCTGATGGCCTGGGAAAGGTGGCTGGGACAGGGAAGGGAAGCCACCCTCTGTGCAGAGGGACACCTCACCAGGCAGAAATTTCCCCCACCAGCAAAGCAGGAGGGGTGTTCTGGAGTGGACACTCACGTTGGGGTGTCCATCTCGCAGGACCTTGTGCAGGACATGGCAGAACTTCCAGCTCAGGATGGCGCTGCTGGGCAGGGGCAGCCCGATGGCGTAGGACCAGAAGGTGAATGCTCCCTTCTCGTGGTGTGTGCCCAGGATGATCCCTTTCCTGCAGTCAAGGCCAACTGGGTACACATGGAGCAGGGCACAGGCTGGGCTGGGGATTATTCCATGCTCCTCTTCCATTAAAAGGGCACAGAGATCACCAAGGTGATGCTGCACCCACAGATAAGACCCCAATAGAGCACTCAAGGGCCCTTTCCATTTTATTGCCCAAAAAAATCACTTCCCTTACACAGTTCTTGTTTGCCTTTGCACTGATGGATGAACCTACATGATGCCACCCCTCAATGAAGCTCTGTGTGGGTCTCCTGCCTCCCAAACCTCCATGGCCCCAACCCCTCCTGCCTCAGCTTAGGAAAGGATACGGCGTGCATGTTTCTCCTTCACTGGTGCTTCTTGGGTGTTTATGGCTTTGCTGATGCTGATGGCCTGCAAGAGGAAGGCAGAGCTGCTGTCAGACACAGTGTGACCCCCCATGGCTATCCCATCCTCCCTGAAGGGCAGTGCTGGTGCTTTTGGGGAATACCCTGAACTTCACAACACACATGTCACCTCAAAGTCATCTGTAGCACATCACAATAGGCTTTCTAGCCTCAAACAAAGCAGCCCACGGAAACCCCTCCATCCCCAGCAGGACCTGTCAGCCTCAGACCCCTCCTGCCCTGCACTGCTCCAGGCTGTCCCTGTCCCAGGAAACCAATTCCTGCATTTTTGCAGCCTGAACTCAGCGCCGTGCCCCGGGAACATTAAAGCACAACAGCAAGATGCCAAATTCCAGGGTTGTTTTTGTAATCACAAGGAGCCTTTGAACCAAGGGGGGAGTGGTTTGGGGTGTTTTTGGCGACCACAAACAGCACGTGGGGAAATGCAGCCCCCGAGCAAGGAGGGAGTGGTGGCCACAATGCCCATCTTGATGGAGCAAAAATCCAGAGCAATGTGATCAGCAGAGGAGGATTATCTACATTTTGATGTGTTTGATCACAGGAGATTTTAAATTATTAATTAATTCCAAAAGATGACCCCAGGCAGGGGTCAGTTGTGTCTCCTCTGTGATGATGGGCTCTGAAACTGAGTTGCTGCATTTGAGGAGGATCTTCCTCCTCCTCACCAGGTCCCTGCAGCCTCAGCTGAGCTGCTTCACCCTCACAGGAGTGCTTGGACTGTGTCTGTGCCCATGAGCCCTCTGTCTCCAGCACAGGAAAAAGGTCCCCAGCTGGGAAGGCAGGAAGTGGCCCCGCCACCAGCACTCGTGCCAGAAGAGAAACCCAGTCAGTTCCTGCAGCCCCACACCCTAAAACCTTACAAAAATCTCATCTACCCTCCTGGGAAAAGCACCTGCTTCCACATGGCTGCTTGTCCAGGGATCCTCCAAACTGAGGTGCTGTCCCTTAGGAGGAGGAACCTGATGCCAAGTTATCAAGTGCTCCTGACTTATGCAGGAGGAACCCAACGCCGTGCCAAAGGGGTGATGCCAAAGGTGTCAAATCCACCCCAATAGAGGGGCTGTGCCAATGAACTGGCCACGACAGCGACAAACCCTCCACAAATGCATCCCAAAAAGTGAGCCTGCTCCAAAAGTGTTCCCCAGGGCTGGTTTTGCCTTCCCTGCTGTGGGAGAGCCCTGGTGTTACCCCGCCATGTGGGGCCGTAAAGCGGCAGCGGAGCTAAGCCGGTGACTTGCTGTAATCCTCTTATCCCCAAAGGTTAACGAGCCTGGAGTGCCCAGGAACAGGGAACAGGCACTTGCAGCACAGCTGCCTCTCCTGAAGCTGCCACCTGAAAGCCTGGAGCTGGCAGGGAGGCTGTGCCCTCCAACACAGGGATGTGCCACAGGTGCCCAGGGCGCCACACCAACCAGGACAACACCGAAGCAACGGGTTAGTGACAGACAGGAAGGTTTATCACAGACCAGGGAGCAACAAGCCAACAGTTTCACATGGTAGGGCTTGGAAATGCACCTTACAGTGAGGGCTATTGCATCTTACTGAGGTGCTTTGTATGGGAGGAGTGAGGCAGACACAGCTCCCAAACCTGGAGTTTTGCTGTCCACTGTAAGTAGGAGCAGCACAACACACTCCTCCCAACCCATCACACTCATCCCAACCCATCAGTGGGATCTGAGCCCCACAGGGCAGGAGGAGACCCAGTGGAAGGGCCAAAGGACCCCCAGGACAGGGAATGTTGTCCCATAAACCCAGGGACAGGAGCTCAGCTGCTCAGTGGGATGGGACTAGGGCTGGGACCCACTGGCCTGTCCCAAAACCGAGCTGTCCTTCCTGTTGGTGCTGGTGGTTTTATTGGGTTTATTGCCCTTAATCTCATTTCCAGCCCAACCAGCCAAAACTGAGCCCAGGAGCTGTTGGACAGGCTGGTTTCATCCTTGGTGATTCAGTGCAGAGGTTTCACAAGGCCACTTGATGTCCAGCACAGGGGTTGGACCTGTGCAGGGGCAGCCCAAGCACTGCCATGGCACAGACACCATGTCCAGCATGGCCCTCAATAAACCATGGTGGCACCAAACCAGTGCCAGACTGCTGTGCCAGGTGTGTTTCCTCTGCCTCCAAAATCAGGGTGGTCCTGGAAAACAGGATGGTGTGACAAGGGACAGGCACAGGGTGATGCTGCAGCCTGGGACACGGGTGTCCTCAGGATGTCCCTGCTGGCTGTCTGGCAAAGGCAGGCTCTCTGAAATGGGGAGATTCACCCTTGACCCGACCTCTGGGGACATGTCTGGAGATGGGCAGGTGCACAACCAGCCTGGCCAAAGCTTTGATGCAACCTTGTGGACCGTTCCCACCACTGACAGGGAGCAGCTCCACCGGGGTGGGGGCCCGACCCCAAATCCTGCCTGGCCACGGGCTGTGGGAGCCCCCAGGGGCGCAGCCCTCCCTCCTTACTCACAGCCCTCCCTCCCAGCCCGCACGTACCAAGGCGGTGACTAAAGCCGGGATCAAAGCGCCCAAATGAGGGAGCACAGTTTACATCCACCCTTTCTTTCCAGGCTGCTTTTAATTACGGCTGAGCCTCCTGCCCACGGCTCCCCAGAGCATCCCGCGGGGCCACAATCCCCACCTGGCAGGTGGATGATGCCGGGTCCCACGGCAGGGAGGGATGCCTTGGCAGGGGGATGCTGAGCTGGGAACCTCCCTGGCCAAGCTGTGGGAACAGCTCAGCTAGAACTGGCTGCTCCAGAGTTCCCTTCCTAACGCCAATCCTTCCCAAGTCACGCCAAGGAAGCACCACCACTCGGCAGTCACACACAATGTAACCCTGCAGGCTCGGGAGCTCGTTGGATTTTTAACCTTCTTTGTTTCAGAAAAGCAAAATCTGACAGCAGAAATGGCATCTCCTGCAGGAGGGTGGCTTCCTCCTTCCCACACACGGCCATTCCGAGGGGGTTGGCTGAATCACCCCGGCACAAGACCTGGAAAAGCATTTCCAGGGAAAGCAGGTGACTTGAACATCACCCGTGAGCACCCGGGATCACAGCAGGGTCAGCAACCAGTCTGTACCCGCAGGCATCACAGGGGAGAAGGGAATGGGCTCTGGATTCCTGCAGCATCCTTCTCCGGGATAGCAGGGAATCCTGGAGGGGATGTGCCAGGGATGTCCCCGTGCCAGGGGGGTGACCAGTGGGCCAACTCCACAGCTGCCATGATTAGAGGTAAAGGCACATCAAAACCCACGGACCGAAGCAGCTCTGCTCTCACTGAAGCACCACTACCAGGAAACCACACCAGCACAAAGCTCCTTTAGAACAGTTTTTCAGCAGCTGCTGGGGAAAAAAAGGGTCAGTTCTGGGTGGTGGTCAATGTGACTGTGAGCCAGCGAGCCGGGGCTCATCGAGCTGAGAGCTCTACCGGAGAGCAACCACCTCCTTGCCCTGTACCTGGCTCTGCTCACAACCAGCTCCTGGCTCTGCTCGCAGCATCCCTGAGACACAGAGAGGTTGTAACTGTGCACGGGTCCCACAGGGAAGCCCGGAATGCCCCGGCCGGGCAGGGGAGCAGGGCCATGGGCAGCGCTGCGGCCGCGGCACTGCCAGCGGTGCCCAGCGGGGCGACTGAAGGAGACGCGTCCAGAGGGAACCGGAATTGCCGGTTTTCCCGTGTTGCTCCCCAAACCCGAGCAGCTCCGCTTCCTCCCCGGCACGGTGACCCCGCGAGGCTGGAATTCCCACCCGCTCTCCCGGGCCAAACCAGCCCAGGGGCCAGGGAAGGGCCAGCAGAGCGAAGGGGCGAACATCTGCCATGAAAGCACAGCCCGAAAAGCGAGCGGGGGGCACTGTCACCCCTGCCGGGAGAGCAGCGAGCCCGCCGACCCGTCCATCCCTCTGCCCATCCCTGCCCACGCTGCTGGGAGTGATTCACTGCCCACCAGTACCACGGTGCCCGAGCATCGCCCACCCTTGGGGGCCGCGGGGGCGGTACAGCCCCGGACACGGGGGGCACAGCCCCGGGTACAGGGGGGCACAGCCCCGGGCACAGGGGGGCACAGCCCCGGGCACAGGGGGGCACAGCCCAGGACACGGGGGGCACAGCCCCGGGTACAGAGGGGCACAGCCCAGGACACGGGGGGGCACAGCCCCGGACACGGGGGGCACAGCCCCGGGTACGGGGGGGCACAGCCCAGGACACGGGGGCCACAGCCCCGGGCACAGGGGGGCACAGCCCAGGACACGGGTGGCACAGCCCAGGACACGGGGGGCACAGCCCCGGGTACAGGGGGGCACAGCCCAGGACACGGGTGGCACAGCCACACCAGGGCTCTGTTTCGGCTCCCGGGATGCTGCGGAGCCCCCCGAGACACCGGGAAAAAACTTTCCCCGTGCGCTCCGGACCGTGTTTGCCTGCGACAGGGCCCGGGGGCCGCCGGGGGGCGTTCGGGTTCGGGTTCGGGTCCGGCCGGTGCCCCCCATGGGACGGGAACGGGGCCGGGGCCGGGGCCGGTGCGGGAGGAAGCGGCGGGGCGGGGAGCGCGCACCGGGCACGGACAGAGGGATGGACAGAGAGACAGACAGAGGGATGGGGGAAGGGGGAATAGGGGGACAAGGCGGTTCCCCGGAGCCCGGCGGGGACCCGCGCCCCGCATCCCACCCCATCCCACCCCAGCGCTCAGAGCGCCCCGAGGCGCTGCCCCCCGGAACGGGCCAGGGCCGGGACCGGGACCGGGACCGGGACCGGCACTAGGAGAAGGACCGTGCCCGTGCCCGCGGCCGGTGCCGGTGCCGGGCCCCGCCGCCCGCCTTCCCGCCGCCCTTGCCTGGCTCTTGTCGAAC
>VXBX01003594.1:0-15037 GCA_013400415.1 Scytalopus superciliaris | reverse complement strand
GCGGGGGGGGGGGGGGGGCGCGTCCTGCAGCGACCCCCGAGGGCAGGGCGGTGATTCCCGGGCTCAGGAGACACCAGGAATAGCGACCATCCCGTCCCTTCTCCTCCTGCCCGTCTGCACCCCCGCCCCGCACACACACGGCACGGCAGGGACCCGGAGCTCCATCGCCACCTGCCCTCCAGCAAGAGCGGAGAGGCCGCGGCTGAACAGGAGCTTTGTTGTCTTTAATAATAATTCAGTCCGAGGATACAACAGCAAAGGGCTCCCTGGAGTATCTGGGCTTCTTCCAGAAATAAGGCAACGGGGTTGAAACGTTTCCCACACGAGCCTCGGAGTGTGGTCGATAATGCAGTTGGGTTGTAAGTCACTTAGTACTGAATAAAAAATTAACCCCAACATTCCTCTTCTTCCCATCACACAAATCCAGGGCAGCCCTGACACACAATCCTAGAGCTCTGCAGATCCTTCTTGCGTTGCCTGAGCTCGGTTTTCTATATTGATTTTAAAGCAAACAGTGGAGCATTTGAAACTCACAAGGGGTTTAAACTCAGAATTCATCTGCTAAACTCAGACATTTAAACCAGAGAGGAAGTTGCACCAATTTCCCTGTAAAGCTGCTGGACAGCTTTGGGATGAGCATCATGGTATTGTTATCAGTGGCTTTTTAGGGGGGATTTTTGTCATACCCACAGCAGGAGATTCTGAGGGTGGGGCCTGGGAAGGTTCTGTGCAGGCAGAGGAATAAATGCACTGTAAAGGCTTGTGGAACCTTGGAAAGAGCTGGAGCAGCTGAGACTCCTCTGGGGGGGAAAGAGGGACAGAGTCTGGAGGGCAGCAGCTCTGACCAGAACTGGTCAGCTAATTCTGGGGCCATCAGTACCTGGAGGAAAGGCTGTCGGGGTAATTAAAGAGAAAGCGGAAAATTCCATTACAGAGTTAACAAGGGGAATCTGTGGAGTGTTGTGTTTCACTGCAATTAATTGGAGGCAGTGGATGGAGCCAGAGACTCCCACCCTTGGCTGCCCCCACGCAGGAAAAACACTGGCACAGCACAGGGCACTTGGCACAGGTGACCCAAACTGCTCCCAGCCCACATGGGACCGAGCAGCCCACTCCTGTCTGTGCTCAGCACCATCACAAATTAAGTAATGAATGTGTTGGACAGTGTGTTAAACAGGCAAGAAAGACACAGCAAAGTATCACCTTTATTACCTTATTTGATCTTTTAGTTAAAAAAATAAGTTCCAATTGTGATAACAGAATGTGTCTTGCCCAACAGGCAAAGATAAAACCAGGTTAAACGCTAAAAAAGAGGTCACATGATGCTTGGCTGCTGCTCCACAGGGCAAACAGAGCCCAGACACACCTGATCCCACAAACTTTTGTGGAAGAGTTGTTCTGCCTGTCTTGTGGGTGAAAGATCTCCCATTTCAATTCATTTCCCAGTTCCTGCTTACAACACTAATTGGGAACTTCCTATAAACATTATTCATCTCTCTCCACAAGGCAAGAAGTCCAAGAACAAAGACAATATACTAACAATAAAAAAAAAAAAGAATGCTTGGCTGTGTCATGTGCTATAAATATTTCTGAGCCACCATAAAAAAATAAAAAGATAAAAAAATAGGTCCTATGTTGTAACAATTACACACTTCAGACTCTTAAAACACAAGCTAGTGTTTAACCTGAGCTCACAGCTACAAAAATAGCTTTGTTGATGTTGGCATAATTCTGTGTTTTATTTCAAGATAAAATACATTCCTGCAGAGTCACATCTTTTTGCCACTTATGGGTCTTTCAAACACTCAGAGAACATGGAAAAAAAATGAGGTAACTTTCCATTGTAGCTACTGGGTTGACGATCTTCAGTCCTCAGAATTACTTCTGTGTTGGAAACTTCTTCATTCACTTCAGAAAATTAAAAGACTTTTATGAAAAAGCAGGAACATTTCCTTTAAAATTCATAAAGGAACCACATGTATGTCAAGTTACTACACACATTTTCACGCTGCAAACAGAGTAAGAACACAGAGTTAAAGCACAAGAAGGAGAAAGGTAAAAAAAGCACTTTACAGAAAGACAAGTCTCAGGGCCATCAAAGGCGTGTTTGGAAATAAAACCTTTTGAGCTTGCTTTGTGAAAAGGAGTGATCTTTGTGCCCCTGGCCAAGCCCTGAGTCACAGTTTATGAGCAGTGGCACATGCTCTGGTGTCCAAAAGTGAAACAGCCCTTTACTCCCTGCTTT
Organism: Scytalopus superciliaris; assembly: GCA_013400415.1. NCBI lineage: Eukaryota > Metazoa > Chordata > Aves > Passeriformes > Rhinocryptidae > Scytalopus > Scytalopus superciliaris. Next base: position 12,792 of record VXBX01003594.1, on the reverse strand, counting down.
CCCCAGCAGTTCTCCAACTCCTCCCCACCCAATCTCTCTCTGAAGGCAAAACAACTGACTGATGAGAATGGCTCGATCCCTGGCAGCCAGGGAGGAAATTACCCTCATGTTTGTCAGTGCACCTGCCCTCAAATGGTTTCAAAGCAATTTTAAAGCCAAACAAACACAACCAAGATCAATTCAATCACTACTGTGCATGAAACTGCACTGATGACCTGTTATTTCTGGACCTGCTACCAACTCTGCCTTGGACTTAACTGCTCACAGTTACCACATACAGAAAATGGGAATTATGCATTAGGCAGTGGCTGGCAGAGTCACCGACTCCTGCCATGGATGTTCAGTGCACTGGGGGTGTGTTTGTTGCACAGGCTCTTTCTCACTTGAAGCAAATGGGATTATTTCTGTAGGCTCAGCACACACTCCCTGCTCTGCTGCCTCAGCACAGGGCTCAGCACTTTTGGGGATTTGCTCCTGAAACTTTGGAACAGCAGTGATTTCAGGATGCAAGTCACAGTGTTGGCTCCGACCTATAAAACCTCCGGCTGCTTTTACCTCAGGGCTCTTTTTAGGAAAGGAGCAGCTCTGCACAGGAGCATTTCAGCATTGCAGCTACTCAGCATCCATCTCCTGGTGCCCCATTAGCTGCTCTCCACAGACCCCACGGATTTTGGGAGGAGACTCCGTGTCTCCAGGCTTAATGCAGGAGCAGGAGAACATGAGGGTGCTGCAAACCACCCCCACTCCCCAGGGCACAGAGGGATGGGCTCCACAGGGCACAAAGCAGCTCGGGGACTGCAGCTGGGATATCTGAGAGAGAACTGAGCACCAGTTCCCCACTGGATCCCTGAGAAACCCAGAGGGCCACACAGCTCCACCCCCCAGCTGGCTGTGTGATACCCTCCCTCTGCAGGCAGGAGTTTGGGTTGTGTCAGCAGTGGAAGATTTCTCTTTTTTTTGCCAGTTTTTCTCCTCATTGTTGCTGGTTCTTACTCAGTTTCAAGTGGTGTTCAGGATTTTAACCGTATCTGGTTACTCTTTGTCCTCAGAACCAGACAATGTGGTGCCTATTGCAAGCATCCAATCCACATCAGGAGAACAAATAATCAGAGAGCGAGGGATTTCCTGGTTCTAAAGGCAAAAAACAATCTGCTGTGGGCAAGGCTGCTCTGGGTATTCTGAAATGGCTCTATTCAATACATTCTACTTTTGGGGCTCTGGAACAATATCCTAAAACCGCCCTTGGCCCTGGCCCTGGAAAACACTTCCCAACCCCTCACTGAACAAGGTTCACATCCTTGATCCTGTTATCTGTAACACACAGAAGGGTTTGAGCTACAATAAGCAGCCTGCAGGTACTGGGGGATGGAGCTGTGAGATGTGACTGCCCAGAGGATGAGGAACATGCTTGAGAGATGATTAATTATTTGACTAAAGGAATTATTTGCTGCCTTAAGATCTGTTTGCTATTACGGTACTCACAAGAGCGTTATTGGAAATGCACTCAGAATCCTGTGCCAGGCTCATCTCAGAAATCCATAATGTGTATTAATATTGCAGATGCATTTATAGAGAAGCAAACAAAGATCAGGTTGAAAACACCTTCATGCTCATGGAACATCATAAGAGATAAGAAGGAACCTTAGCATCTCTTTCTTCTGCAGCAGATAACTGGCTTTTGTGAAGAGTTTCTGCAAGTTCTGTTGTGTCTATTGTAATGCAAAAATCCTACCTGGAAATCAAAGGATTCAGAGAACAAAAATTCCAAGCTGGCATTATCAAACCCCTCTTCTCCTCCTTCCCCCAAGCAGGGCACAGAATCCAGCCCATACAAATTCTTACTGATTAAACTCCAGGGGTTATAGTTGATATTTATTATGTTTTAAAGCTCAGTTTAAAACAGCCTCAGGTAAGCCTGGTTTTAAGCACAGATTAACTAAAACACGCTTGACGAGTTTTTGCCCAGAACTGCTCTGAAAGTAGATCAAAGTTCCACAGATGTGGCTCAGAATCTGCTCCCCCAGCACACACGAGCCTGCTTTATGTGCTACCCACCAAAGCACCAGTTCTGAATGAGAAGCCAAATTCCAAGCTCAGAAATGCAGGCTCAGGTCCTCCAGCAGAGCCACGGGCAGCAGGAGTGGCCGGGCTGTGACTTGCCAACCAGTCAGCAGGAGCCAGACAGCTGATGGGGCTGGGCAGGAGCCACAAGCAAGCCCTGTGTGTTGTAGGGAGCTTTTCAGGAATCCTCCTACATGGATTTGCAAAAGACTAAACTGCTGCTGTCTTTCCTGCTGAATGAAATCCTGCAGAGGAGCTGCTGAACAAAATCCCCTTTCAGTTTATGCAAACACTGGCACAAAACCTTTCCACTCAAGTCAGGCCCAGCACAGCGAAGGGTCTGTGGCTCTGAATGTTATAAAAATTGCTTTGTCTGTTCCTTACAGCAACGTTGTTCTGGTCAAGGTCATCTGAGGCTAAAAGGAGTGCAACATTTTTGGAGGGAGGTGATGTGTGAGGAGAAAGCAGCCTGCTCTAGGACCAAGGGCCTAAATCCTCCCTTTGGGGTATGTATCAGCACAAGCGGACCCGTTTCTACTGACAAATGGTACAATGTCCTTGTCAAAGAGGGAAGAAATTCTTATGGATATTTATGAAAACAACCAAATGACCCCTTCTCCAGTTACTCCTGCCCACAAACCCAACAGGAACTCCCTACCAGTGCTCATGCTCATAAAACAAACTGCCAGACAGCTACAAACAGGTTTTCTTTGACCACTGAGTATGTTCACTGAGCCTGCAATGAAGGAACTAAAATTATTAACCCACAAAGCCCCTAAATTTATTTAAGCTGCAGGTATGGTTTAAATTCATACCCCAAACTCTCCTACCTATCACCTATTCCCTGTACTGCCCTCTTTTCCATGGATACAATAATAAGTTCTGACTAGAAGCCTCTGGCACAGCAGAGTGGTGAGTGTGCACTGAGCCTGAGAAATTATCTCTTCAAGTGAGCAAGAACCAGTGCTCACTTTTTTTCTAGGCCTCCCACAGCTTGCCCCAAAATGACTTCTTCCTCCCATCTGTTTAGACACATGCAGAAGTCAAATCCTGCCATGACCTTGAGGAACCATAAAGAATCCTATAAGAAATTCAAGCACTTGGAGCTAAGGCAGGCAGGAACTGTCTGTCTATAAACAATATCCCCCTCATGCTTTGCTAATGTAGTGCAAGTCAAGCAGAAGGGAAAGGATGTTCCCAATCTGTATTCCTGAGCACCTCAGCCTAGTCCTGGGAGAACAATCTATACCATATCCATGTGGCTGCAGTTTGGGACAGAGTGAGGGCTCAGGGGGGGAAGGCTGGGGTTCAGATGAGCAATCGTCTCTCCAGACTCAGCCACAGCACGATGCAGCTTAACCAGCAGGGAACTGGTGTCCTGCAGGAGACAGAAAGGGAGCCAAAGTTATCAAGATGGAACATTTCAAAGGGTCATAACACACCAAGAACCAGGCCTTTCATTTTGAAATGTTTCAGTTCAAAAGACTGCAGCAAAACAGCCTCTGAGTAGCTGCTGGTATTTCTAATAAACACAGAGCTCTTTCCTAGTGCCAGTTTTGTAAGAGATTTTTCACGTGCATTTACAAAGAGCACACACAACAGCAGCACTTCAGGGGCAAAGGGGAGAACAAACACAGGAGAAAGAGGGAAAACCAGGCAGAACAGCAAAGGAACAGTGTCCAGTAGTGTCTGATAACTGTGCCCACGTGTACGCAGATATCCAGTGGAACTACCAATTATCCAGCATCCATTCTCCTAAAGCTTTTCATTCCAAGTATTTTTAAAACTCATTTATACTTACACTGTCCAAGGCATACTGAGACAACAAGGAGTTATTTTGGAAAAAGGATTTTCCCACCTTTGCCTTAAGCCTGCTGTCCCATCATTCAAATCCCTAGTTCTTCCATGCCAGGAGACACTTGCAGTGATAATTCCCCTTAAAATCAATCAAGGACACTCTGGAATAAGATACTGACTGTGTCCATGGCAGCACTGCAGCATCTGTTTGTCAGCTGAGTCACTGCCAGGTCACTGATGTGCAGAGGGGAGTCTTGACCAGAGAATTCCTCAGATCTCTGAGACGTGTCACTCTCCTGGGTGGATGTCAAACAGGGAGAATCCAAGTGGCAGAAACCCACATCCATGTTTTCTTCACTGCTAAAAAAAAAGAAATGAAGACATTGGCAGAAAGAGTATCACCATCCTTTTTAAACCTTCAAGGGAAAATCATGGCACAACATAAATAACCACGGGGGATTCCCCTGCTCCTCAGAGTGTCCCTTGTGTGTTTAACAGCTCCCTTAGATCACTTTCACCCCCTGAGGATGATGGTTTGACATTCAAACAGTTCCAACCAGCTACAGGACCGTGTGCCTGAGTGTGTATTGAACCTTGCAAGGAGCACACAGGAGGCCAATGTGTGTTCCTCCCAACACTCTGCCACTCGCTCTTCTCTCACACCCTTTTTGGTTTTAATCAACCATTAGGCAAATGAGTATTTGTAGGTGTGCCTTTCAAGGGAATTTCACAGTCACCATCTCACTTCAGAGATCACAGGAGAGCTCTCCCAAGGAGGCTTTATTTTATGTATTTATAACTACAGGAGCAAACCTGTATTCATCACACTTCTGAACACAACAGAAGCACAGTCGGGATGGGTAAATAATTAAAAAAGATGTGTATTTTAAAGAAAATACTATCTTTGAATTGATAACATTAACTATTCTTTAGGTACTTATTTTGGTGTAACAATGCATTCCATATCTGGCAAGACTCTTACAAATGGGTGTATTTTTCCATGACATTCAGACTAGAAAAAAGCCCTCAAGAGACTTGCCAGCTCACAAGTGTCTGCTGTGCCCCATTTCACTCCAGGAAAACACTGGGATGCACCAGGCTCTCTCTTAAGAGAGAAAAGCTCATGTTTCTGTGCTTCTGACAAGGAAAGGTTCAGTGGAGACATGAGGGAACAAGCTGCAGCAGCCTGGAGCAGGGATGTGAGGAGATGTGACGGGCACAGGCAATTCTGGAGAACACACAGGCTGCGAGGCAGGAGACAGGTTTGATTGTGAGGCAGGGAGATGGCTCAGCAATGGGTGGCTTAGTCCAGGCTGAACAACTACCTGCTGATGCTCCATCTTTAAAATGAGCACTGAGATCAAAATCCAAAGGCAGCAAATGTTGGTCCAACATAAACAAAGTCACTAAGTCAGAGCACACAGAAACCGTCCCTGCACTCTGGGATTTCACAATCCCCCTTGCTGCTGGAGAAGGTGTTTGACTTTTAATAGCCTTCTTGTTGGCTGTTCCAGAATTCAGGAACTCATGTCAAAAATATTTGCTGGGCTGACAGGGAGGTGCCAGCACCCTTCCCTGCACACAAACTACATCATCAGCACTACGAAACCAGCAGCGGAAAACTGGAGGATCCAGATTCAAGTCCCAGGAGGAATGTTGTGTTTGGTCTGTGCCATTTAATCCCTCCACAGAGGCAACACTCCTGCCTTCCTCCCATTTACAGGGCGAGGATTTATTCCCTGGCAAATCCGAGTCAGCAGAGGTTGGAGAGCAGACAGACTGGGATTTGCACTGAGTCAATCCATCTCCAATTAGCAGGGCCCCAGGACCAAGTGTGGGCTCGGAGCAAACTGGATGGCTCAGCAGCAAATCCCACCAGCTGCCCCTCAGGATCTCTGAGGATCCTGAAGGATCTCTGCTCTGCGTGCACTGCCCGGGTTGAATTTGTTCCTTTTCCCCTGAAATTCACTTAAGGACAAGACAAATCGGACAAGACAAAGAGTGAAAGCAGTTTTCATGATCCAGCCTCAGCAGGGATTTGGAGGGATGGCAATGTGTCATTGGTGCTGCTGGGGGAGCAGGAAAGAAAGGTCAGGGTAGATGTAAGGGAGTCTTTTGAATGATTCAGAGACAGTGGAAACCAGAGAGAGTGCAGAGGGCTGTGAGGTTCAGCTGAGCCCTGGGGGAATGTGCCAGGACAGCATTCTTTTTCAGTGGCTGCCCATTCACCTTGTTTCTGCACAGGTCTGTCCCACTGCTGCAACAATTTTTATGGTATTTCTGTTTTAAAAGTCACACAGACTGAAAGCATCCATACATCAGATCTCTCAGCTCCATAACATTAATCTGGTTGGATGTAGGGCAGACTTGCTGGCAAACATTTGCAGCAGGTTTAAACAGCTGTTCATTTACTGTACTTGTCAAACTACCAGCTGGAAAGATTCTCCTCTGGTTAAAAGGCAGCTGTGATATCTCTGTAAAACTTCAGAAATCCTTCTAAAATAGAGCTGGTAAATCAGCTTTTTGAAAGGAGATAGAGGAACCAAGACAACAAATCCACAGCGAGTCCCAGCTCTGGATGCCTTTGCCTGTGCAGGCATAAAGCCACTTCAGTGACTGCGAAGCAGTATTTTTATCTTGGCTACTTTCCAACACCTCTGAGACACCTGAGTCTTTTTCTGACATTTCTCAGCATTAGAAACCTCATTCTGCTCATCCCCCACACGTCCTTGTCCTCCCCCAGCATAACCAGAGGGACAGAGTCCCACAGACCGGGGAATGGACAGATTGCTGTCCTTTAAATCTTGCCATCTCATTTCTTGCCCTGAGTGAGGCAGCAGCCTGTGCTCAGAGCTGTGTCCTACATTCTTGCCCAGCCACAGTGTGATTTCTCAACAGAAATAACACAGTCACTAAAGCATCACACAAAACCTGGACCTGTTTCTTGCCTCACAGAAACATCACTGTGCAAGTCCAACTCTGGGCAGAACATATTTTACCCACCAGAGTTACAAGCAACATCTGGGATTTCATAAAATCATAAGATTTTTAAAACCTGTGTTTTTCTCAATGAGTTTATTTGGCAGGTTCTGTGGTGCTGCAGCTTCTCCTGCCCACACAGCTCTCGGGGATAAGAGATGAGAAAAAATAAATGCATAAAAATAGAATCATGATACTTTAAGAGCTATTTTTATTTTAAATTATCTTCTTTTCAAGTTGGTAGACTAATTTTAAAACAACAGTTACTTTAAACATCACTTGAGGTACTATTGAGAGCTTGTACACCTAAGCTTCTACATAACTACAAGCTTATGCCTATTTCTTAAATGTAAAAAGCTCATAACCTGCATGAGCTGGCACAGTTCAGCTATTGTGTAGACTCCAAACAGCTGCAATCTTTGCCACTGCATACACTTCCATCCCTTTCCATGGGTTTGAAAATCTCCAGCCATTCCAGATCTGATACTGGCTTCCACTGGTCACTTCTGTTCATGGTGGAGGTCCCAAGACAGGAGTCAGACCCAGCCTTGTGAATCACAGAAGTCTCTCCAGCTCTCTGTTCCCAGGTTTTGCTTTTGTGCCCGGCTTTGTCAGACGTGGTGCCGTTCTGGATCAAAGTACTTTGCAAATCTGCACGAGGTCTCCTGTTAAGCCAGCGCTCATATGAAGGTATAGATGTCTCAAAGGTTTGTTGGTCTCTGCTTTCCACTCCATTGTCACCAATTTCCCTGTTTCTCAATGGCCTGGTGTTGTTTGCCTCACGAAATATTTCAGTGTCTAGCTCATCCAGGCTTGATGCAACATCCTGCTTTTCTCCTTCTTCCGTGAGGACAGCCAAGCCTTTCACAACTTTTTGAGACCTGTTTAAAAAGGCTGAGGTAGTTTCCTCCAAGTCTGATGCATTCAGTAACTGTCTATTATCTACTCCACACATCTCAGGGGTGGTTTTTACCCTACTCTCTGGAAATGGTGCAGTTGCCCACTCCTTGTACATCCCGTGGCTGCCCTCAGTCCTACCCATGTGTGTCTTGCTGTGGCTTTCAGAGGCAGAGAATGTCACCCCTGTGCTACAATGGCACGATAAAAACAAGTCAGAAACACTGCAGGTAAAGAGCACCCACAACTGCACTCCCACAGCTCTACACTAACACAGGCTGCTGCCACGGTTCTGGGGGAGCTCAGATACCACCAGGCAGCTGTATCCTGCCAAAACCCCACAGAAGTCTGCCCAGGTTTGGCTGTTACTTTCCAAAACGAGTCTGAGAGATCCCTCATGTTTTATACAGTGTGGTGATTCTGTCTGAACCTCCAGGGTGTGCACCAATTTCCTAATTTAAAGTTTACTTCCTAAAATAAACTTTGCTTTTTAAACAAAAGCAGGAGTGAGCCAGGTTAACACCCCTACCACCAGACTACTTCATTTTCTAAAAAAATCATGGGCTGTCTGGCCTGCTACAACACTTCAGTCTGTGACTGATGTTTGTGGTGTCTCCTGACCAAATTAAAAAACAAGGTACTTGAAACTTCACGGGATGTTTGTGGTTGAGTCCAGCAAAGCCATCCCGACCCAGCACACATCTCTGGGAGGGTGTTAGTTGTGGCTGAACAGTGAAGTCTCTCTCTGAGAACAAACTATTAAAAAAAAATAATAGAAAAGATGACTTTACCTCCTTCTGCTTGCCATCTTTTCATGCTTTTGCCTTGAGGTCTGAGTGCTCTCTGAGTTGCCATGAAGGAACTGTAAGTCACACTGTGGCTTTATAGAGACCTGGCAAAGACAGTGATAGGCATTAGTGACAATCTGGAACATCAGCAGCAGGTACTAACACACTGCTTGTCTTCCAAAAACATCTTCAATAAGCTTTTATAAAACAATACCTGCAGTTAAACTACTGTCAAAGATAAATCTCAGAGGACATCTCTGCATGTATTTAGGAAAATAACACTTTGCAGCAATAAATGGGATTTCTATTAAAGAATGGAGTGTTCTTCCAAGATGGAACCACACTGAACCATAAATACAGTATCATTACTGTGACCTGATATTTAATACCTGTTGTTATTAGGCTGTTCAGTGTTATAGAATTACAGGTGATCATGGGATTTGGCTTTCACTGCAGGGCATTTTTTGCGAAGCTTTTGTAGAAGATAACATACCTATCAATTATTTGCAATTAAAAAAATGGAACATGCCTTGAGCACCTCAGCTGAGAGCAGGTGAACACACAGGGTTTAAATGTCTCTGGAGCTGCCAGCACACCACGTCCCTTGGGCTGCTGAGTTCACCTTGGGCAGCTGTGTGCACACCCCAGTCCTGCTGCCCTTCACGTGACTCCCCCAGCCTGGCACCACCGTTTAACCCCAATAAATCAACCCTCTACAGCAATCCCAGCAAGGCAGAAACAGAAAATTTGATCAGATCTGACTGTCTGATACTGTTCCATGCAGGTCTGATGTTACTGAACACGCTTTTGTACCCTCAGAGCAGAGACAGGATTAGGGCCGTACCTGTCGCAAACTGGATAATTCCTTTTCAATCCGTGCTTGTTTAGACTTGGCAAACTGATAAAGTTCATCCTTCCTCTGTGCAATCTCCACTGTTTCAAAACACAGACAAATTTTTAAATTACTTAAAGTGAATAGACTCGAAGCAAGTGCTTTTGCTAATGCTGTGTCTGTTGCAGTAGAAGGCATTTTCTTAAGTTCAATGGAGTGTTTCCCCCCCCCGATAAAAAGAGCACAGAAACCATAAAACAACTGAGCAATCAAGTATTTTCCTTCAACTTTTCCTCAGCACCTGGATTCATTTTACTAGCAGCAATAATGTGCTTCACTGACTGATTTATTTAACTGTCTTAAAATAGGAATGAAAGGGGAAGGGGGAAAGGAGGAAGGAAAGGGAAGATGGGAAGAGGTGGAAAGGGGGGAAAACCAAAGCAAGGGTATCATGGAGAGCAAGCTGCAGTTTACCAAGGCCTGCATATTAAACCAGCCTAAACCAACCATCAGTTAAAGAAAAGCAAGAGAGAGGTGAATTTGTAACATGCTGTTTCTGCACAAATGCCAGAGGGAGTGATGGGCTGGTGATTTCACAGGGTTTTAGGTCTTTCACAGGTCTTTAGGTTTTGCACGTGGCTTCTCTTCAGTAGGTCCCCATTTCCTATGCAGAAGGGAGAAAGCCATCCCCAGTAACTGTACTAAACCACAGGAGACATGAAAGTCTCGAAAACTTTCAAGAGAGAATCCTCAGAGCTATTTATTCCTCCCTGTGTAACCACTCTGGTGAACTTTGTGCTTTCACAAGGTTCTACAGCCTGTCCCTGCAGCAGTCCCAGATATTGCTTTCATACAGGAATGGCACACAAGGGATATTCTTTTATTAAACTGCAAGGAAGGCAAGTAAAGAGCTGCCTCCTTCACAGATAGCAGTGAATTAATGTCTACAAGGCCCTGAGCTGTTGAAAGCTAAGGCATGAAAAGCCAACTGCTCAGCCTTACCTGCAAGTGCCAGCTTATCCCTCAAGCAGCCATTCTGGTGCTTCAGGTGAAGGATTTCTTCCTGCTGCTTGCTGTTTTCCTCCATCTTTTCAGAGAGGACATCTACAAAACAAAACGTAGTGTTTCCCAGAATGAAAAGGAAGCGTGCTGGTCTACACTAAATGAGGAGCCCAGCCCAGTTATTTACCTTTCAGCTTATTTGTTTGAAGCATTAGGTCTTTCAGTGTCAGTTTGAGCTCCTTCTGTTCTCTGTTGAGACAGAAATCCTCTGACTTCACTGCACGCAGTGCATTTTCAAGCTTTTTTAATTTGAATGTAAACTCAGTAATGTAATCAGATGTTTCAATTAAAGCATTGTCCTGAAATAGGAAACAGAAATGTATTCTTAATTTTTGTATTATGGATGGGTTTTGACAAACCAACAGCACATCCTACTGCAGTAGTTACAGTGACTTCACAGATTTTCTTCTGCGCTCCTGAGGAATGAAAAACTAAAATCAAAGCCTGGAAATAGGCTTGTTCCTGAAAATAAACCAGTTTATTGTTTGTTGACCACTCTTCCCTTCTCAAACAAGCCTAAGAATTAAACATGAGTGAGATCAACAGTGGCAGAACCCCCGTGGTGCAGCCTGAGCACATTTAGTGCCCACAGGATGACAGATGTTACCTTCAGCTTGAGCATAGTGAGAAGCTCCTGTTCCCTCGCTTGCAGCTGGCCTGTTTTAACAGCCAGTTCCAAAACTGAGCAGTGGAGATCCTGGTTTTTCTCCTAGTGAACAGAAATAAGTGTCAGCTACTGCTTCAGTCATTCAGAGTCAGTACTTTCCCAGCAAACATGTCCACAAGGCTATTTAAACATTGTGAATGGCAATGTGGGATTCTGAGCAAGCTGGAGAAAAGAGGGATGCAGTAAAAATTATTCCCCAATTTGCTTGTGACCGAGGGCCTTAATACCCTGCATGTCTTGGGTCAATTAGACAGATAAAATGCAGAATACTGCTTTATTTCATTGCATACAGAGGAAAAATTAGCCCAATCATACAACCATTGCCAAATCTTTTTTAAAAAATCCAAGAACACTTGAATACCAATCATTTTCATATCCTTAAACCAGTTTCAGAATGTTACAGTTCATCATAGTAATCAAGCTCTAAATAAAACCCTCTGGAACTCCCTCACCCAGCACCCAGTCCTGCTCTGGGGACAGCACTGCCTTTGCAATCCCAGAGCCTGATATTTTTGGAGGCAAGCTGGTTCTGAGCAGGGTTCCCCAAAACCAAGCAGGCAAACAGCAAACTCCAAATTGTAGCTTAGAAAAGTTCTGCCCCTCACCCTTTTTTGTCCCCTCAATGAATCAGAGCTATCTTTAAATCCAACATTGCTGTACCAAAAGATAAATGCAACTCAGGAGCCCTAATATGAATTATTTATTCAGCAGTGAAATTCCCAAATGCCACTGGCATCCTGTACATGCACAGACTGCAAAACCAGACCATTACTCAACCCCTACCTCCAGAGCCTGGCAGTGAACAGATGAATCTGTTACTTTTTGAGTCAGCTCTTTGAACTTCTGTTGTGTATTTTCAAGTGTTGCCTGACTGTCATTCTGCTGAGATTCTAAGAACTTTAACCTTTCAGTCAGTGATTTTATTATTGCATTTTTGTCGTTCACCTCACCTGAAAAGAAAGGAGACAGGGTTGTCTGTGAGCTCAGAGACTGCCACGCAGTTTTGGAAATACCAGAAATAACTTTTTTAAGTCTCAGAAGTAATTTTACCCGGTATTTTAAAAAATGTTGTGAGTCAGAAATGAACAACTGTTCAGAGATGCCAGGTGTCTCCACTGGGTGGTTTGTGGGTGATGTGCAGCAGAACCTCAGGGCACAGGGCTCTCCAGCACGTTGTAAATTGTTCTCTCCTCCCACATTTATTTAATCGGGTTATTTTTTAAAGAATTCACAGAAGCAATTTACACATTCGAATGATTAGGAGCTTTTTGATTATCACACCCCCTTCAAGCCCACTTTAGTACCATGGTGGAAGTTTAGACCTCAGAAGGAGACAACACAATTTAAAGGCCGAAGGGTAGAAAACGGTTCCTGAGATGTTGCAGGGCTGTTATTGAGGAGTCCAAGCACCTGAGTGTACTTAGAAAAACCAAGACTTTATTCTTCATAAGCATGAGCACTTACTGGTTAACAAGCTGCACCGCTCTGCTAACGCCAGGATCTTGTGTCGGTCGCTCTCCCAGGCCTGGATGTGCCTCTGATGCACTGCAACCATGTCATTGAGCTCCCTGTCCCGCTCCTTCAGCTCCGCTATCAGGAGCTGCAGTTCCTGCCTCTGCTTCTTAACCACGCTGCTCTCATGGCACGGGCTAAGTACCTGTAAAAGGTGAGACAACGCGAGGAGGTGACAGATTTTCTGATAATAAACT
>VXBX01003593.1:115203-199364 GCA_013400415.1 Scytalopus superciliaris | reverse complement strand
AAAAGAAAAAAAGAAACATGAAGTGTAGAATAGTTTTTTAAAACAGTTTTCCTTCATCTCCGTCTAGATGTATTTATGTATATCTCCCTATATATTTATTTATTTCTGTACGAAATTTTTTATACACTTAGGCTTGCTGGGTATGAGTGTTCAAGGTTGCAATTACATCGAATTACTTTGGCAGAGCATGTGGTTATTATCATGGGATGCCACGCTTCTCCCACAGAGATAGTTGTGTTCCAGTAGTGGGTGGATTGTTCTTGCTATACATAATACATAAAGCACTTCGGGATCATCTGTGGGTGACAGAAGCTGCTGTTAGCATAGTTTACTTTGAATCTAAGGTAGTCAAAACTCTTTATGTACTTTTGTTGCATCCATTTAACCAGTGTTGTTTTCAAACATTGAACCAACTCTTGGATGGCCCTCTGTGCTTTACAAATACAATCCGTGTTAAGGAAATGTCCCAGTCTGACCATTCACGAGACTCTCTGGCAGTCACACACCCAAGGCCAGAGGCTGTCACTGCTGAGGCCAAAGCCCCTTTATAGTGGGCAGCTCCAGTGAGTGATGGTGACCCCCTTGACTCCTCACATACCCCACACTCACACACTCAGACCAGGTTTCCTTACTGATTTGACCCCAGGTTTGCTATAGCAGATTCTCAGATGTTTCATTCCACAAAGCCATTTATTCACGGTGCAGTAACACAGAAGCAGTCTGAGCTGGTGTCTCTGAGGAGGATCCCCAACCAAGGAATCCCTGGGTTTTTATACCCTCACAATTTACCTGTGTACACGTCTAGCTCTTCCTCCAGCGTCGTTGGCTCCTGCCCCTCTCTGTGTCCATCCACTGCATTGCTGTCCGCTTTTCTCACCTCCTTTGTTATCCAAAAGATCGGCAATTCCTGAGTCCTTTTGTGTTTCGAAGTGTCCTTTTACCTGGCTGGCATCACCTGTCTTCGTGCCCTTTGTTATCCCAAAAGTTGGCAGTTCACAGCCTCGTGTCTCAGGCTCTGGTAGAGAACTCAATCTGCAGCTTAATTTGCAGCTTGCAAGGCAGGTTACCCATACCAGTTCTATTCCTCAACCTTAGTCACACAGTCCCATACATAAAATACAGTTTTGTAGACAGAACAAGAATATTTAAAAGATGTTGTTGAAAAATTCCATAAGCAGATGTAATCCCTTTTCCAGATGATTATGTGCAGGATTTGAACAATGTACAAATTTCAGTAGTGTACATAACAATTATGCATTCCATAAAGGAAAAGTACTTTATACAGAGTTACCATATGTGATCACACTGTGTCTAAATACGTTTTAAAGTACTAAATTTGACTAAGGATTTATTTTCTAATATGTAAGTTCTTTTAGGGCCCAAGAGTCCTTAAGAGAATCCTTTGTTAATTGACAAAATTTTAAGCATATACTTAGGTCACATTGACTTTAATAGAATTTAGGCATGTGCTCATAATCAAGCATTTATGAACATGTTTCCTTAAATGAATGCCATTACTGGCTTGTGGATCTCCAATACTAAGAACAAGATTCTACTCAATAAACTCATTATGAAGCCTCAATATAGGCGGAACATGAATAAAATATGGGTTACTCTTATGTTGCTCTTTAAGCCAGCAAAAATCTGTTTGTTTGCTTTAAGGAAAACTCAATTTTTTCCAATGATGCTGGTCTATTTTATTAAAATGAAGTGGGTGTACATTGCTGATATATGTTGAAATGGATGACAAATCTTAAAGCAAATAGAGACTGAAATAGAGATTAAATAACTTGGGAGGCCCTTCATTTTAGCTTTGCTACATGGTGATTACCAGTGAATGTAAAGTCTGATGATACTGAGGATATTAAAGACTATAAACAGTATGTTTGTAAAGAACCGTGCCATTAGCCTCATTTTATTGATAATTGACACATGTATTGATATACCATGGATAACCTTGGGCTTCCTCATCTGGTATGAAAAGAAAACTTCCTACTGCAAATGACTTTTCTGCTGTCCTTACCTATTCTGGTAAGTATTGAACTGGCACCAAATTGCAAGTAGTGTCACTGACAAATACCGCATTTAGAAAGGCTGATTTAACAAAGTAGCAGAGCAGCAGGCTGGTTATGGCAATGACAGCAGCACTAGGAGGATTTCAAAGCATTGTTAGACTTTCTAAATCTTTCCCTTATCATCTTTCCAATTTCTAATTTGCTCACTCATTCAATACAATCTCTTTTCAGAAGTCATTCTGTTTCCCTTTCTGGAAGTCAAGTAGTAAACTGGAGTCATTCCCTGCTGCACTTACCTTGGTTCTTTATTTTTTTGGCACATAGATATTAATGACTTATTCAAGCTATTCCAGCACTTAACTTTCTGTATCCTGGGCAGAGTGAAAAGCTGCAATAGGCTGTAGAAATATGTAATTGGCCTTTATATGCTGTCAGTCCTCCTGCTACATATGCCTATGCCAAACACGAAGATGGAAGTGGGAGAGAGGAAAACTAATCTGCAGAAAGCATCCCAAATTCAATTAGAAATGCTTGGTATGATAGAAATTAGCAATGAAGCGAATAAATTCCAAGCTTTGACAGAGTGAAGGTCTGAATGCCAGATGCAAAGTGATAATGTGTGCAAAGGTCGATTCATCATAGCAAGTAGCAGCCAAGATATCGGTGAGATAACCAAGAAACCACAGAGATAGTTTAGTGTACTGAAGTGTACAAAGCACGTGGGAAAGTGGTTGTGGAAGAGATCAGCAAATATATCATCAGTAGCATACAGGAGAGTCTGGAGAGAAACAGCTGCTGGAGTAAGATTGGAAACAGGTGAAGAGGCAACACAGATGTATCCCTCATGGACTTGATTGTATAATCCTTTCTGTTTCATTTGGAATGTAGAACAGCAAGTAGAGAAATCTACTCACATAAAATAATCTGCTGAATTGAAGAAAGAATATCCTAAAGAAAACTCCCCAAAACAACAGTGATTGGCTTTGCAGAGCAGAAGCCTGTAGAAATGGCAATTGAGAAAGCAACTTTTGTGAAAACACAACTGCACTAGCAACAGCAGGTTTTTTTGCAAAAGATTATTGAAGATTCTTTAAATCATATAAACATGATTAAATTGGATTCTTGAAAGTCAATGCATTACTCTGGTATAAGAGTCTTTGAATAATCCATGGAATGTATAAAATCTTTATAGCAGAATTCACTCTGGGAAGGGAGGTAAACATATTTTGGAGGTCAAAAATGAGAATTTGAGAAGATGTGTTCTTTGAATTTCATGTGATTGATTTTAGACAGGTTCAAAGCATTAAACTTAGAAAAGAGAAACAAGATACCTATATTTGAAGGAGGTACTAGCTGGTTGTGTGGTGTGATGGAAAAGATAAAAGACATCATAGATCTCAAAATGAATAGAAGCCATTAGTGTGATCCTGTTGCAAAACAGGAAAATCTCATTCTTAAATGAATCAAGGCTATTGTTAAATGTAAGATATAGGAAGGATTTTTATTTTTTTTTCCTAGCTCTTCCTGGCTTTTGTGGATCCTTTGCTGGAGCAGAGTCCAACAACATGGTTTGGAGAAGATGCTTATAAGTTGCCAGGAGTAGTAGGAATAATAAAAGGTTTAGGAAAAATGATCTACAAAGAAAAAGAAGGGCTGAAATAATTGCATTTATTCAGTCTATCAGACAGAAGAATAAGGGACACGAGTTTCTTCCATCAGATAAAAATTGTTATAATGACAGCAGTGAGTAATTATTCTCTGTGATCATAAAGTCTAAGACAGAGAGAAACCAGATGAATTTTCTGCAAAGGCTTAGTTTAGATACCAGGGAAATTTTTGAAAGCCAAGGTTTAGTGAAGTAATACTAGAAGATGATTATATAGGCTGTTGGGACTTTATTATTTGTTTTTTTGTTGGTGTGTTGTTTTTTCCAAGAGTCAGTACATATTCTTCTAGTGTTTGCCTAAGTAGTTTTTAACCTGCCTGTGTGCAGGTGAGACTAGGTGGTACCTTCAGCTTTGTGATTTCTAAGTTTATGTGCTTAAATTACTGGGAAATTCACCAACTACTACAGAAATTTTCTACTCAACTGTAAAGTAGAAAGGCTATTAATCAGGATGTTTTATGGAGAACTGTGCTGATTAATGAATTATTGGTAAAGATGAATGAAAATAGCCTGCCAATATGAATGACATTCATTGATTATGAGAAAGTTACTGATTAGCATCAGAGAAAGAAAAATGTTGTACTAACGCTACCCAAGCATAACAAAACACTACCTGCAGTTTTCGAGTTAACAAGTGGGCTGAACTGTGGCTGACACAGATGGGAAGGAAGAAAAAGAGAGCGCAGAGCAGTGTTTTTAGTCTGCAGTTTACTAGTGGTACATTTTCATAAAAAGAGTAAAAGAGTCCATCAAGGTCTGAGGATGCAGTGTATGAACTTGGATGAGTCAAAATATCACTCATATCCCACAATAGCAGAAGAGAGGGTGCAGCATCCCACATACAGCATAATGAAAGTCTAGATTCAAACAGTGAAAAGGGAGTTTGGGAGGGAGTTTGGCTGAGGAGGGGAAGGAAGAATGCTAGTGTTCTGCCAAAACACATTTAGTTCTGACTTAAAAAAGCAAAACCCCTACAACACTGAATACTTATTGCAAATAAATTTGAAAGAGATTTATAATCCCTTATTTTAGGCTTGAACTTTGGCCAAATTCCTTTGAAAAGGTGGAGAGTGAAAAGCTACCAAGATATCTTAATTTCCAAATACTTTTTCTTTTCTCATTGAAAAAACTTATTAGTTCATCATTACCATGAGAAAAAGATTGGACGCTTTTTTTTTCTGGTGCAAACACCCTTTCTCTTAGGTTTCTGTCATCACGACTGCTAGGATATATGTTCTGTCTCAGTTTTCCAGATGCTTCTGCATTATAAATGATAACATTTGCAGCTGCATTGAGCAGGACACAAAGTAAGATTAAACAAAAAAGCAGTACTTTTTGAATAGAAGAGAAAATGAACAAAATATGTGGAAAATGGCAAGGATGAACTGATCAGAAGTCACACGAAGGAAGTCAAAGAACCACCATCACCTGCTGCACTACTCTGTATTAGCATTTCTATTCTCTATTAGAGTGCATTAGGAAAGACACTGTGACAGCACAGGGATTACTTACATGGAAAATGCAATAAATGTGGTCAAGCAAACTGTACTGTTGGCTTATTGTGACTGCAGCAGACAGGGATGAATCTGAGGAAACAGGAGGAATATTTCTATTGTGTCAATAAATGTAATTAAGACTGAGATGATAATTTTATTCAGAATCTGCCTTTCCTGCTTGCTAATGTCTCTCTCAGAAATTTACCTTTTCAGATGATGCATCTCATATTAGTTGTCTTCTAGTTCATTCTGTAGAGCATTTCCATTAGAGACAAGCAGGAAAAAAAAGCAACTGTATTACAAACAACATCAACTCCTAGTATCAAGAATGAATTAATTGAAAGAAAAATGTGTTAGGAACGCTTTGTCCTGGTTATTCTAAACTCCAATTGAATTGTCACAGAATCTTTAAATTACCTGTGTGGGAGGGAAACATCTGCTTGCTTGCTTGTTTGATTTTGTTATAGGCCTATTTATACTTTGTTATTCCTTGCTAACTCAAAAATTTGCTTGTGTATAAAACATTAACTTGGATGCATGGCGTACAATCTTTAAAACGTGTGAGTGGCAGGGAAAGCCTTTGGAGGCAGGGTGGAGAGGAACATTGTTGCGCAGGAACCACTCTTGCTGCTGTGGACATGGTGTTGTGAGACTTGGCTGCCACAACCAAGGGACATTGGAGATCAGCCCCTTCCCACTGTTGATCCTGAGGGCAGGCTCCTGGACAGTAAGGTGGGATCCTGCCCTGGGAGCTGCTGTCAGCTCCATCTCAGCCCGAGTGCCCCACAGCCCTGCCCGTGCCTCATAATTGCTCTGTGGGTCCAGATCCTGTCCCTGTGGTCTTGTCCAGCCATCCAAGGGCTGTGTCTGGCCCTTGTTCCCTTCACTGGGCCTGCTCCTGTCCCCCACCCATGTACATTTGGGCCTGCCACTGAGCAGAAGAGACTACTCTGGGGTGGTGAGGCCTCAGATTCTACCAAAGAGCAGTGCAGGGTTTAAATGGCAGAAGTCTTATTAAGGCTAAGTACCCTGTGACTGCTTCTGAGAGTTATATTTAAGCATACATCCTTAACACACCTCAGCCTCCCATCAAGCAGAACTTAGACATGTGCCAGTCATCCCAGTCATGGTCATTGGTGCAAAAATGATCCTGCACATTTGGCTGTGTGGCAGCTGTCATGATCACTGGTGGTGGCTGTGCCAGCTGTGGTCCTGCAGCAGGTATGGAAGTAGGCAGACATCTTCATGCAGGAATATGTCCTGATGCTGGGGACAAGGTGTTTGCAAAAAGTCAAACTCATGGTTACAGTAAAGAGAAAAGCTGGGAGACCTGAGACACAGAAAGAAGCTGACAAATGCCACAAGAGTGCCTTGGGCAGCTCATAGGATTTAAAGTGCAATGCCTCAATTTCCCTTAATTCAGTGGTAACTTCTCCATCAGCAACAAATATTGCAGATGCTGAGGAACAGGTGTCAGAGAAGACAAATGGGCATCAAAAGTGTGTGAAACTGTGATGAAATATACAATCATAAGGAATTGTTTCATAGGGTCTAGCTGTCTACAAAGGATTATTTGTATTGCAGTGGCCTGGAGAAAAACTGAATATGATGAATAAATTAAACCCAGTTAATTTCTTAATTCATTACAATACTTCCTATAAACAGCTTGGAAAATTATTGATTAAACAAACAAACAAATCCTAGGTTGATTTTTGGCTGGCAACTACTCCAGCCCTAAATCAAATGTTGAATCTGAGGCAGCAGTGTGCTTATCAGCCTCAGGTCATGTCCTTAATGCTCAATGAAAGGGAAACCTGTTTCTCATTCAGTGATTGCTCAGCTATAATAAACTGCTTACATTTTTTAATTTGATACTTTACATACTCATTATACTCTGGTATCATATAACAGTGCAGAAGGTTTGACTTCTTCTCCAGGAGCAATTTTCTCCTGAAGTCTAAACATTTCATCAATGTACTGTAATTTAAAGTGTTGTGGAGACTTGGTAGAATAAATTGCAATGCTTATGAAAAAAGCCAAAACCAAAGAGAAACTTAAAAAAACCCCAAACACAGCTTCAGCACATATGCTGTTCAGTGGCATTAAATCACATACAGGGGGACAAGTTTTGGATAGAGTACTTTAAACTACTAAACTACTATAGTCTTAATCTCCACAGGAGGAGAAAAGCATAACTGTCTTAAAGCTTGATTTATTATGATAGGTTTTTTTCCCATATACACAAAAAACCCAACAAAACCCAAAAAACCAACAACAACAACAAAACTACAGCCCCCAAAAAACCCTAAACCAAACCAATCCACACAACCATATTGAGTTTATTTATCCAGCTAGAGAATACAGATAAAATACTCATCAAAGTGCCTTACATAACAGAACAGCTAATCCAATATCAGAAAATAAAACAGGCAGATAGGCATCAGAGCTTAAGCTTTCAGCTTCCTTCAGAGTATTTCTACGAGTCAGAGGGGGTTGGAATGGGCATGAAAGCTGTGTTAAATCATCCATGGCAAAAGGAAAATAATAAAGAATTCAGGTTAATAATTAGAAAGAACTTTAAAATTAATTAAACAAAGCAACAGGACACGAGAGGTTATAATTTACTGAACCAGGAGTGCCTGTTGTGAAGCATAATACTATGTGCCAAAGCATATTCAGTCACCTGAGGCACCCATTAGTAGACCAATTAGACATGGGCTGGTATTTAAAACAATTCTTAGTTACAAAAGGCTTTTGAATTTGTTGACGATTTGTACATACTCATTCACGGTGGCAAGCAGTTTTGTGTGGGAGTATAGTAGTGATATTCCACCAAAAATCATTTTGTTTCATCATTGTAATCTTCTTACTTCAACTTATGTAGCAGCCCCATAAGAGCCTCTGCATGAGGTGATGATATCAATCTATTCTCCACGATTTTGTGAATTGTTTTTGCAAGCTGATGGCTCTTTAATGATGTTCAAAACCCAAGCCTGTTGTCATCCACTTTACAAACACTTTCTTTAGTTTTCTCCATCAAAAGTGAGCTAATTGATTCTGTAGGCAGGAAAGTACAGGCTGAGAATGATCTACTTATGAAAAGTTGAATAGATGACATACCAGATTAATGATATCGCTTTAGTCCAGAATGAACTCCAGCAGTGGATATATATCGCTGATACAAAAGTCTAAGAATCCTATAGTAGCCAATCCTTGTATAAGTTCTTCCATACAAGTCCTATATATTTCCTAAAAGTTATGGATTTCTTCAAGATTAAAGCTCATCTTGCTTTATTCCACACATAAGAACCAGATATTCATGTTGTTCATATAAACCTCAAATAATTCTTTGAATCTTTTTAAGCTCTTTGCATCAAACAACACCAAGTTTTACTATGTTCTACGGGGCCTTATACTGATTCCTCATCTGGAAAGCTTGGGAAAAGAAAAGAAAAGAATAACTACACTTGCAATCTTTTGATACTTCAGTTGGGGCCTGAAGTTATCTGTGGTGATTCTGGTAATAAATTACCATCTTTGATATGTGTGCATCTCCATTAACATTTAACTCAGGTGAGGAGGATCTTTGCAGCAAATTTTCCAACTGTAACCACTTTGATTTGCAGTGTGGAGTTAAATAAGGGTACATAAACTGAATTACTTTGGGATTAAATTAATCAAAATAATCCCAACTGTTGTGTGGAAGACAGTAAAAGGCACAAGACTGGAAATAGTCTGAAGTAAATGTTCAACAAAATGTGTATAGAATGGACATGTGGTTTCAGCAACAGCTGTTCCACTCAATAGATATGCTCCTATTGCCTAATACAAATTGCCAATGCAGACATAACCATCTTTAATCAGTTTTACAGGAATAACATTTTTCACTAGAAACTCCTTTCTGGTTTTGTTTTGTTCACTACACCAGTGTATATCCTATTCTTGACACATTGGAAGAAAGAAATCAGTAAGAGGAGGTAAAGTAAGTTAGGCACAAGGGAGTGCTATCTAAATTTGTGGAGAGCTCGAATTCATGGTGGAAGGGAGGTGACGAAATTCAATAACTGATTGAGAGCGGGTGCATCAGTAGGTAGAGATGTGGAAAGATTGAATCTCCCTTGAGAAGATGGAAGGACAGTTCAGTAATTGGGAACAGCAAAGACCCATTTGGAGGGCAGAGAAGAAAAGAGAAGTAGTTAAGATAGTATAGTTGTGTTCAGATCTTCAGTTCAGCTCCAATGCACTGAAGCAGTGATCTGAAAATTAAAAGAGAATGGAGTGCGAAAAATGTTGTCGTGTTTGTGTTCGTGAAACACATAAAATTTTTTCATAAATGCACATTTTTGATGGCTAATTTTTGTATAAAGGGAGTTCATCAAACAATGATATCTGTTCCTTTGGTTATACACTAAACTAATGTTTTGACAAGGAATGTGGACTTTTCCTACACATTTCAGGTATACCCAGACCTATTGTGCATGCATGACATAGTACTAGGATTATACATTGTAGTATTATTCAAATATGCAAAGTCCCATTGACATAATAGTCAGGGGAGAGTATGGCTTAATGTATCTGTAATCCCCATATTAAAGCTCTCTAAGTATGATTTGACATGACAGTCCATAATGCCTCTAAGCTTTAACTTTCTATTGTGCCTGTGACATATACTCCATGAATTACAGT
Source organism: Scytalopus superciliaris (assembly GCA_013400415.1). Lineage (NCBI taxonomy): Eukaryota > Metazoa > Chordata > Aves > Passeriformes > Rhinocryptidae > Scytalopus > Scytalopus superciliaris. The sequence goes on along the minus strand of VXBX01003593.1, from coordinate 189,501 downwards.
ATAGGACTGTCTTATGAAACTTCATTTATGATCCATATGTTCTGTTACATTTATTTTTTATTTATATATGTATATATATATATGTTTATACATACATGTATATGTCTACAGCTTTTAAATATTTACCCTGGCAAGATGGGAATTCAGAAATAATTCCTTCTTCCAGTCTTTAGTTCCCCCTGCTGTGCCTATGTGTTGAAGTTAAGTAACCTTGAAAGGCTTTAGAATGTGTCTGTACCATCAGCAGGGGAGTAAAAAAGGAGGTGTATATGGGAGCACTAATACTTAAACTGCAAGCTGCCAACTCCACTGATATGTCACAAATGCCCAGGGAGCCACTGCATGCCATAAGCATCCTCCTGCATTCTCATCAAGCACTCACTAAATACAGTAAGTTTGTATTCCCTAGCCTGCAGTTTTGGGAAGGATCCTGGAGGTTTTGATAGTTGACTCTCTCCCAGAGATTGTGGATATCAGGGCCATGGAATAGATGGAGCTGGGCCAGGTGTTCTCCCTTATGAAGTCCCCTTGGTTTTATGAAAATGTGAGATGGCAGCTGCTGTGGAGGGAAAGCTGCACATTTCTTCTAATAACCTAAGTGCAGGTGAAAAGGGTGCTAGTGACCATAATAAGACAGATCTGATGCCAGTGGCATCTATGCTGGACTTCTGTGGCTACACTGATAATTAGCTTTGAGGCAAAAATGCGTAATTGAGACTGTCTGGTGTCATCTGTGGGTGCTAGAACGTGTCTTCTTGAACTGTAGAGTAAGCTAGTTAATGGTGTGTACTTTGGATGTGGTGTTTAACTAGGCATGTGATGATTTTTCAACAGTGTTAGCAACAAAGTTGTATCTGCCATAGGCAGAAGGCAGCTCCAAAAACAGCCCTAGCTAGCTAAGGTTTGGATCCCCAATAAATAGTTCTCTGAGATTTCTCAGTGAGTTGAAGGAGTGTGTCATGGCACATTTTTAAGGAAGGAGAATTCTAAATAACAAAATCACATTTGAATTATATTGAAAATCTAATAAAGTTTGTATTTATGTATACAGACACAAATACTTATAGAGAGAGAACCTTTAAAATTGAGTGCTTTCATGAGTTCAGAGATTCATAATTTTATGACAATGCAGAGTAGGGACACTACTTCAGGGCAGAGAAAGAGAAGACTCAGACAAATGTTATTTTAATGACCTTAGCAGATCATGCATTTACATCTCTAAGCCCTTCTCTGTTCACACTGCCATTTTATCATTAGCTCCACCGAATGCTCCTAATTTAATATTGTCTTTTGCTTAAAGAATGAGAGTGCCTGTTATATGATTAAATTACTATAAAGAAAAAGTCTATCAGTGTTCCTCCTATACAGCAAATCGTGGAGAAATATGATATTGCTCATTATGCAGCATTCCTTTCACTGGGCCTGATCAGGTTCCACAAATAGGAAATGTTCAAATTGCCAATACTCATTTGCATAGCTTGCCTGTTTGCCTGCTGCTTTTCCACTGGGACCTGTCACAGGCTGCTTCAAAACCTCTAAGTGAACACTTACATTAGTCTGTTTTTTCCACTCTTACACTGGTGAATTGACTGATGTTTTTTTATGGTATCTTTTAAACATTTATCTCCCTGTTTACTGCCGCCCAAGCAACACATTTCCTGAATCTTGTCTATAGAAAAACACACACCAGAGACTCTTTCTTTCAACAACTTCTAATTAGGCAGCCAAGGTTGAGGTCTGAGCAAAGCAATTTTAAGGTTAACTTCCTTGAGCTGGCTCCAGTGCTTCCTGCTTACCAGAGCTCACTGCCTAAGAAGCTTATCAGCTAACTTCCTGCTGGTGAGACACTTGCCAATCATCTGACATTACTCTTGCACTGTACCAATGAGCTGGACTGCTGTTTTGAGAATAATAAGAATTAGAAAGAGTAACTGACCTTGTACAAAGGAGTGTTATGGCTTGCATGCAGAACACAGCCGCTGTTGTGAGCAGTGATTCCATTTCTAGGGCACTCACAGTATTAGGTGAAAATATTGCTGCTTCTGTCTGGGATCCATGCAAAGCTGGCCTTTGGACAGCCTGTCTCTTCTGGCTCTCAGTGTTGGTTGCCTTGAAATTTTTAGGGGATTTTTCACTTTTTCAAGATAAAGGAAAGGTTCCTTTCTGTTGTTTTCCCTCCCCTTACTTCACTGCTCAACAATGTTATTTTAAAGGTGAAGAAGTTTCTGGTATGTTGTTCTTAATTCTGTTTCTTCACAAAATGGCACTTCAGTCAGTGCAAGTAGTTTTAAACTTGGAAAGGTATGCAATATGCAGCACCAAAGTTGTTTCTGAGAGCTTTAGATTGGACATTGGCCCATTTAGCCCACAGGTGAAATAAGGAAGACTCCATCTATATCCTGCAACTTGTATAACAAATGTAGCTTTTTGTTTCCTATTCTGTTTAAGCAAAACTCCTACTCACAGAAAGCATAAGTTTTTTATTTCTGTTATTCCCTCCCAAACCTTTCCTTCCTTACTAAAAAGTTGGACATAGTCACATTGCTATTCCTGCTGAACTTAGTGTATTTCATCCATTAGTCAGTAAAGAAATTGGGGAAAAAAACACAAAAAGGTAGATTCAAATCTATATTTAATATAAAATAACAATGTTCATCTGTCCAGACTAAGATTTTGCAATATAGATGTGGGAAAGAAAAACCAAATGGTTATGAAATTATGGTTTCATAGTGTTCCCTCATTACAGAGCTGTCCTTGAAAGAGCACCTGCATTTTTACAATCTTGAAGAATTCTGTAAGTTTTAAATACAATATTTAATATTTTGGTTTTATAGTGTTAATTTGAAACTACAGAATTTTTTTAAGAATTAACCTGTCTCAACAGTCCTGAAGTTCTAAAACAATAAAATGCCTCTGTTAAATTCAAATAGCTACTGTAAACAAATAGAGGATGTTTACAATTCAGTCAGTTTCTCCATGCATTTTCTATGATGATGTATTTAAAACATCTAGGTTCTTACAAGCATTAATTGACTTTATGGACCTCTGTGCTTTCAGGATTACTTCAATGGAGAGATGAAAGATTTCTTTTCTGTGATAAGCATATTTTAGACACGGCACTTAGAGAAAGATACAGATAGGACATAACTTCATCCTTTCTGTAAGACTTTAAGACAGGGAAGGACTTTCTTCATCTGATTTTTCTTCATCCCATATGTTAGGCCATGCCACAACTCATTTCTGACCATGCCACCTTATGCTTTATTGGCTGCTTGCCCATTCCTTGGGGCACTTTCACAACATGCGTCTTGAGCTCTATTTGATTCACTCCTCTGAGGTTGATTTTGTCCCTTGGTGCCAATGTCTGTAATATAATTGCCTGCGAGCAGGCTGTTTGCAGACAGAATTCTTCTGCTGGGTACATTTTGACACACCCCATGTGGTCGTCATGGTTTGCCAAAGCACTTGCTGCATTACAACCTGTTTTCTTGTCAGCAACAAGTGCCTTCCATGATGCCTTTTTTTTTTTTCCCTTTTCCTTTGCTATCCAGGAATTATTTTTGTAAATATACCTGTTTGGGTTTTTTTAATATTTTTTTATTCTTCTCTGCAGATAGGGAGCTAAGGATAAAAGCAGTCACAGACATTGTTGGATCTTTATTGTTACTGAGTCACAATTAAAAATTTAAAGAGAAAATAGTTTAATAACATTGATTAGATCCATAAAAATATTAAAGGCACAACAGCTCCCCATCATTTATGCAATTAAGTTATTCATCCAGAGAGAATAGAATTGGCTTAATTTCCTACTTTGGGATGACTAACTCCACAATATCTTTTAACTAAACCAACAAGTTATTCTAGCCAATGGCACTTTTAAACCTTTGCCATTGAAACTGTGAGCATGCACAACACAAAGCTAAAGAACAATGTATTAGAAGTGAACACAAGAGTAGCATCAAGAGTAGCTCAGTGGTTTAGGCATTCATCTAAATGAAAGGATACTTTGTTCAAGACTCTATTCAAACAGCTGTTTATGCATTTTACCTTCAGTGGTCTTTGGGTAAATGCTTTAACACTATTGAATAACAGGGAAGTCACTGCACAGTCAGTACCTCTAAGTGAGGCAAGAGCAGAGTTGTTTGTCGGGATTGCTGTTCTTGTGTTTAAGCATCTAAACTCGTTGTGATAAGTCTTGCGGATCTTACCTTGTGTATTTAACAAGAAATGATATGATATGGTTGACATTAGAAGGCATTGTTGATCTCAGATGGGTTTGCAAGTACTCTGGGACTCTAGCCATCAGATTCTGGTACTCAGAGCTATAGGTTAATTTCCAAACCTCAAAATGTTTGAATATGCATTTAAAGATTCAGTCTGTTGCTAGTGTTTTCTGTCTTTTTGAGCAGGATGCAGGGAGGAAATCCTGTAGTATCATGAGATTCTAGAAACAAAGAATAAAAAATGACACATGATCACACTGTATTTTGTTATTACTATTTCCTATTCTTGGACTGAATGTATATACATAGCAAGTGTAAACAAAGAGTCACTTGTTTTAATTACAAAGAGTTTTGAATTCGTTCGGCATTTGTTAAGCTAGGTTGTCACTCTGTCTACTCAGTTTTCTAGCTTTTGTCTGTAAATATAGTCATATTTGGAAAGATGTAGTTTTTTCTAAGTACCTGTTTAACTGAAGCATACATTTATTTATGGCTAAAGAGATATGCTAAATTACCTGAATTTAATCAGGTATTTAAAATATTCCCTTCTTCAGAAATGCCTTTCTATTTTTTTAACCAAGTTTGGTTGCTTTTGTTTGGTAAAAAGCTGAGGATGTCCTTCCCTCCAGTCTCTCACTTCTATACTTCAAAAAAGAAAAAAAAAATCTTCCTTGAAAGGAAAACAGTTCTGATTTACTTTAAAAGGAAATGAAAACCAAACTTTCATCTTAATATTACAACAGAAATGCTGCTTAACTGATTAGTGACTTATGCAGTGTGCTAAGGGTGAATTTCTCAGCTGCTGCATTTTGTTATGTCTCTAGGACAGTACCTCTGCACCTCATCTCTCAAGCGGAAACCAGTTACCAGGCCCAAGTGTGTGCTGCACATGTCTAAAGTACTAAATACTAGAGGGACTTGTGCTCACATTCCTAATTATGCACTCTACATGTTGCCCGCATATACAACCTCAGCCTTGGTTCCATCAAATTTGCACTGAAACAACCCTACCTGTGCATTAAACCATGAAAACTATGCACTCATAAAGTACCCCTTTTTCTGGCCTGATGGAAATGGCTGCAGTACTTCATGTACATGAAACAAGAATCATGATAGGTCCTCCAATCTTCATCCCTTTTTATCTCCATTTGAAAGTTCCCCACTAGAAGTACTTACTCAAGACAGAATTGCAGATATGGGTTTCTTCTTGGTGCTGTGGACAGGGATCATAGTGAAAAGAGCACTGATAAGTCTGTCTTTAATCCTCTGTTCACATCGAGAAAACCACTTTCTTTGATAATGACGTTATCAAATACAGTTATTTATTTCATGATATGGAGCACACTGCCTGGGGGATCATGAATAATTCATTGGATGAGATTGAAAAGATATTTTTATGCTTGGGCCTTGTATTGGGAAGATGAAAATAGTATTTCATTCTTCAAAGAATTTAAGAAGTTCTGAACGATCAACAATTATGTGAATTAAAGCAAGATTATAGGAGGTTTTTTCCCAGACAAATGTCGGTGGGGGGAAATAAAGGGACACAAAGGCCTTCGGTTATATGCTTTGACATGACTATAAGACATTGAATGTTACTCTTTCCTTTTCCTCTTTTTGCAGTTGGATAAACGGAATAAATGGGCTGTGCACACCAAGGTTCTCACAAATTGGCAGCTTGCCAAGAACTATCCTCCTTTGGACTACACGTGGAGGTGATGTTGCTAGGACAAGATGTAAAGTCACGACAGTTTTCCCCCTTAAGTTGTAAGCTTTTTCTTTGTTTTATTAATTTGCAAATATCTTATACATTTATAGTGCTGCATAAGTAATAATGTAGGGAATGTTAAGTAGATCTTAATAGAAGCTTTCCATTAGGCCTTTCAAGCATACAGGAGTAGTGTATTTATTAAATAATCAAATTTCATTATTTGGAAATTTACTTTCTAGTGGCAGTTTCCAGAAGTTGTATAACACAGGCATTCTTTAAAACTTTAGGGAAGTTAGGAGTGGATCAGCATCATGCAGTTTGTGGCAAAATTGTGAAATATTCATCCTGGTAAATATACTTTTGTTTTCCCTTGAGACTAAACTTTTTTTTTCTTTTTTTTTCTTTTTTTTTTTTTGCTTTCCATTGCTGTATAGGTATTGTATTTAGCATTTAATCACCTTGTAAGAAAGAATGAGGGATACATGAAGAGTGTTAAGAATATGCATCTGAGACAACTGTCTATGCAAAAATCATATTTTTAGATAGGTGAAACTATTATGAAGTTGCTAAACAGAACATCTGGTAATGAGCATTTGTGCAAATAAACTCAGAGAATGGTTTAGAGCAAACTAGTGGAAACTGTTCATATTAGGGAGTCTCAAGTATGAGGCATGGCATAGCTTTTTCTGATTAAAACCCAACCTATAAAGTCATCCTGGATAAGCTATTTTCTGTAACTAAAATGCTATGTTGCAATATATGTTGCCCTTTCCAAAGACTTTTTTTTTCTTTTAAGCAATAGAAGGGAAGTGTAGGAAAGATAGGAAAGCTTTTAAGATTTCTCAAGCTGTTAGGTGTTCATAAAAGGAGGAGTTTCTGGCTGAAAGAGAATAAAGATATATAAGTAGAAAAATCTTGTAATATGAACAAGATATAACCATATGATTCTTTTTTCCCAACTAAAATGCCTTTGCTATACACTTGCCAGTTGTTATTAAAAGTTTTATCCCAGATTTTAGCTATTTAGAAAAAGAAATTTCTGCATTTTCTTATGGGAATCAACAGGAAATTCACAAAGTGCACCACATCTCCTGTCAGGAAGCCTAGTATGAAAGAAAATGATTTTTTAACATAGGAGGAAGAGATCACACAGTTCATTATTCTGCACCTTTGCATTCTCAATGGATGAACTTCTTTTGTCATGTCAGTGGCTTTAATGCAGAGAATCAACATTCACAAATACCATTTTCCAAATGGATGCTCTGACTACAAGGTTACTAGTGAAGGTAAGGTATTAAAACATATTAAAAGCATCTCTTTGTAGCTTTCTAGACAACAATGTAGTGTTCATCACAGTAGAAAATGGATGGACAGCTCTTTAGCTCAGGTACTTTTTAGCTCAGCTCATTGTGCTGAAAAGGAGGCAAATGACTGTACTGGGTTCTGCTTGTAAAAATCTCTAGAAGTGTCATTACATAAAAGCCACACTAAAAACAAAACAAAACCAAAACCAGAAAAGAAAGCAAGACTATTTGGAGAAACAATCAACACTGAGCTCTTTTCTACTGGTTCCAGTGGAAAGAAAGCAGTAAACTGACCACCTTCTGGGGCAAGAGCTATCAAGTGAAGAGAAATTGTGGAAGTATGATCTTTCTACTTTTTATTCTGGTGTGGTTTGTTTTTTGTTTTCCCTCTGTTCTGAATGAAAATGAATGTATGTGAGTGACCAATCTGTATGGATCATGTCTGGTGTGGGTTATGCATGCTTCGTGTATGTTTAGCAGGTTAAGCCTTCCCTAGGGCTTAAGCAAATGAGCATCTAGCCTAAGGATCCATCCAGACTTAGGCAGGTGTAGAGGCCAGGATGACAACAATGCCTGAATGCACAGAAGTCAAGCTGGAATTGCCCATATCTTGACTGCTTATAGTATACATGTTTGGATTTGTAATCTTAAATTCTACCTCATTTTAAAAATTGTACATTTCTGATAGTGCTATATGGACATTTTGTGTTTCATCACTTACAGAAAACTAGCTATTAGGGAAAAGCGAATTCATATTCTTAACATCCTATCATTGTGCTGAATATCCTACACCCTTCTCCCAGTTATTCTCTGTGTGTGTGTCTGTTTTCCTGCACCCATTCAAAATCCAATGGCTTTTATGCTAAGAGGTTTTGAGACAATCCAGCACTGTCTAGTACTTGTTTAAATGAAAAATAAAATTTGTCTCAAAGTGAAAGCCTAAACTGTCCTTTGTGTTTGTTACCATATAAATTGTGTATAGCTTTTTTTTTTTTCTGAGGTATTTTGTCCTGAATGTTGATGCCCCTTTTATTAAGTTACTGATTCCACAGGAGTAGTACTTCACTCAAAAAATCACAAATCACAAAATCACAAACAAGGTTTGCAAGCCATTCCTAGACTATGGCAATAGAATTATAAGATTAAATTCATCCTTGTAATCTCTGCTTCCTGACAGTTTTTGCAGTACTCAGATTTGCTGGATGTGTTGAATTTAGTATCAAATTTTAGCATGCACTAGGGATAAAAATGATGATAAAGCTGGAAAGGAAAGAACACTGAGCACAGACCAATGCACAGGATATGGAGGAACTAAGATAGTAAGAAAAGCCTTCTTTGATGTAAAGACAACTAAAAGCCCTCCAGTGCAAATTATGGTGAAATGACCCTGGCCAGCAGTTAAGTAGCACACAGCTGCTTGCTCACTCCTTGTCCCCAGCAGGATAAGGGAGAGAAAAGGAAGAACAAAAGTGAGAAAACTTATGTGTTGACATAAAGACAGTTTAATAAGCAAAGGAAAGAGGAAGAAAGGGGAGTAAAAATAGATGATTCACCGTCCATCCAGCCTTTAAGCAATGATTACTACCCTCTACCAAACAAAAAGAAACCCTTCCCAAGGCTGTTGTTGCTGAGAGTGATGTTATATGACAAAGAATACTCCCTATGGTCGATTTGCATCAGCTGTCCAGGTTGTACCCCTCTCAAATTCTTGCTCACCCTCAGCCTACTCATTGCAGGGACAGAGTGGGACATAGAGATAGCCTGAAAAATAAGCTGAGAAATGAAGAGGGAATGAAGTCTCAAACCCACCTAGTCTGCATTTTTTTGTTTGTTTGTTTGTTTGTTTGCTTTTTTGTATGCTTGGTATAAATTTTTTCAGTGTCAAAACCAGTTTGCTTTTTTTTTTCTTTTTATGTTGAAGGTCATCCATAGGGAAAAGGAAAACAAAAGAAAAAAAATGCTCATAAAGCATACTACATTACTTTATACTATTTCCTTCAATACCTATTTCTATCACAAATAAAATCAGAATTACTTCTGATGATTGACCAGTGCTTTAGTGTCAGAACTACTAAAAACTTTGTTCTGTGAGGGTACCGGAGTTAGATTGCTAGTCAACTCTGATGTGCTTATCAGCAGTAAGAATCCCATGGTTCTGGGAATAACTGTGAATGCTCCATGGATTTACAGCTCTGCTTCAAAAGTTGGCTTCTTTTTGGTTTTGGGCTTTTGGGTTTCTTTTTGGTTGGTTGGTTTTAGGTTGTTGGTTGGTTTTGGGGTTTTGTTTTGTTTTGTTTTTTTCTTTTTACAGGGTTTCTTTCAGTGATCTATACAAGAGATCATCCAGAAAGTTATAGATACAGCCAAAGGACCACTTGGTATAGATATTATTATAATTTGACCTATTTTAGATAAATTTATTAAAACCTTAATCTGTCTTTATATGCTCTAGAGATGTGATGTGTATAAAATATTGTAAGAGCTAGGAGAAATCTACACAAAATATCTGCATAATGAGAAAAGACTTTAACCTAGGTGTATGTAAATTTATCCAATCCTGATGTAAAGTCTTAGGATTTTTTCTTCTATTATGTTAACCCTCAAGACAAATAGAATATGAAAAATTTATGAAAATGCATGGGCTTTAATGTAATTGACATATTTACAAGGCAAAAATACAAGAATCTCTGAAATATTTGAATTTAATTTGCAATGAGAAGAGGAGAAAATTTAGTTAATAAATTTGGGGAAATTTTTCTTCAAGTTATTTGCATTATCTAATGCTTTTTTCTATTCATGAAAAGGTAAAAAATCCTTTTGAGATTTGGATAAATGCTAAGTAAATAAAAATAATAAAAAGCTCTGAGTGAACTAAACTGGAATATCAAAGAAAGTTTGATTGACTTGTGCAGTTCATTTTGCTCAATAACAAGTTGCTTTTTCTACACCTTAATGCTTCTACAGTGAAGTTCTGTTGGTATAAGAAATTATTTTCCCTGACTATCTCTTATGAACTTTTCGATTCAGGGCTGCACCCTCCTAAAGAACCAGCAAAAGAGAACTTTTGCCTTAATATCAGCATCTGTTAATGCAAGTCTGGCATTTTGGCGCAAGACTTTATAAAGAACCCAGCTATCCCAGCTGTAGGCTCATTCACAAGTAGCTGTAAGGTACTGACATCTTAAACTGTCACAGGTCTAGGTGAGTAAAGCATATTGGTTCCAAAGATAAAGAAGGAAGTTCCAGTGCTGAAGGTAGTGACAAAATCTCTTTGACATCTGTAGGTCAGAATGGTAGTTTATGGAACATCAACATGGCTATTCCACAACTACTTGTACCACATAGTTATATATGACTTTTAATAGATGTGTGCAGAAATAGGGATGTGACTTCTGTCTGAAAAGCCGTAAGGGAAAGGTTTATTTTATTCAGTATCTTCCCTCACCATTTTTTACCCAAGATATATTTACAACAACCACAATATTTTCACTTTTTGAAAGTATGAATTAGGAACTGTTTTCCCATTTATAAAAACAAAACCAAGATTAAAATGGCTCTAGAACTTAATCTAAGGAAAAGAAAACTACAAACCTTATTTTAGACAGATACACTTTTGCAAGTCCATGTTCTTGTTGCTAATGAAAACAGAGAAGTGTGCACGTACTTCCCTGCTTTTCTGTTAAATGTTAGGATGTACATAGGCAAAATGCTTAAATATTTTTTTTTTTAATTATTTTTGCAAAATAGAAGTAAAATATTTTCATGACACAGAAGAAGGATGACAGGATCAGCGAGTTGCTCTGAAATCTCAGGTCTCTGAACTTACATCATAGCAATATTTTTTTTTCACATTAAATTGATTGAAAATAGGATGTTCTGGAAATCATATAGGCACCCACATCCTTTTAAGATTCTCTGACTAATTTATTGAACAGACAGGACTGGATAAACCCGAGGTAACCATCTGGATCCTTATCCAGAGTAAGAACACAGAAAGTTTGAACCATGTTGTTTAGCCTTTGCATGAGATTTTTATGAATAGCACACAATACACAAGAACCTCAATGCTGGTCGCTTTAAATAAGTCAGAGAAAACTTGACTGTTTCTTGATACAAACGGAAAAGGAGTTACCTGTCAAAACAGTGGAAACTACAATGAATGCTATCCACTATATATAGCACTCTAAATCTAAAAAAGTTTGATAAACTTTGCAAACCCCTTTATCTAGATATAGTGAGTTGGTCCACTAGAGAAACATTGCCATTTTTGCGATTAAATGAGGCTTCTTCTTGCTACAACAAATTATATCAAAACATTCAAGGACGATATTTCAGTTTTAAACTTGTACATGAACTCAAAGCATTAAAATAAAATCTGGAGAAGGAGAATGAACATACTGCTGGCTGCCTTAGTCATATGTCCTCTTGTTTCAGTGGTATGGTCTCACACTCTGTCATTCATTTTACTGAATCACTGTGTTTGACTTAAGGACTTTGGTGGGACGAATTTTCCAGCTATGTATATATAATGTACCTATACATACATTTAGCTCTTTTTGTTGTACTAAGACTTTTTGAGAGTGCAATTTTAAGAGTAAACATCTCAAAGCATGTGTAACGCACCATTTTGTCTGTAAACACAAGTTCATCTGACCATTTAGACTAGCTCCAATTACTCTTTGACCCTGGAAAAAGTCGTACAGATAGGTGGATTGTTTGATACTGTAATGTACTCAGTGGCGCTGTCTGTTGACACTTCTGATAACAGTATTCTCAAAATCCAAAGTATTCAATCGACAATGTCTCTGTTGTTAGGATAGAAACTAGTAGGATTTCAGGGGATATAAGTCTGGAATAAAGAGCTAGAACCATGCTGGAACTCCTTTCACAGCCATTCATCAAAATGTATTTCTAAGTGTGGAGAAAAGAAACTGGCAAGGAGCATCCAAGATCTTTGTAAATCTGGGCATGTGGGCCTTAACTTTTGCCATTCTTTCAAGATTTTTCCTTTTGCACTAATGTATGACAGTGGTTGGCTGACAACTGTACTTTCACTGCAGGTTTACTGTGGGTGTTTGTGTACTTCGCTAAGATTTCCTCCTGATCTTCCCATGGTCTCTCTTTTCACCAAATACATAATATTCTGGAGAAAAGTCCAGAAGAAACAGATCACTTTTGTGGTCATCACCTGATTGCCTTCAAAGAGGCTGTAAGGGTGCTAGATTACTCTAAATACTATTAAACAGGAAGGAAGAATTACAGGCTATATGAACAGAACTTGATTTCCTTTAATGTTTCTCATTAGCAGACCCTTCAAAAGAAAACATGAAAATTGCTTTTTCCAACTTTTCCTTTAGTAAACATGAACTTTGGTTTGCCATGCTACAGCCAATGCTATTATTTGAAACTAATAGCTGCATCTCTGAGGACTTGAAACACTTGCTACTGGAAAAATCTAGCAAATTTCTGTTGTTTACACACTGTAAAATTGCATTCCAACTATGACATGGTGGAGGTTAATACAAGAACTACCTTTCTCTTTTACTCTGTTGATCTCACAGACTTGAATACATTTCCTAGGAACATCAGTGTGACATTGTATAATTCTGTCTTTCCGTCTATCTGTCTCAGATATTCTTGGATTGCCATCTATAAAATAGTAATGTAATTTTGGGTATTTTTATAAAGAATTTTGACATCTTAAAAATGAAAAATAATATGTAAGTGCAAAGTACTGTTGTTTATCATCATCATGTATGAATATGAAATTCAGTCTGCTACCTTATTTCTCCCATTCACAATGCAACAGAATTATAAATGTCAAATACATTTTTTGTAAGTCATAATACAAGATAACATGTTGTGCATAAAACGTTGCCAAATTAAAATATTATGTGCTTCTTTTGAAAATACAGTGTATATATATATATGAAACAGAACGTTTCACTAGTTACACTCATTTTAGAACAAATGTCTTTGTCTATAGTGTTTGTTTTTCCCTGATGAACAGGTGAAGGTCATATTATTAAAAGTGTTAATAAATTACAATATTTCTGCTAGATAATTAAACCTGTCAGATAAAAAAAATATATGATACATAGGTTTATATCTTTTTCTATCTCCATTTAGGTAATTTAGGGAAATGGATTTCAGATTTAAGAAGAAAATAAATACAGATTTGTGTTCAAATTGAAGATAATTTAAATAAGTAGGGTTTGTTCCAACTGTGTACAATATGACAAGTGCATTTTTGCCCCCAAACTATTGCAATTATGAACTCATGTTAATTCCACATTTTTCTTTTTAAAAAGCCTAAAGCATTTGGCGACATGGCAATTTTTTCTCCTGACTTTGTATCAAGCTGTAATGACCCTAAGCAGCCTCACCTGGCAACCTGACTGATACTTGGAACCATTTCAGCTCAGGTATGGTTTAGGTGCACCTGTCTTAAGCTCTGCTTCCTGGATGGACCCTTTAGATAGACACTGTAACCTTGTCCTCAGATGTGCCTCTGGCCCAGTCTCCTTTTGCTTCAGATGGAACACCTGGTTCTGGCGCATCACTTATGCTGTCAAAGGCTATCAGTGCTTCCTGCTATTATCTCCTTTGCTCTTCCCACCATTCTCAAACCTAGTGGTCCTGTGCCCCATCATTGTGGCATTGCCGGTAGTGGGGTTACCCTGGATTCAGTCACCTTCATGGAGCTGCCCAGTATTTAGGCCCCTGTGAAAGTTGGGGTTGGCTCTCTGCCAATGGCCAAACCTCACAAGAAAGATTCCCCCTCCCTCTCCTGAAACGGCAAAAAAGCAGCAAAAGAAAATTGAAGAAATATATATATATTTACATACATTAAAATTATATACTAGGTGCAACAAGACAGGAACCCCCAAACAACCCCAATAAGGGACAAGGGAAAGGGAAAGGGGAGAGGGAGACAAAAAGGGAAATGAGACAAACAAATATATACAATCTAAATTCAGAAATTAACTCAGTAAGTAACAAATGCAATCGTAAACTCACTACTTTCCTTAGAAAAGCAGATTCTTAACCTTCGCCGCCGGTCCAGGCAAACAGCCCTCAGAGCAGGCCTCGCTAACACAGATAAGCCAGGCCTAAACACCGAGAGCCTGTCACCAAGCTAACACATGAAAGAAAAGAAAGCAAAAAGAGAGCAAGAACACCTCCCCCTTTGGCTTATATACACCTGATTACGTAAAGAGATGGGATGGAATACTTCCTAGATTTTGACCCTGGTTACTAAGGAAGGCCTACAAAAACAACCCATCACAGCCCCACAATACTGTAAATCTCATTACTGTTTCCTTAGATAGCCAGTGTGCCACAAGTGGTGTCCCAGATGTATTGCTAGGTCACATTCAATTAGGACTTAATCTGTGATAATATGTATCTGGCCAAATGTAGTGTCTAGCAAAAGATTCTACAGCATAATGCCTATATCTGAACTTGTGTCATAGGTTTCCTTTATAGTTCCTTTATTACAGATATGAATAGGTGACTTTAGGCTGTAATTCATCTGACCAATTTCAGATAACGCTATAGATAAATCTACTTTAGTGGACAGAAAGAGACTGATACTTAGAAAAGATGACATCTAACATCTTTAATATACCCTTTCTTTTGGCAACGGTTGCTCTCCAATTTCTAGAGAAGAATGTTTGATGACTTGAAATAGACTGAAAGGATCCTCATGAAGTTCAGTGAAGGGAAGTGCAAAGTCTTGCACCTGGGCAGGAACAGTACATGCTGGGGTCACTCCTCTGGAAAGCAGTTTGGCATAGAAAGGCCTGGAAGTCTTGCTGGATACCAATTTGAACATCAGCTAGCAATGTGTCCTTGCTGCAATGAAGGCTAATGACATCCAGGGCTGCACTAGAAGAAGCGTTGCCAGGAGACTGAGGGAGATGATCCTTTGCTTCCACTCAGCACTGGTGAGGCCACATTTTTAGTGCTGTGTCTGATTTTTCGTTCTGCAGTGTTTTGAAGCAGCTGGAGAGATTCCAGCAGAGGTCACAAGGGTGTGAAGGGGTTGGAGCATCTGATGTATGAGGAAAGGCTGAAGGAGCTGATACTGTTCAGCCCAAAGAAGACAAGGCTCAGGAAGATTTTATCAATGTATATAAATAACTGTGCAAAAGTGATGCAAAGAGGACAGAGCTATTTCCAGTGATACCCAGGGACATGACCAGAGGCAATGGGCACAAACTACAGAAGGCTCCCTCTGAACATTCAGTGCTTTTTACTGGGTTAGTATAGATAACAGCATTTAGAAGTTACAAAAATGTTATTTTAAAGGAATGTATGGGTTGACCATGGCTGAATGCCAGTTGCCCACCAAAGCTGCTTTATCACTCTTCCTTCTCAGTGAGAGAGGGAAGAGACAACATGTGGTTCAACAAGGTGAAGTGTCAGGTCCTGCATCTGGGTCCCAAAAACCCCATACAGTGCTACAGGCTGGGGGAAGAGTGACTTCAGAGCTTCTCATCAGAAAGGGACTTGGGGGTGCTGATCAACAGCCAGCTGAACATGAGTCAGCAGTGTGCCCGGGTGGCCAAGGCCAATGACATCCTGGCTTGTATCAGAAAAAATGTGGCCAGCAGAACTAGGGCAGCGATTATCCCACTGTGTTTGACACTGGCAAGGAGCACCTTGAGTCCAGTTCTGGGTCCCTCAACTCAAAAAGGACATTAAGGTGCTGAAGTGTGTCCACAGAAGGGCAAAGAAGCTGCAATTGGTCTGGAGCACAAGTCTTACGACAAGTCCCTGAGAGGTTGTTTAGCCTGGAGAAGAGGATGCTCAGGAGGGACCTCATAATTCTCAACAACTGGCTGAAGGAATGCTGTAGTGAGGTGAGCAATGGTCTTTTCTCCCAAGTAACAAGCAATAGAGTGAGAGGAATTGTCCTCGAGTTGCTCTAGGGGAGGTTTAGATTGGATATTAGGTAAAATTTCTTCACCAAAATTGTTGAAAAGCCTTGGAGCAGGCTTCCCAGGGAAATGGTTGAATCCCCATACCTGGTGGTTTCCAAAAGATGTGTAGATGTAGTGCTTGGAGACATGGTTTAGCAGTGGACTTTGCAGTGCTATGTTAATGGTTAGATTGATAATCTCAGAGGTCTTTGCCTAACCTAAACAATTCTATGACTCTAAGATCTTTTGGGTAAAGACCCCAACACAACCTTCTGTACTATGAAGATTAACTGCCACATAGGCAACAGACTTCAAGCTACTCTACTTTTTATTCCCTTGCAAGCACACAATTTTAGAGACAGGATTAGATATGGTATTCCACCTCTTAAATTGCTGCATTGTATCACCCAGACAAAGGCTGAAGGAGTAATTCTCATAAAAACTGTACTGAGTGAATGCTCAATTCCTAGACTAGGGAAAGCTTCTGCCTCAAAATCATGTTATTGGAAAAGAAATATACATTTCACTCTGTTAACTCGAAATAGTGCATATCAGCACAGATCTATGAATCTAAAAGGCTGTGGACTATTTATTGTCTAAACAGGACAAGATTCAGAGTAGCATGCAGTTGAGACAGAACCTACCTAACAACTGCAGCTAGGTGTAATTTCTTGATTGATTAAATTTTATTGCATTGCAGTAGTGCAAGTAACCTAGAAGCACACTTGCATCTGCACTGTTGATTAAGATTTCAACTCCATCCTAAAATCTTTAAATTGTCTTGCAGATCATGGATTTTCCACCCTCAGTAGCTCTCAGGGTTTCAGTTTTTCACATAGTCCTGAAAAGAAATCTGTTTCCATTTCCAGTTTTACATTTCCATTTTTTCATATTAATTTTCATGTCAGTCATTAGAATAGAATGATAAACCTAGGTAACATGAATCAAGTGAACCTGATCCCAACAATCCATGACTTTTCACTAAGAGGTACTGAAAATACTGAAAATAAGTTTTGCCTTATTTCTAGCCAGGTGTCCACTATCCCAGCCACTCTTTCCCAAGCCTGCAGCATTACTTGGGGTTGTGATCCAAGTGCAGGACCCAGTACTTCACCTTGTTAACATCATACAATTGTTCCATGTAAGTTTTGGAGATCCTTATTTTGTATTTTTTTTTCAGAATAGAACACTGTGGTGGACACTGATGTCTGTTTTCCCATTTTACTCTGCAAGAAATTTACAGATTAAGCCAGAAATCTCTCTCGTCCCTCTGATTAAACCTAATCCAAAATTGCCTGGTTTTCTGGTCAAGTAGGGTGAAAAATCTTTTTGCTTGGTATATGCTGTTGAATTTTACTGCCTATAGCATGTACAGGAACTCATGCAAGCTACTTTCATTTTATTCAGTTTCAAAGTGGATCCTGGGTATTTGCATATTTTGCATCTGGATGCCCTACTTTCTATTTTTCAGCTGGACAGTTCAACTTGATCCCGATGCATCCTAAGAAATATGATAACTGGAGTTTTAATGGGTTAATTTGACAAATGAGCATTTCCTGCCTTTGGAACAAGGCAGTTGCTGTTTCTGTGTAAAGAACATCCTGTTTGCAGTGAGGTTGGAATGGAAGCAGTGTCTGCAGATTGTCTCATGAAACTTAGCAGTTTCATTGAGATGTGTAATGTTTTGGTCAGTCTTGTCTTTATAATTATCTCCAAGGACTTAATGTTCTCTGGTCCATGCTGACACAGAATTGCTTACAACTCCATAGATTCTCCCATCATTCCTGCTTTTCTGAGATGTTGCTAGCCAGTTTTCTGAGATGTTGCTGGCCAGTTATCTTTATTGTGAGCTGTACTGATGTTTGCTTGAAGAGAAAAGATTTGTGTTTTCATAATTACTGTGTTTGGCATTCCTACCATCATGGAATATAAAACAGAATTGCGGTTTTAATGTACTTTAAAACAGGATCACTGTGAGTCTTGGGGCATGTACTGACATATCCAATCTTGTATGAGGGAGACACCAGGTTCAACCAAGAAATTTTGGCTACAGTATCTGAAAACTCATTGTTAATGTAGGATCTGTAACAATTTTTTAATTTAGTCGGAAAATTTACATTTATTCCCATTGAAATGGCATTTTTGTGATTTTAGCTAAATTATTTTTAGTTTGTGAATTACATACTTGCTCTTATTTATTCCTGACCTTGTCAAATGCAAGGATCACGTGTACAGAGAAGGCAATATAGCCATTCCATATGAATGGCTTATGCAATAACAACTGCAATAAAAAATGTCTGTGTAGCATATCATAATACACTACCACAAACCACATTTCCCATATTAACTTAAGAGAAAGACTAACTTTTTCAGAACTGGGTGCTGTATCATCTCCTTTACCTTTCTACACTCTCAGGATAAAAAATAGAACCGTATCCCCTCCAGGTGTCATCTTAGTTCTGAACCTGCAAAGAGCAATTTTAATACAAAGGCTCCCTTTTTCTTTCTGTGGAATGCAATGCCACCAGTTAGTTGACTTATGTATAGTAGTTATAGAAAAGCACTTAGCTGTGTGTCTTATTTTCTGTACTTATGTATTTCTATTTGTTATGTTACAAGTGAATGGTCACTTTTGCCTCTACGGCCGAGTGACTTGATACAGCTTCAGATGCCAGGGTGTATCAAAGCCTTTCCCAACAGACATGTTCATATGAAGTAGCAGGGGGTGACTGACTGACATAACTATGCCAAATTATAATGCATGTAAATTATAGTATTCCCATTGACTATGAATTTAATTTATTTTCTTTTTTAAAAGTGTGAACAAGCAAGTTCTCAGAATCTCAACCAGTGGGTGATTACTGAAAAATGTTTCTCTTGCTGTGAACAAAGGGAAAAACAACAGTTTGGTTTTCGCCCCCTTGTATTTTGATTTAAAGATAAGTACAGTGAACAAAACCTTCATTGCAAATACATGTAAATCTCTGTTTTTCTTGAGAGGTAGTGAAAGGAGAGCGAGGTAGTGAAGTTGATCATTTTTATCATAGCAGTTCAGGAAATTTCTGTACTTTTTCAAGGAAGGATTCAAAAAACCATAATATCCTTATTTGTGATAGTTCTATGGATGACTATCTGTTCTCAGTGACAATTAATTTACACCTATCTTATATTACACTTTATCTTATCCTAAGGACAATGAGTTACTGCATTTTGTAGGTGTGGCTTTGCTTTGTTGTCTTGGGGTGTTTTTTTCCAGTTATATTTGATATTACATAATTCTGAAGATCCTGTTTACCTGGTGTCCTCTCAAATAAAAACAGGAAAGCTCTACCTACCACACCTCACAGTTTGTATAGCACTAAGTCACAGAACATTCTGAGTTGGAAGGGACCCACAAGGATCACTGAGTCCAACTCTTACATGAATGGCCTACCTGGGGACTGAACTCACAACCCTGGCATTACTAACACCACACTCTAACCAACTGTGCAAATTTCAGGGTCTAGAAGCAGCCACCAAATAAAAGCCAGTACCCTTTGACATTATTTAGAAATCTATCAATTGCATTCAGTGGGCTTTGGATAAATGCCTAAAGGAATATAATGAACAGACATTTCCTTTTTCTTTAGAACCCTTTAAAGTCTCATCCTTTTGTTTTGTTTCTAAAGTTCCTGATACCAGGAGGATACCAGAAGAGTTAAAGACATATGAGCAGTAAGGAGGATCAAAACACAGCTAGCCTTCCAGTGCTACATCTATGATGCAGAGTAATTGGAGTACATGCTTTAAAAACTAAATGACTGCTGTGTAAATCAGGGCTTCAGTGTGGTGAAGATTTTTAATCTTTATTCCCAAATTAGTGTAGTCCAAATGCAATGCCAAGCTCATTACGGTGCTTGTTCAAAGTAGAACTGAATGCAGTCAAAACTCAGACTCTGAGGTGCTGATTTTCATATTCTATAGCCTGATATGAAAGACAGACAACATTTTCACTTGGGCAAGCCTCAGCAAGGGCCTATGGTGAAAAAAGAGATAGAAGTTACCATTCTTACATATATCCAGAGCTGATGTCTGAAGTCAATGGAATTTCCTAAGTGAAGAATACTGTGCAATGAAACATTTACTTCACGTCTTTCAGTGGAATTAGTAATTTTCAAAGGAATTACTAATTCTTTAGTCCTAATACCTTATGAAAGAGAAGAGCAACACTGTAAGATTCTTCAAGAGAAAAATAGTACTTTTTGTGAAACAGGAAATATTTTCCTCCTCAGTAATCAGTTTAGTACTGCATTTGTCACTTTTTTCAGGGATATTATAATTGTTTGTGGGATATTAGTAGCTTAATTCAGTTTGGAAAATTCTGTGTTTTGACAATACATAAATAATTCTATATTGAGGTTTTGCAACTTCTAGCACATTTTATCCATTGTTTTGCTACTATGTCTAAGTATATTTATAAGCAAACAATTTACAGTACATATGATGTTCTCAAAGTGTTCACTCTTTCTGTTGTTTGTTATTTCAGGTGTGAAATTTGTCACCTAAGTCACTGGTTCGATTTCTAGTTTCTGCTGTGTTATGGTTGTTATTATTTTTTTCTTCATTGTTTGATGAAGATGACAGCATGGCCTCATTAATTCAGTGGGAGATTTCAGGGTAAGTTACACAATTAAAAGGATAATCACACTCTTTTCAAGTTTATAACTCCAGCTTTTATTTCTTTTTGAACTTGTGCTGACTCTCTTTCACATCTGTATTTAACAGTGTGTTGTATGTCATTCTGAACACTGCCGTGTATGATTATTCATTATGATTTATAGTTAAGGTTTCATCAAAATGCTTGTCTGATCCAAATAAGTGTTTATCCCATTTCTTTTATTTGTTATGGAGTTTAGTCTGGCTCCTCCAGACACAGTTTAATTTTCTGGTTTATAAGATCAATTTGTCACAAAGAACAGAAACAGGTGAAAGAGCAGATCATCAATTCCTATTATGTATGGGGCTGGAAACACTGAAATTGCATTGAATTAGAACTCAATGCTTACTGGTAGGGAAGAGAAAGACCTATAATATATAGCAATTTTCAGTCACTGAGTTATACTCGGATCACATAGAAATACTAGCCTGACTATGCCTAGTTATTAATTGACAGTAGTGACTAAAGATGGAATAAATCGATGAAAACCTCAAGCTTCCCTCTACCTTTATCCTTTTTTTTTTTTTTAGAGCACANTTTTTTTTTTTGTTTTGTTTAAGAACTGGACTTGAATTTCTGAACTAGTAAATACTGGCCCATTGAAGACAGCACTGCAAGGAACTGATTCTGTGGTGCAGATAGTACGTACAAACTCAAAAACCCTTATGGATTGTGTCTCCAGTAAGCTGCCAGACAGCTGAGGAAGAGAGAAAAAGTCAGATGATTTCCATCAAAGTGCTATCCAGCTTCTACAATTATAGCCCATGGAAAAGAAATTCATGTTTTAAGTGTAACTTGGAGATATGGAGTTGGATTTGTTGTAGTTGGGTGGTACTTTATTTTCCCTTTATAACACAGTCATGCAATGAACAAATAAGAACAATTAATAACAATTGCTATGCATATATTTCAGCTTTTGGAGTGAATATTAATATGTCAAAATAGTGTATCCCACTCATACCCTTTACAGAAGAGTATAGGAGATAAAGAACTTGGAATTTTTTAACTTCAGGCTGATGCTTTTATCAATTCAGAGTACCACATAGTTCAGAATTATGACCCTGAAAATAAACAGGTGTAGAATTTTTTTAATGGAATTCAGATAGAAAGCTAAAAAAGACCTTTTGTTACAGGCAATTGTCTTTGTCAAGTACACGTATAACTAAGGTTAGTTGTGATATGATATTGCACCTCATGATCATGAAGGAAAAAAGTTTGGTGACTCTTGAACTGCTGTACTCAAAATGAGAAAAACAATAATTTGGTGCCTCTGACAGTTCTTTTCCTTCTGCTCACAGAAGGGAAGATAGAAAAAGACAAGGGACAGTGACTCCATTTATTTTATTTTCCTGTATAAGAACACAGGACTAACAACAGCTCTATGGATTTTCTGGAATTACAGGCTATCCTGTAATAGTCAGATAAGTGGATTTGTCTTGCCTAACTTCAGATATAAGTATCTAAACATATATATGAAGTTTGGAACCTAAGATGGTGTAGGCTGCCCATTATCTTCTTAAAGAACAATACAGCAGGGTACAAGATGGTACATGAGGTTTCTGAATTGCTTTAATGATAACCTGGTACGGCCATGGAGAGAACAGGGGTCCTGAAGAACTGGTTGATATTCAGGGTTCACCTCCTTCAAGGTGAAAAACAGTCAACGCTGTTGAGCAGGACTGACAGCAGCAGACGTGAATGGATAAACAAGGAAATGATGACTAAATTCAGACATAAAAAGGAAATGTAGAAGAGGGAGAAGCAAGAACGGATGACCTGTGAAGAACAGAGAGACACTGTCTGAACATGAGGGAATCTGGTTTGGAAAATGAAAGTAGACTCACGTTGAGCTGAAATTGGTAAAAGACATAAAGATCAGTACAGATTTCTATACGTACAGCAGCAGCAAAAGGAGAACTAAGGGAAATGTGCTGAAGGCAATAAGGGGTCTGATGACAAAGGACATGAGAAAAGGGTAAGGTGCTCAAAGTCTTCTTCATCTTGGTCTTTTCCAGTAGTACTGGTCTTCAGGAATCCTAGGTCCCTGAGACCAGTGTGAAAGTCCAGAGCAAAGATGACTTACCCTCACTGTGGAGGAGGATCGCATTAAGGAATATTTAAGCAAACTAGATGTATAGAAGTCCACGGAATTTAATGGGATGCACTCACAAGTGCCAGGGGAGCTGACTGATGTCAATGCAAGGCCACTCTTGATTATCTTTGTAAGGTCATGGAAACTGAAGGAGTTCCTGAGGTCTATAAGAAAGCAGATATTACTCTTGTTTTTCAGGAGAAAAGAGAGTGGTGGGAAGTGATTCTTCTCCCCTGTTCAGCCCTGATGAGATGTATCCTAGAATCCTGGGTCCTGTTCTGGGTTTCCTAGTGCAAAACAAACATAATCTGAAGCAAGTCCAACAGAAAACCACAAACATGGTTGAAGGGACCTGAGCCTCTGATTTACAAGGAGAGGTTGAGTAAAAAGGCTCAGAGGATATCTTATAATTTGTATGAGTCCATGATGGGGAAGAGTAAATAAGATGAAGTCAGACTATTCTCAGTGGTGTCCAATGTTTTAACTTTGTTTCTCATTATACAAATACAACTAAATTACCCTTATGTTAATTTTTTCCTAAGTCAAGTTGGTTTTGTTTTGTTCACAACAGTACTTGGTAGGCAATCTCCCTATCTTTATCTTGACCTTAATGAGCTTTTTTAACATATTTTCTCCCTCTGTCTTGTTGAGAATAGTGACTGGATGGGTGTTCAACAGCTGGCTGAAGTCAACGCACCACAGGTACAATCACAGAATCATAGAATAGCACAGGTTGGAAGGAACTTTGAAAGATCATCTATTCCAACCTTTCATGGGAATGAGATTACCTTGAAAACCTTTAGTGATGGGGACTCTGCCATATGCATGGGAAGGTTATTCCAGTGAGTTTCTGTTCTTGTAAATTTCTTTCTCATATTAAGTTACTGTAGAACATCTTAAATGGGATTTCCACATGATTCCTGCACCCACTGAGTGTATGAGAACAGCAGGTAATACAAATTTCAGAATATTTATCTAAAAGGAGATTAAAATCTATTCCTGAAACAGATCCTTATTTTTATCTTTTATTTGTTTAGCTGGTTGTACAATGTTGTCTAGCTTCTGCCTACAGTCTGTGCATACCTGGCACTTTTTGTTAATTTAGTAATTGCAATTTTATGGGATGAGTAGAAGCACATAGTTTTACATTTTCTTGTTCATGCTTAGGATGCCTCAGCATTGGCTACTTTTAGAGTAGTACTAGAGTAAGGAGTATACTGGATTGAGATATGAGTGCTTGCATTTGTCACTGCAGAAAGAGGTTGAGATTGTCTGCCAAGCACTGCTAAGCATTCTACTTGAAACCTTCCTTCTTCTATTAAATCACTCAATGCATTCTGCTTCTATACGGTGTTTCTTCTAGTGTGCTCATGACCCTTCAGACGGCACGATAGAAACATCCACTATTCCTATCCCTGAGAATCAGAAAAATCAGAACCATATTGTATAGCTTCCTTTACAGATCAAAAGGCCAGTTTAATAGCAACAGATATCACAACAAATAGAGTCCTCCTCATTATTCATTTAATTGTAATGACATTTTGAAAATTACATATTCAATATGTGTTGAAACACCCTGGAATCTCACCAGGAGTGACGGATGGGGCATCTTTCTGTTGAGATGTAACAATTATTTCTAACAACAGCATAAAGATTTTAACTTCACATAAGAAGATTTATTACATCTAATATCTAATTGTTCCAGTTCTACTAAACAAATGTATTGCATTCTTTGAGATTCTTCAAGTAAATAACTATAAAAATTGGAAAAATATTTAGTAAAACCTACTGATAATTTCAGTAATTTAAATTTAAAATTGGTGAATCAGTTACATAAAATAGCATTAATACAGCCAAAAAAGTCCCACATTAAGAACAAAAGTGCGATTCTGAGGGCACATGGGAGGTGGAAAGAAGGGGAGCCACTCTGAGGCTAGAGAGGTGCAAGCCAAAGAGCTGGCTTTATTCACTGGTATACAACTTAAATAGGGCCACAGGGCTGGGTTCTGGGCCCAGGAGCACCCTGGGAAGGTTTTGGGGAAGGGTCTGGGTAGGTCCCAGCCATACAAGGCCAGGATCCCCAAAACTGAGGGGACAGGGGCAGGGATATGCCATATAGGGGGTTATTACCCAGCCGCCAGCAGGAGGCAATAGGGAGTGAGTTCCCGGCCATGTGAGTGAAAAAATCCCTATGTGGTATATAGGAGAACAAAGGAGAACCTTTTAACATTACAAAATCCTCAAACAGGGTAAAGTTCTCAGATTATAAACAGTTCTGTGGGATCAAAGCGCAGTTTCCAGGGTTCAGGCATTCACAAATCTGCGTTGATGGGGTCACTCTGCTACTATTGGAGGTGTCTCCTCCAACACAAAAGTACTTGATTTTGGAACTGGTTTTGTGACTGTCATTCAGGACAATAAGTGCCACCTCTTCTCTTATTTTTTACTCTTTTCATGACTTGTTTTTTACTTTTCACTGCTTTTCCTTCTTTATAAACTTCCTTTGCTTTTAAGGTCCTGAAAAATACTGATACTACCTATTGCTTTCCAAAACTTAGGCTCTGCAGTACTCCTGGGTACCATCAACTCAGGATTCACTTTTTTCTTCCTCTGCTATCTGACAACATCCTATTTTGGGCAATTCTGTTATAAATCACATTGCAAGATTTGTGCAGGTCAAGCTTATATTTCTGCTCTGTGCTTTTATCACACTTAGCACAGTGGCTTCAAAGTACCATCACAACAAACTTACTGTTAGTGTTTCCTTCTAATTTGCCTCTTGTGTTCCCTGCACACCACTGCATCTCTTAAATACCCCTTGTTTCATTCAATCTTCATTCAACCACTATGTCAATATGGCTAAATGACAGAGGATCAGAGACCAATCCTTGACTTTGAAACCAAACAGTTAAGAAGACAGACTTGGAATCACACTGTTAAGGATTAGCTCTCTTTTTAATAGATTTTTCTTCTAGAAAGCCATTTGGAGTGGTGTAAGACATAGCCAGGGAGCAAGACAAAAATTAAGCAAAGAGAATGACCAAGGATCCATTGTTTAAGGCTACTCCCTAAAAATAGCATAGTGTGGCTCTTTGTCAGTAATGTGATCTAATGTTCCGATTGGAATAGGAGTTTTTAATGTTCTGCTTCTCTTTTCTCTTCAAGAGTGAGGTTCCTCACATTATATTAAAGGTCCTGAAAATACAAACGGTAATGGAGTGCAGAAGAAACAAGCCTGACAGCTAATCCATTATGTTCTGTGTGGTGTCTTTGAAGAAATAACAATGAGACTGTGATTAATTTTAATAAAATGTGTGGGTAATGCAAACTTTCTAAGAGGTACAGTCTGCAAAGTAGTGTAGCTAGCTGATGGACTGGAAATATCTTTCCAAAGAGAAAGAAGATCAGTTTATTTGCAATTAGTGAGTCCTAAGAGTGCACATCAAGAATTTTCTTTGTATTTAAAGGGAAAAACTTTTAGCTATTGCAGCCATGTTTATGAAAGTGATTTCCATTACTTAAACTATCTTCTTAATGGATTACAAATATCTAGAAAATTGTAAAGAAAGAAACAGAATAAATAGAAAAGAGAAAAAAAATGTGCAGCCTACATTGAATAGAGAGATGGTCCAGCCCCACGAAGTTACAGACAAATTACCCA
This sequence comes from Scytalopus superciliaris, assembly GCA_013400415.1. Lineage (NCBI taxonomy): Eukaryota > Metazoa > Chordata > Aves > Passeriformes > Rhinocryptidae > Scytalopus > Scytalopus superciliaris. The sequence continues at coordinate 162,887 of VXBX01003593.1, read as the reverse complement.
AATGCTAACTTAGGTGAGGTACAGAAACAGCTAGAATAACTCATACTATCAAGTTTCATCCAGAGTACATTTTTTTAGAGTTTGTTTGTTTTCCATCATAGGAAACTTATTCCTCATTTCACTATGAAGACCTTAACCCTTTCATTTGCTAGAATAAAACTTGTTTCTCTTGAAGTTGAACTAGTATTTGCATAAAATGTGAGGGAATCTGCTGAATACAACACAGATTGGGTGTCAGTAAAAAATGGACAAATAACACTATTTTGTGCATAAACCTAGATAGAGAAAAGTTTGTTGATGTTGCAGCTTAAGGAGTATTTCCTCACCAAATGCAAAGATCTGCAAGTGACAGATACTGAGAAAATACATCTGAAATGTGTAAACCAGTACATTTCTGGAAAGAAACAAGTGATTGTAGTATATGATATTAGTTTAACAGCCCGTGTTTTCCCCCTCACTTTGATTATTGAATGTAATGCTTTAAGCATAATCTCTCTTCTGTCTCTTTCCTTCATTCTTTCTTACATTTCCTATATAGTCTACTAATCAGCTTCCTTATGAGTCCTTCTGCTAGGCTGGCTGCCTTCCTACATGTTTCTCCTGGAAAGCCTTCTTTTTATACTGTCTTCCTCTGTGGTTTCTCACCTGACTCTCCTCCCTTTTATCTTCAAGCTCCCAAGTATGTCCCCAGTCCTGGAGTTTGAACTTTACCTTTCCACAAATCCCATCCAGTTCAGTTTTCATTTCTAATCCCTAGAAACAACCCCTGCAATTCTCACTATTGGTATCTTCTTGGTACACTCTGGCACCTCGTGTTGCAGCTGTAAAATATTGCCCAAGGGGGAAAAGTAGTTCCTGAAATTGTGTCATATAGCCAGAAGCTTTTATTTTAGGGCAACAAATACAGGCAGAGGAACTATTTTCACATAAGGGTGGGTATTTTTAATTCAATTACCTCCCACTAGGTGTACGGGAACATTTGGTGTAGCACATGTCTTTGTTTTAATTTTCATGGAAAGCAGGCTGATATCTTCTCTTTCATCCCTGCAGAGATTATTGTTTCAGAAAGACCAAAAGGTTTTGGTGTGGGGTTTTTTGGTTGGTTTGTTTTTTTCTCTTTAGTTTTGGTTTGGTTTTTTGTTTTTGTTTTTTTCTTTTGTCTGCCTTTATCATCATTTGTTTTCTTCTTCTGTCAAAAGATAATGCACTCCTGCCAACAGCAAAGAGTCTGAGGAGAAGAGGGGCTTCTGCTGCAGGCCAACGTTTCCCCCTCTCTTTTTTGTTGTACTCAAGGTAGATTTTTTTTTTTTTTTCGCTTGGAGAACTGGTATGTGGAGCAGAAAATTCCAAAATATTGTTACTGAATATAGACAGATGATTGCTAGTACTCTGATATTTTAATATATGAAAAATTTGGAAAATTTGGAGTACAAACCAGGAATTTGGCATGTGTTTATAAAACACTACATATAGCATGCAACTGGCCATTTCCATTCTGGAAGTATAGATTTACATCTTAATTTTTGTCTCGTGTTAGACTGTAATCCCAAATTGATGGTAGTACAGACTGAATAATTTTACTAAAGAGAGATATTCCCTTTTTCAAATGCAGTAAATCTTTGCCAATTCAGAATTTCCAAGCAAGAAAAATATTGTGGAAAGAAAACAGATTGCTTTTGTAATTATGCTTTCTTGCAATGATGCACTGGTGCATCAGTGATCATCTATTAGAACTGGTCACTTGGTTGTCAAAGAAGTTCTAAGATTATTAAGGGACAGGCTCTTAATTCCCCTACCACCATTCAATCACTTGTAGTAGTTCTGGCTTGGTAAGTCCTTAGGAGTCTAATGGGACTATTTTGCTCCCTTAACAGAGGAACACTTTCAAGGCAAACTTCCATTGAAGAGGAGCAGGAGCAAAGGATGCTGAACTTCAGAAAGATGGTAATTTCAAGCAGCGTTTCTGTTTTGTTTGTTTGTTTTTGTTAAATAAGACTACAGTGTGTTTAGAAAAGTCTGTAGAAAAATCTACTAAGGACAGAAAGCTGAAATAATTAGTGAGATTCTGAGAAATACATTCACCTCAGTTATTTAGGAGTTTGAAGCAGAAGATGCTTAAAATTGATTTAGATAAAAGCTCTACATCCAGAGACAGTGCCTTGAAAATGCAAGGTAAAGGCAATACTGTTCCTAGTACAACAAACTCAAAATCATGAGACATTCAAAAGGTTGAATATTCCACAAACAGTCTGAGACCTGAAGTACTGAAGTTCTGTTTGTTTGCCACAGAGAAGCAAAGCATAGATAGGGTTGGACTTTATGATCTCCAAGGTCTTTTCCAACCCGATCGATTCTATGATTCTATGATAGCTTTAAAGGGGGGAGTGCCAGAATGAGTTGTGAATAAAAAAAACTTTTTATGTGTTTATATCTGTCTTTCTGGTGTGCAATGTTGGCTAATTTGCCAAAAAAATAGAATAGAGGTTGCCTTTCTGGGAAATAACAGAATATTTTGAATTAAATATATAGAATAGTTTGGTGTTTCTTTTAGTTCTTTCTCAATATAATTTGAGTACAGATCATTCACTTTCAGTGCACATGAAGTAAATTACAATTGAAAAATAATTTGTAATACATTTGAGTTGGTATTTCTAACAATAAGAAATATGTTACTCACTGATAAAATACTGAGATGGGTTCATACACTAATATCTTCTCTAATTCCAATGCCACTGAGCAGCATGAACCATGAATCAGTTCTAACAATATGTGTACTCAATAAGTAAGTTCAGGCATTATACACTGTGTGCAATTTTTTTTTAGACCCAATGTAACTCAGTATAATTATATAATTTACAAATGAAGAAGCATTGCAATTTCTCCAGAAGTTCATTTAGCTGTTCACAAGCACAATATACTTCCATATTAGTTACACAATTATTTCAGATGCAATTAGTGTCATAAAATGTGAAGTGTTACAGAACATTTATGACAGCTGTGAAGGAAAGAGTACAGACATAGGATGAAAATACAGTTAGCCTCGAAACATAAATCTCTGTGAAGTAATGTCAGTATTTTCAAGATATTTTCAAGGAAAAAAAGCAATAAACTAGGCATGAATTTTCATTATTTATCTTTTACTAATTAGCTGTATTATAACCAATCCTTAGTTATGTCCCCCTTAGAATTTACAGATCTACTGTAAATTACCTTTGGGCAACACAGCACAATAAACTTATTTGTTCTCAATGGAAAACCGTGATATATTATGGCACCACCAATTTTATCTATAGAATTTTAGGTCTGGTGGCATTTCAATTATAAAACATGTATTTTCAGTGGTAAATTGCATCAGATAAAAAAATTAATCAGACTGAGCTCAAATTTTATCTTAAATTTCACATCCAAATCCTTGGGGTTCTTGGGTTTTTGTGGTTTGGTGTTTCTTTTAAGTTTAGATAAATTCCTTTATCTTTCACTTGGATCTTCACTTCCAGTGGTCACCTTGTTGTGGTTAAAGTCAGTCTTTGATATTTAAGTGTTTTGGCCCTATATTACAGTTTGGTACTGAGACTAAGACATAAAAATTCAGTTTCTTCCCAGCAAATTCAGAAGCTAAAGCAAAGTTAACAAAAGGATGTGACAGACTTTCAGTGTATTGTTTGAAACTGTCTGCTTGGACATGATGTTTTGTAGGTAGTGCTGGTGAAGTTCCTTAAAGCAATCAAGGAATCCTTAAGAGAGTGAAACATCGGGATTGACGTTTCAAGAATATGGCCTAATAACCTCCTCCTGGGGTTACTGGTTGCCCCTGTGGATACAGTCCCTTTGCCCAAGATGCACCCCTTGAGACTTAGCATTTGATCCTAATATCCTCAGAACTCCAGTCCTGTCTCCTCATACTTGCTCTACAGATTGATCACGGAATTTCAAAATAACACTAATAATTTGGGAATTTTCTGAGCCAGATTAAGATTCTGACATTTAGTAAGTACTGATGGCCTCTTCTTCCATTTTTTCCCCATTTTTTAAAATATGCATCTGTCATCCATACAATCATGTGACAAGGAATCTCTCAGTTTAAGTGCAATATGAAAAAAATGTTCTGTTTTGCCTCAGATATACTGCTGTGTCATTTCACTTAGTATCCCTAGTGTTCATGAGCTGAAAAATAATGAATAGTTGTCCTCCATTCACATTTAGTCACAAATTAAATCAGAAGTGAAGTCCTAATATGTTTGCCTTATCCTTTTTGTAGGGGTTCTATGTGCTGTGTTCGGCTACACACATCACTACACACAAAAATGTGAAATAAATTTACATTAGCAGTTTATTATGATATTGCATATACAATGCATCTGTTATTTTTCTACGTTTTCACTCTTTGTCCTAAGAAGGCTCCTACCCCTACCCATTAGTCATAATTGCATTTAGAACACTAAATTTGATGCTGTGAGTTTATTTGACTATCTGCCATGTGTTGTCCATTACAGTTATTCCAAAATAAGCTGTACACAAACCTTTCAGGTCCATTTACATCACTGTGGGCATATGTTTAGGTGTGCTCCCTAATGGAGTGTTTCAGACCCTTTGGGTTGTTGCTTGTGTTAAAATAGCAAATTGGAGCACTTTCTTTGTCTTCATTTGTTTACACAAAACAAGCTCCTGTAAGGACATTGTCTTCCATACAATGGAGCGTAACAATGCTGAGCAAACTGAATAAGGTCCATAATAGGATGCTGAATAGCTATATCTTTTCAGAAAGGAAATTTCCATGATCTGAAAATAATTTGATACAATATCCCATGTCTCCTATGTCCTACTTCGTTTTCCAAGTCTAAACTTGTATTTCTGCTAGATGCTGCATGATGCAGTGTAAGTCTTTCTGTGCTGGATTCTATTGCACTGGAAATATAAGTCTTTAGTGTTGTCATATAAATAGTTTCTACAGTTCCTGCATAATTTTAATTGCTTTTATGCATTATTTTGATTCTATTTTAATTCAATATAGGAGATTTTGCAAGGAAGTGCTTTGAAAATATGGTTCTATCAGCTTGGTCCTCTCTGGTGGTTCACTTCTGACATCAAAGGGTTGTGCTTTCTAATTTTCTGTTTTGCTATTTAGGCCTCATAATACCATTTTATATTTCTTTAACTTTGAGAAGATAAAGAGTAGAAGTGACAAGTTAATCATGGAACTCCATGATTATTGAGAAACCGTAGGTTACTATTTCTCTGTTTAGACATGAACATCTCTTGAAAACATGATTTTTTCCATCCATCTTTGGTTTCAGATTCACAGTTGTGTCAAAATCCAGTTTAATTTGCATTATAGCACCTCTCTGGGAAAAAGGAGAAAATTCCAAACTCTGTTCTTTGTTCTATGTAGTTAAAATATGATATTTAATGCTATTAAAGCTCTGTGTCTCCAAAGTACTTCAAAATGTTTAGCTCTATGATATCAAAAAAATGTTAGTTTCATTGTACAAATAGGTTAGAAAGGTTGGCAAGCCCACAGAGCAAGTCATTCCTAGTGCTGGCAACAAATCCCAATAGTCACAGCTGCCACTCATAGGCTTAGATAACTGCTTCTTTGCAGTGCTTAAATAACATGATAGGTCTTTATCATTCCTGAATAATTCTGTTTGTCACTAGATAATTTGTCTTCTGGGGCCAAAGAAAAAAGAGAAGGGAGCAGTAAAGAAGAAGAGAGCAAAGGTGATTTCCTAGTCCTCAATGATAAGATGTGTTTAGGGCCACTGCCGAGGGGATACAAGGCATGGGTTAGTCTTGCTGGGAATGACTACAGTCATACAAAATCATACATGTTTATTTCAATTAGTTATAAGTTCATAGAAACTGGAGATGAAAAAAACTCTTCCATACTAATGGCCTTCAAATGCACCTGAAAGCAGGATTGCATCTAATAGAAAGATATTTGTAGCTTTTAAACATACTTCAGATACATTTGATAAAGTCGTCAGTGTAAGCCCACCCGATTTTTTCAGTAAATTCAGTGGGAGCTTCATCACTGCTTACTGAAGTAGAGCACATTGACTAAATTTGAATATCTTGTCCTACAACTGACTGATACACCTTGATTATCTATAAAAATGCTGATAATATGCCAATTAGAATTTTAGTGCAATTTTTTGGGTTTCAGTATTTAAGATTGTTGCATTCTGAGCAATCTTTTAAGATTGGCAACTTGGTGTTTATTTATGCTATGGAGAAACTAACAAAAATTATATACATTAATTTAAAACAACATTTTTATTCAACATAATTAAATGTCTTCTCAATGTGGTTGTTTGATCTTATAAAAATTTCTCCTTCTCTTCTTCTGATAAAATATTAAACCTGATTGCTATTGAAAATGAGTTACTACAGTATAGTAATTGGGTTGTTTATAAACATTTGGAGTTCCTAAGTGTAACATTATCCTCTGTAATAATTTGTTGATTGAGCTGGCAGAAGACAATGGGTTTTGATTAGATGGTGCTGTCTCATTAATATGTATGGTTTTCTTTCTCCATTTTGTTTCCACTTACTCTTGTACGTTCGGGGTGGGGGGACAATTTATTTTTCATTATTACTGGTTCTGCATGATTTTACATAATTACAGTCATTCTTAGACTTCTTCTAATGTTCTAAGCACCTGATTACCAAACACCTATTTACTCCTGTCAGTGTGATCAACAGTCACCTGAAATCAACAACTAACAACTTAATTAAACATATTTAGATATGACACTGAAAGAATCTAGATTACTTGTAAACAATAGAGAACACTAAACCAAATTCCAGGCCTCAGCTTCTCAACAGGGCAAGTTTTAACTTAATTTTGGGCTTTGCAGTCACAAGCAGGTGGACAAATAACAGGGTTCTCATGAGAAATAGAGGACCTGGAATAGTAAAGAAGGGCAGGAAAATATGGACTTACTGTTCCTACTTAGATGAAGGGAGAACAGAGATGAGAAGCTGACTTTAAGTTATAATAGTTAGAGATAGTTGTTCTGACTCCATCAGGGATGGTTTCTTCAGCATCACATCACCCTCAGCAGCATACCTTTAAAATAATTTAATTTGAGCTAACAGTTTAGGTATGAAATAAAACCAACCAACGAAACAGATAAAATAGCAATATTACTAGTAATATAAATAAAATAATTTTAAAAGCCTTTTCAGGCAGGAGGCAGCTTCAACTGCTCATTTATTTATTTATTTTAAGAGAGACATGAGAAGTCCAGGGTTAAGAATGTTCTCTGGTTATTTCTTATTGAAGTATTGGGGGAACAATTAGTGTTAGAGCTGATACAATTTGATTGCATATGGAGTACCAGATAGCTTTGCTCTGTGGATGTTAGTCTGATGATGTGAGGAGAAATTTGGGGATGAAGACTATCTCATTTGCATTTTGATACTTATTCCACTTTCTGTCTGCCCTAGCTTCATACTGTTAGTATTTGGGGAGCACTAGTTTCTTGCTTTTTGGTGCTGCAGGGAGCAGGACAGCTGAACACTGCTCTTGGCTGGATTGAGCAACTATATACTGAAAAGAGGTTTGAAAGTAATTGTGATTCTCATCAACATAATTATAAGCAGACTAGTGGTGTGAAACCTATTTCTTACTACAAAATGATAACTTCCTGACATTTTCACATTTCCCTATCTTTCTGAGGGACCCTTCTGCAAAGCAGGGATGACTTTTCTTGAAATGTCTCAGTGTCTATTGTACTGACTAGGATGATCAAGGAGGCTCTTTGGGTAGCACAATTGTGAGGATATAAAAACTGCAAAACACAGAAACCTCCAAAGTGATAAGGCTTAATCCTATCATGATAGGATGGCTCCTTTCCAGACAGGCCATATTTGCATTTGACAAGGCTGTGGACTCCTGTCTCCACCAAGGAGATAGGAGGTATGCCCCAGCTGGAACCGAAACCAGTGTAGCAACATCTATTGTTTCCTTTGCTCTCTGTGGTCATAAATGTGGATTTTTCTGTCCCCTCTTAGTTAACATAATGTATTCTCCTAATTGTAATGTCCCATCCCAGTTCTTAGCATAACTCAGCCTCCTCATTGTAATATGTCTATATACATCGAGATTTGTAATCAATAAACAGATTCTTGTCCACTGCTCCCAGATAAGGGTCTCGTTTCTGACCGTTACACACAATGGCAGAGAAGATTTTGTTGTTTTTTGGGGTTTTATTACAGGGTTCTAAGATGTGCAAGTCAGTTACTTTGAACCTTCTCTTGAAAAGCCCTTAACAAAACTCCACAACAACATTAACTTGAAGTAAAAAATTGCCATGACCCAAAGTCCCATGGTATGTACTGCAGTGGGCAGCATTGGGCTATGCTGAAGTACTAGAAAGAGATATTTAGAGTTCTTTTTTTTTATGTTCCAGTGTAGCCCCATCTGGGAAAAAAAAAAAAAATAAACTCAAGCAACAGCATCTGTTGCTCCTGCTGCTGTGAGTTAACTTAGTTTAATCATTTCACAAAAACCAAACACTATTGCTTTACCTTTCAAGTTGTTATCCTGACTCATAGACTGACACTTCTTCTTAGCTAAGCAATTCTTCCCATAAACTACTCAAATCCTGTGAATTATTATGAACCATAGACAATTTTTAATTTGCCTTCTGGCAGAAATAAACATGTAACCTGCTTTGACTGTACTACTATTTGTCTTAAACAAAGGTTTGCATGGACCCTCTCTTCCTGTCTTACACTGGTTTCATTCACATAAAAAATAGCACTTGATACATGCAGGATGTGGGAGGTAGTTGTCTGAGGATTTTAATGGAGCAGAAAAATTCCAAGGTTTTGGAGGATGCTATGGGATGTTTCTTCTTCATAAGAGATGGTAGGAAAGGAAGAGATTTCAAACTGATTGATTTTTTGGGGAGTAACATGGTCTGTATATATGCCTGAACATGCCAGTCAGCCATAAATCTGTCCAAATCTTATTGAACTCCAGGGCAATGCATAACCTCCTGCATTCCCTAAACATCCAGCAGAAACTCATATGAGAGACAAAATGATCAGTTCCACAGCTGAAAAACAGTGAATGTGTAACTTTACTCTGTGAGGAAGGAAATTATCTAGTTTACCTTGTGGACTTGAATTAAAACAGTAGTACAAATGATAGAGTGGTAAAGAATTTGACTATTTGGACCAATTCACTGAACCATCTTTATAGTAGAAAATCACTGATCCTAAGGCATGGCTATACTAAGAAAATGGGTTAAAGCAGTGTCAGTAGCAACCCGTTTTTCAGCAGAGGTTGTTGCTTTGTGCATGCTTCTCTGTATGTTCCACAGAGTAACAGGCCTCCCTTCACTGCAACATGCCTTACCGGCATGCAGCTCTGCTGTAGTAGATTATATCTTATTCTTTGATTACTTTGACAATGTTTGCTTGAATATTGCATTTTTTAAATTACACAAATTTTTTAAATTACACAAAGGCTTAGAGAATGAACGTTTAGGTAGAGAACTGTACTATACATACTAGAAAATATGGTACAGAACTAAAAAATGTAATTACATGCATCACTTAAGCTTTGCAAGTAGAGTACTAGATACAGTTTTGAACTCTTCAGTCATTATGTTCTTCATAATTCTGTGGTTTAACATGAACAGAAATTGCATCTTTACTTTCATTTTCAAGAACTTAACAGAGTGTTTTGCTAGATAAGAGCAAAGTTTGTAAAGTTGAAGATTGGAAGCAGCTGTTATATTTGCCCATTTTCAGAAGACAAGCAAATTAAATTCTATAAAGCTAAAATAGCATTCTGTTTCTTGTTATATCTATATGGTAACAAACTCTTTTTATTAGGCAATTGAAAACCTTCCTATGCTGATATCTAAACACTGTTTTCATTCTTTCAGCATTGCATCCTTCTATCAGTCAAAAATGTATGCCTTTCTCAATACCTTCTTCTCAATCTGGTTTTGCTTAGTAATTCTTTCCAAAAATATTTGTAAACCAGATTTCTCATCAGACATGGGACCAGGAAAATGCATTTGAAAGAGAAAAAGAAATCTGAAGAATACTGTGTCAAGGCACTGATTCATGTTCAACATTTTAATGACTATAAATTTCTTCTGTAGATGAGCATTTAAATAAGGCCATTTCAATAATCTCTGAACTATCTACTTCTACTTTGTCTTGTTTCTTCTTTGTGTTTTACAGTGTGCACTATTGTATATATAATAATAATCATCAATATTTTATTCTTCCAGTAGTTAAAATAGCTGAATAAGACTTAGAAATCAAGAATTTAAAGAAAAGTCCTCTGCAGAACCCTGATGAAGCTTGTGCAAGTCCTATGGACTTTACCATGCTTGAAACCAGCTCAGTAAGTCCTTACTAGAGGACCACTTACATGTAGCTGCACTGTGGAATACGTAATTATACTGTATTCAGTGGCATTATTCTTATCCTCAGCTGATCTGAATGATTTATATCAAAATAACTTTTTCTCAGTACACCAACATAACATATAGAAATTCTTCCATGTCCAGGGAGACTCAGTCCTTGTCTGGGATGAAAGAACATAACCTAAGCCTGTTTGTTTCACCATCCTTTGTTATGTCTTGAGGCCTGCGGTAAATACATTGAGGACTGAGATAATTTTCTTTCAAACTTGTCTGCAGTGACCTTGAATGTTTTAAAACTTAATTTCCATTATAGTGCTTCCTATAATTTCCACATATCTATTTCAGAATATTAGAAAACAGCAATAAACAGAAGGGTTCAAGTCGCAACTATTTCCTTCCCATTTATGTAGACTAATCTCTTTTCCTATTTTTTTTCCTCTCATCTGATATCTCCTATGGCACTAATATTGCATCACAAAACTGACTGGGAGTAGCACTGATTGCAGTAAGTGAATCATTACTGTCCATCCATCCATTACTGTTATGTCCCCAGGGCACTGACCATATCATTTTCCCTGCCCATTGTTTGCCATCCAGTTTAATGGCAATACATTAAAAGGCAATGGATGAATATAGTAATAACTAATAATAAGAGGTACAAAAATGACATGCTTTATGGGTAAAGGATAAATAAAAGACAGAAAATGGCTATCATACTTCTTTAAATGGATCTTGAACTTCTCAGATTTGGCTTTAAGGACACTTGCAGCTTTCAGCTAACTACATCAGGAGTATTGACACGTTTGTTATGAAGAAGGTTTCAAATGTAAATTAGATCATTGAGTTAGATGCAGTAGAATACACCCCATGATAATTGTATATCATTACTTTAGAAAGCATTGATAACGTGCATATGTCTTTTTTGACACTGAATGTGAGACTGTTCAAACTAGGTCAGATTAAAGAATACTTTGGCTCAGGTTACTATACTAGCTGGTAAAGGACATTAAAATCAATAGGAATTTCCACCACCTACTGAAAAATTTCTGAGCACCAAACAAAGCCATCCTTATAATCTAAAAAAAAAATAATTTTCATCATAAGGTAACCCTTTCCCAATTATCATTAGTCATTATTAAACATAAACTATTTTATCTTAGAATTTTTTCCATATATTCATAAGGGTTTATGAATATTAATGATCTCTGGGTTTGAAGTTTGAGTTCAATCCTCTTTAAAAAAATATTCAGATTTCAATTCCCCATAACTGAGCAGTATCTTCATTACTGCACGTGTGTGTGTGGCTAGCCGTCGCGAACGACGATGCTTTTTATGCCTGCGCAAATGGATTTATTACGTGGAGCTCAGCGTGCGCGGAACTGGCCCCACCCCCTTTAGCCCTGGGACACTCCTAGCCTTGGCCGGGGCAAGCCCGGACGAAGTTGGCAGAGCGAGACCCGCAGGACTCGAACCGGCGTCCTTCCGAGAAGGAGCACGGATCCAGGGGCGGCGGCTTTACCCACACGGCCACAGCCGCCGGCTATTACTGCACGTAACTCAGTACTAATAGCAAATGCTGCCTTTCCACTTTTTAGCCTCCCTTTCAGTTGCAGAACAGGGACTTCAACATATATTCCAACATTACTTGACTAAGAGTAATTGTGAAATATTCCTACCTTGTTTTCTTCCTTCAAGTCAGTTGTTAAAAGACATGAAGATCTTCCATTTTGTCAGTTTTTGCTTCTTTACCTAGATCAAGTTTGAATAATGGCACCAAATTGAGTAGAACGGTCAATACCTTAAAGAGGAAGCACTTCAGAGAAACTTTGAGAGACTGGGGAGAAGATGAATGGAAACTTCATGAGGTTCATAAGGGGAAATGCAATGTCCTGCACCTGTGATGGAATAGTCCCATGCCCCATTACAGACTGGAGCCAGCTCTAGCCTTGGGGAAATGGCAGAGTTGGGTGGGATTGCAGTAAAGGATGGGTGGTCCTGGAGGACAATAACATGAACATGAATCAGCATGTTTTCTGTTCCTTCGGGTCAGCTGCATTTCGAAGAACACAGCCAGTAGGTTGAGGAAAGTGGTCACTGCCCTCTGTTTGGCACTTGTGAAGCCACAGGTGAGTTACTGCATCCAGTGCTGGCCTGTCCAGTGCAAGGTAGTTGTTGACAAAGTAGAATGAGTCCATAAGAGTCGACATGGTGACTTGGGATTGCAGCAGGTGACACCTGTCTGAGAGAGCTGGTTTTCTCCAGCCTTAAGAAGGGCCGAGGGAGATCTAGTTGCCATGCACAGCTACCTAATGGGTGGCCATGCAGACTTTTGACAGATGTACATAGCAAAAAGCCAGCAAGTGGTAGACACAAGGTGCAGCAAGACAAATTCACCCTGGATTTAAATAAAAAAGTCCACAGTGAGGGTGGTTAATCACTAGAAGGAGTTGCCCAGAGAATTTGTGTATTTTCCTCCTAGGACATGTTAAAACTCAGCTGGTCAGTAAGCAAGCAACCTGCTAGATGACTTGATGACCCCCAAAGGTTTCTTGCAACCTGAATTGAAGCTTACTCAGATAAAGTTAGAATGCACCTTTTTTTATTATTATTATTGTTTATTATCACATAATAGTAATCACATATCACAGATTTTTTAAAAGTACTGTTGCTATGAAATATATGCAAATCTTCTGAAGTAATGGGCTATATCCAGACTGATTAAAATTTAGGCAGAACAGTGTTTTTAACTTCCAGACAACAATGTAGAATATTTTTACATATTAATCAACTAAGAATGCACCAAAAGGTAATTTAGAGGCCTTCACTTTCTATAATTTGTGTCATTCAAGTTAACTCAATTCTGTTGAAAATCTAAGTATATGTTAACATTATTTTTATCATGTGATAATTCCAAAGGTTTTTTGCAAACAAGCTTGTCTTTGTAAAATCTTGATGACGACCTTTTGAATTTCCAGGGCATGAAGCTGCAGTTGTGCAGACTGGGCTTGCCATTAACACCTGTGCTGAATTATTTCCCACTGATTGAACAGGTGTTGGGCACTGTGCAACTCGTCATTGATTTGGAATAGATGATTTTGCTTCAGGATACTTCTAGCAAGCCAAACCTTTCTGGTTGTTTCTTTATGCACATAAAAAGAAAGGAATGGATTTGAAACTACAATCATCACTGAATAATGAGTGCTGGGGAACAAAACTGACTTTCAATATTGACAATCAGCAGATGAAAAATTTCCTAGTGAAATCAGAGGTATTTTAATTTTGCTATCACTCTCTTGAATGGTGTGAAAATAAAGAATATTATAATCAACAAAATTAGTAAGCCATGAACTAATGCTGGATAAATTTGTCAGATACAACTGCATAAATCTGTAGCCTGCTTCAGTTACAGTTTAGCAAACAACAGGTTTATCGGTAACTCAAAGTCTTGATAACACTCATGATAAAGATCTTAAAAAAAAAAAAAAGGCAACCCTTTCTAATAGGACTGGTCAAGAATTTTCTGTTGAAATGAATTTTGAGAAGAACTAGTTTCTCATCTAACCCCCAGTCTGTTTGCTCTTGTGCAAATTTCAGTTATTTTCTCTGAATATCTAAAGTAGTTTGGCTGAAAATAGTTATGTTCTAAAGTGATATACAGGTGGATAGAAACATGAGTCTTGAGCCATCAATTTGCTATTCTACTCTATGAAACCATATGTTTCTGGAGACTATTTCCTGGAAAGTGTATCTTGCATCATAATCTGGCTAGACATACACCATGGATATTTTAGGCTAACTGGTGAAATCAAAAGACTTATAAAGATATGAACTATATTAATTACAATTTCCCTAACATACAGTTGTCCCATTCTAGAGAAATTATATTTTAATTTTATAGTTTTATTGGAAATTTAAAACCAGGGAAGGAGAGGGAAATCCCAGCAAGGCTATATTTTATCATAATCTTTCAAGGACAGATACTCTTTTTGACTTGTTTTATATTCTGATGTGTGTTTTGCACATATAGCCACTCTTATATTTGCATTAGTGACATTATTTCTTCACTTGGACTCGCTTTATGTGAACTGATTTGTGTCAGTCTTTAATGGAGTACAGACCCTTAAAGGCAGGGTTGAAGTAATTGCAAATGGAATGAAGAGCTTGAAAAAATGTCTTGTGTAGTTATATGAAAACAGTAGCCAGAAAAATAAGTAATAAATAAAATATGTTCTGTAGAGTCATATAATATAAATCACATGATGACCAGTCTGTCATCCACATAAGTTACCTTTGAAATGTAATCTATTCCAATTGTGAGTTTTATGACACTAGGGTACCCTGAGATGTGCAGAACCACACTTTACTGAAAGAGAGTTCTCATCTGCTGTGTAAGCAGATGCTGCTATATAGGAGTCACCCAACCAAATCTTTGCTGCTGAATAGGGAGATTTATGATTTGAGTCTCACTGCATAACCAGGTGATAAGTCCTGTCCAAAAATTAAATATGAGAAGTTTTTAAACAGACACAGGCCAGATGCTCCACAGAAGTTCATATGTTAGAACAGAAAACAACTGACCATAACATTATTGCTGCAGTAAATTCACCACCCACACTGTAATTTGTTGTAAGAATATAAACCCCATGCTCTGTCCTCTAGCATTTTCATTTTTAAATTTAAAGAAGCAAAGGCAAGAATGGAGCAGGCTGAAATTGTTATGTCTTGGTGCAAATCAACTGTGTAACACTAGAAAAAGAACACTTCCATTTGAGGGCATGTGGGGCTACCTCGTGAGTATCTCTTGTCTGCACAGTTGCTCTGGAATATTTAATGCCCATGCTAAACGTGTCTTCTGGAGATTTAAACTGAGATTGTTTTGTGGTTGAATTCCAAAGACTTGTGACAAAAACTGTAGTAGCTTCAAGTACAGAAAAGAAAACATTCTTTCTGGCTTTTGCTAATGATCAAACAGGGCTAGATTGTGATTTTTAGCTAATGTGTCACTCCATGAAAACCACTGGGAAAAATTCTGCACAGATCTGCTGAGTGGATGGCAATTTGCCCTTTAATTCTCACAGTACATTTGCTTCTTCTATACAGTGTGTGCATTTTTCTATCTTGTGTCTAGCACAATATCAAGACTGTCTATTCCTTTTAAAGCATCTCTGCATGAGTCAGAAGAGAACCTTACAAAAGGGGTGTGAAGTCTATTCAGAATTAGTGTCTTTGGGTAGCAGCTAATTTCTACACAAATTAATATGAGTGATCAGCACATGCTTTATGCTATACTGTAGTTTTGTATGTTATGAAGATCATGGAAGGAAGGGAGTTAACTTTTTGTAGTCTCTTGCATGCCACTGCTGAATTTTTATATTGATGTTACCAAATGAAAAATTCTGGAGGGAACTACATTTGTTAAGGATATGTGTTATATGCTTTGAAAAAATAAATTAAAACAGTTTCTCTCCATAGGACATGTTTACAATAACAGGCAAAAAGGTAAGACTTTTTTTTTCCATGTTAAGGCTGATGGAAATTCAGTACCAGCCTGCATGTCCTTCACCTGCTATCCCTGAGTAGATGTTGATTTTCCAATTTACAGGTCTGTTAAGAATTCATGACAAAGCTAAATTATACATGAGAATGACTATTTTCTCTTCCAGAGAGAGGAGCTAATAATCTGTCAGAAAGAAACATTTTTGTTTCCCCTGCCCATCCCTCTTTACCTTATATTTTGTTTTCTCTACACCAAGTTGTTGTTTCAATAGGAAACAAAATGTGGATTTAATATGGAAGGAAAAATATTGATGTCCTTTTAGAACTACTCATTATTTTTAAGGCAGACAAAGCTGGAGAGTTAAAAAATTGCCTTCTATCTGTGTTTATCATTCAACGTTAATTGTGTAGTTCAGTTTTAGTATACAGTTCATTAGAACTCTAAGGCCAAATTATTATCTTTCCTCCTGACCCCACATTTTGGTTTATTCTTATCAAAACTCATGGCATCTATATTTCAGGTCAAAAACTTCACTGCTACAACATTGGTTCTTACTAAAATATTATTTATAAAATTGTTTTCACATGAAGACAGACATAGATCTTTGACAATAGAAAATATTTTAACTAGGGTACAACCCTTGACAGAAGACAGTATTTTACACTGCAATTAATTTATTTCATCACATAGCACAGAGTGAATTTTAGAGCATATACAAACTGTGAGAAGTAAATAGATTTCAATCAGAGTAGGTAAGCAAGTAAAAGTATTTTCTGTTGCTGAAGGGGAATCACTGACACCAGTATCGAACAAAGTGACATTTCATGGAAACAGTAATTGGCAGGTTGAATACAATGATTATAGTCCTGGCCAATTTTGTTTTTTCTTGCTTGTGATTTGTTGAGTCTTTTGTCATAGGATGGTTAAAGTCAGATTCTCCAGGATGGACAAATCTTTCAGCAAAATTTTCATGGTAGATTCCATAACATTAAATTCTAGCCTTGTGCTTGAAGAAGATACAAAACACTACTACTTTGGGAAGAAGTACTGGATCTGACGTTTCAGTGTCAATTTCTAGTTAACTTACCAGAATAGTCTTCAGGAGTCCTCTGGGTATTCTACGTCCAGAACTGTAAGATAGCTGAGTTTCTCTTGGTATCCTATAAAAATAACTTGTGAAAAAAATAACTTAGACTAAGTATTGAGAGATAATGTTCTTGAAAGGTCTATAACTGTCAAGGGAATCTAGAAAAGTTTAGGAGCTCTAAACATGTTATTTTAAGCAAACTTACTCTACTATACAAACTCTTCCAATACCTAGAAGAACTGTATAATTACACAGCACGTACATGAAGTACATTTGACATTTGATTGTGAATGAATGTCAAATTACTCTGCTGCAAAACACAAAAATTGAATGAGTTGCATCTGGAAGAGCTAAAAAGGGATAGAAAACAGAATTATGCGAAGACAATGAATGGTGTTTAATTCCGCCCTTTGCATTGTCATTGTTAGAGTAGCAGTTACATGTCAGGTAACGTGTAATGTAGCAAGAACAATGAAGAAAGCAATTACTTATTGGTTTACTGGTGTCCTAGCTGAAGTGCATGATTTGTATTTGTTGGTAAAATATCTACATCAAAATGTATAGTAGCATGGGGTGAAGAAGAATACCTTGTGATACGTGGTTGCTTCTTCCTCTTTGAGCCAGAGAATGATGGCAGTACATAATCAAATTCTGTCAATGAATTAAAAGCCTTCAGAGACCCTTTATAAACATAGAGTAATGAGATTGCTTGACCTATGCAGAGAAATCACAGAGTAGTAGAATGATTTGGGTTGGAAGGAACCCTTAAAGGTTGTCTAGTCCAAGCCCCTTGCAATGATCAGGGACATCTGCAATTAGATCAGGTTTCTCAAAGCCCATCCAATCTGACCTTGACTGTTTGCAGGGTTGAGGCATCTACCACCATGACACTTTGTCTTATTGCAACAGGGCCTGCTAAGGAGTCTGTTCTGATCTTTCCTGCTAACTATCCCACCAACTTCAGTGAGAATTTCACATGGCAAATCAGGACCACACTGTCACATATTTCATAGGAAAGTATAGACAATGCCAAGTATAGGAAGAAAGTCCTATGGGGGAAACCAGGCTGAAATAAGAATATACAGTCATAGGAATGATATGCTGAAGCAAACATATTTCTATGAAGTGGAGTATAGCTGAGGCTGAACTTTTGTGTGGTGCCCTCAGCACCTGTTTGATGCTGAATTCCCCCTCCAGTCAACTGTGCCAATGTAGTTGAAAAAAATTAAATAAATCACCATCAGCAGGAGAAAGTCCTCTCAGCAATCTTAATCACAGAAACTACATTATTTCTGTTGTTTATCGTCATAAGTAACTGGGTTCTTAAGCTATCTCTCTATATTTCTATTATTATGTTTTATTCTGAGTATTTTTAAGCTATGGGAGAAAAAATCCTAAGAGCTCTGTGAACCTATGTTTTTAGGTAAATTGTCGTAAAGATAGAGGACGACTTTTCATAAGTAGGTTGTAAGTTAATTTTTGCACTTGCTAAAAGACAAAAACTTTGGGTAGTTGTGTGCTAAAATTGGTGGTTATGAGAGATCGTCAAATATGTGGATCAACTCTGCAACGGCTGGGTGGGTGATGCTCCCCCCGGCTGTCCCCCTGCCACGTGGCCCCCAGGGACCCCGCAAGGAGCCACACAGAGACCGCAGGAGAGGGACGAGAGAGAGAGTTTATTGAAGTTGGGTACAGGTATTTAAGAGTTGGCGTAATTTTACTATGACCAATAGGAGAGAGGGTCACTGGGACTGGCACCCAATGGGTTAGGGTTTTACAAGGACCAATGAGGGAATGTTTTACAACCGGGGATTGGGGGAAAAGGTATACAGTTACAATCCTCTGCCCCAAGGCTTTTGGGTCAGCCTTTTCCTTTGCATCACAAACCACCTTTTGACCATATTTTTTCCACTCTGAATATTGACTATTGACAGTCCACTGCCACACAACTCTACCCTAGCTGAAAGGTTTTCAGCTCTTCTACTGTATCTGTGTACATCTCTATGCAAAAATGTGTGTCTTATCTGATAGAGTTTTAATTTTTACTGTCACTTTTTGTATGTGGGTGTTTCTCTTGAAATTATGTGTTTATTTTTTATCTTGGGCATAAATTGCAAAAGTTTGGAACACCAACAGTTAACTTGTAAAAACATTCTAATGTAAAAAAAAAAAAAAAAGCCAGTGTTTGTGAAGAAATTCAGATCTATCCTTCCCTTGTGATTTGCAAAATGTTTTCATGCTTAAGAACTTGAATGAAAGCAGTGACAAATTCTTAATTTGAGCACACAGATGCTGTTTGTGTATGTTATTTTCTTTCTGTCCACAAAAATCATCAAATGCAAAAACAATTTGCATGCAGACTTTTTCATATGTGCCTGTGTAGAGATGTGCATATGCAAAATGAGTGCTGATAAATGAACGCTCCAGAACCCAACTAATGTAAAATTTTCCACTTATAAAAGTTCTGATGACTTTTTTCATAAAAAAAGCTTAAAGCTGAGTCATACAGTTCCCTGACAAAAAAAGAAATATTTAGCAGAAATATTGTTTAACTTCCTAGAAGGGAAGCTCTATCATTAATTCCAGTTTAAGAGCTAAAGGCTACAACTCAGCTTAATGCCAGGAAGTCAACCCAAGCAGAGACGGTGTTTACCCAAAATTCATGGCTGGACATGTTCGGTAATAAAGAACCCCTAAAGGGTTCAGGGCACAGTACCCTTTCTTGGGCCGTTTGAGAGCGGGACACGCTTTTGCCGGCTGTTGATTTACCATTGCACAGGGCTACCTCAGCACGAAGCTGTGGCAACGTGGCAGTGAATCAGGCTCAAAATGCTTAGCATTAATAAAGCTGTCATGTACTCTCTGCAGGTGACATAAAATCTTAGATGATTCTTGGCCAATCACAGGTTTCTTTTTCCAGAGCAGTGGCTTGCCAGACGCGCAGGGTCTCATCAGCAGTCTGCCTGTGTGCCTGAGCAGGGCTCTGTCTGCTTGCCTGCCCACACTGCAGGCACTGCTGCTCCCGGGATGCTCCTGCCTGACCAGCTCTTCTCCCCCCGTATGCCGTATTCAGCTTTATGATATAGGCAGGATTTATTTCTAGATGAGGGAGGGATTCCAAGTGGTCTTTATTAACTGGAAAAGCTGGAGGCAGTGCTCAGTTACATAGTATTGCATAAGGTCATGCAGAGGTCTCATAATCTGTCACAATCAACGGCTGATGCAAATTCAGTGGGCACTGTAATACCAGCACTAATAATCAATGTTAAACTAAGATGTATTATCATAGGTAGCATACATAAAGAAAAAGGGAGTCCTGAAATGTCACAGCCATTTTAATCAGAGCAGTGTTAGAGCTGGGGAGGAAGGCTTGTTGCCATAAGGAAACTATAGTAAAATCCTGCTCATTTTTTTCTGGAAAACACACTGTTAATTACACTGACATATGTTGAAATGAGACTGTATAGTAGCTCTCCTTGATGAAATGAGCTCTGTGTTTCTTATGAGACAAAATTTGAAATAAACTACATAAATAAAGTGGTAAAAACTCCTTTAGTACTTCCTGTCTTCCCTCACCCATATATTTCCCTTGTAGTTATTTTCAATCTACAGATTAATTAAAAGTGCAGCAGGCACAGTATATCTGTGAAGGTTGTCTCTCTCCCACACACTGCACTTGTTTAGAACATAAAGGTTCTAGAAGTGAGTAAGAGTGTTTAATACAAAACTTCTGAATGCATATGTGTGGGGATTACCAGAAAGGGCAATGGTGCCCTGTGCAATATTACGCACCATCACCGCAAAAACTCAAGGCTGGAGGGTGTAACTTTTTAATACAGCTTTTATATATTACAAACTATATATTACATACACATATGCATATTAATTTATTGCTTGGCCTGTCACATGTTCCAGCCTCCTTTTTCTTCTGTTTTCAGTATCACAGTATATCATGCTATGTATTATGAAGTATTGCAGATCATCCTTGTTATGCACAATATGTTACCCATGCTAAATTAGAAAACAGAAAGCAACACAGGGCAGCTGGTACTTGCCCTTTACTATAATCTCCTAATAATCTGTTTTATCTAGCCTGTTCTTGAATTTGAGTAGTAATGATGATTCAACTTTTTCTCCTCTGACAAATTATTCCATTGTCTAACCTTTTGGACATTTCTGCCTAATGTGTAGTTTTAATATTTAAGTTTTGAATTTCAGAATATTATTTCAGCTATAATGGTAAATGTGAAAGCCATCTTCTATCAATTAACAACCATCTGGGAGAGACAGAATTCAGAAATGAAGCAAAGTGCTGTACAGTAGTGAATAATGAAAGGAAAAAAAAAAAACCATCAACCAAATGAAATGTGGTTTTTGAAAGTGCTTTCTTGGACAGAAAGGTGGTGACCTCTGCAACTTTAAGAAAAAAAAATGTTTCTTTTATGTTGTGATAGCATATGGAAGTAATTTTTAGTCTAAACTGTGTCAAAATAGTCAGTGTCATGCCTTGAATTGTTCTAAAAAATAGCTACTAAAAAGTAGCAAGGAAACAGATTAACCTTTGGAATTGTAGAAGTGGTTGCCTTCAGGATTTTTTGGGAATTCTCAGTGGTTATTGCCTAAATTTTCTACAGAACACAAATAATTTAAATCATCACTTAAAAAAACCCCAAACCAAACATACTATTGTTTTGTCAAAAACTTCAAGGGAGTCTAGCATAAGGCATTCACCATAATGTTAGAAAAATCTTGGTCATTGAAGAGTGGTGCTGACATGTCCCAAACAGTACTTAAGATCTAGCCAGACTTCAGCACTTTATCCTGTGATTTTGTAAAACTCTGTTTTACAATGCAGGTAAAGTCTACTGATTTTCTTGGGCAGATGATATAGGACTTTTCTAGTTTATTAGATTTTCTCTTCTGTATAATGGCCATAAAACCTAAAATTGATAAATAATGAGTACTAGGAATGTTTACAGCAGCAGCGATTTGCTTTGCCCACCAGGTGAGATGAGGAGGTAATGCTGGCATGTGGCTACCACCATCAACCTCATGGGTGAATTAGTCTACACATTTCTGTGGGGACCAAATGGAGTTTCAGATTTCATAGACTGAGGAGACTGCTGCAGTGCTCTAAGTCCTCACAGAGTAGCTCTGAAATCCTGTCCCCAGTACTCTTCTCTTCCTAGAGGAGCAGTGAAACACAAGAAATCTCACATAATGAACAGTATAACCAGTGTCTAGCTTTTGACTGGCTGTAAAGCCAAGTGGTTTCCCATACCACACATGCTGCCAGGAAATTACCCCTAAAATGATCTAAGAATTTAGCTTTCCACATATGAAGTTGGAGTTCAATGACTGTATTTGCACCTTGCTCTTAACTCCAGCTCCTACAAAAGAAAACACTAGAACTGCAGGCACACCAAAGCAACACAGTGCTACTCTGTCCCTGAACAAACAGAAAAATAATAAAAAAGAAGAAACTTACTTACAGCTAGGAGGAACTTCGTTTTTCATTACAAAAGTATTGTACTACATTTCAGCTGTAAGGAAATCCTCCTCCAATTTCATGCTACAGTAGTGCCCATAACAAAAATAAATGTATGTTACTAACAAAGATTAAATAGCTGCTGATTGAATATTACACCTGGGAGGGAGCTCAGCAGATACTTCTGGCCTACATTCTGATTTTTTTTTATTTTTATTTTCAATCACTGCTGACTTTTTCCCCCCTTTCAGCATCCTCACCCCTAGAAAACCAAGAAAGCTTTAATAATCTTGAGGAGCCAAAACCAGCATATGTTGCTAACATTATAATCCATTACTTCAGAGAAAGATATTCTCTTAATGTTTTTACTGCAACTTCTAATTTATTTTTAATTAATCACATAAGAGACAAAGGAAATGTTTCATGTATTTTACATAATATGTATCTTTGAGGAGGTTAAATTCTTTTATGTCAATGTATGCCAGTAATGTCTCTTAGTCTATGTTTTGCTGATGTAACAGACCATACAGGATTTTGGAAAGTAATCAGAGTCATGCGACCAAATGCACTGGGAGACACAGCAGACTTTGACATTTCATTTAATAAATATAGCTCACTTTGCATGGCCCACTCTTGTGACTCTCATCTTGGGCAACAAATAGTTCCACATATAACTACTGTTACTGCCTGCTTACAGATATGAAAAAGATTTCAAACAATGTACAACTATTTAAATTTATTATTGAAGTTGTTTTATATTCAACCCCACTTTTTTTTCTTGAAAATATAGTTTATTAAACATAATTTACTATAAATGTACTGACAATAATGTTTTCCTTTTACCAGGTGAGAATTTCTATCTAAACTAAAGTTTTAGGCAATCTGAGAAAACCCTTCTCTCTAACGAAGAATTTTTCTTATACTGTTGAAGAAATCCAGCTTGTTTTCTCATGGAGTGAACTAAATCCTTTTACCAAAGACCAGTAAGAATCCTCTTCTTTTGAGGGTTGCTTCTTTCCTGAGATAGTAATTTCCTGTAACTTCAGGGAATGCATTTACTTACACACTGTTAAAAGTAGAGATTTACCTAAATTACATAAAAACATTGGGGGAAAAAAAGCATTGTCACAGGACACTTTGTGAAGAGTACCCATAAAAACCAGACAGAATTATCATCTGGTTGTTTGTTAGGACCACTGAATGCAACCTTTTCTTAATGACTGCACACTGTAGTTACTTCTTGCAGAGGTTCACAGCCTCAATGCACTTCTTCCTTGAGGCCTTGCTAGACAATCACTTTCCCAGGGAGACCTGCGGTAGCATGAATTTAAAGATAAAAANGGAACCTGGGTGAAAAGAAATTAAAAAAAAAAAAAAAAAAAAAAAAAAAAAAAAAAAAGAATAACGAAGCAAAACTAAAGAAACAACAACAACAAAAGTATATTATCTAAATTGCATGTGTTCCTAGACTACAATAAACAAATAAACTGTCTTCTGCTCAATTTAGAAGTGAATAAAGTCTGTTTGTTTGCACTTACCCTCAATTGCACTGCTGGAAGGAAGGGAAATCATTCATCTCATGCACAGTTTTACCTTGCACTTAGAATCTTACTTTTTGTCTCCTTCCCTGACTCCACATCACAAGAACATATTGTAAACCTACTCACACATGCTGAAAACACTGTAGCAACAGTGTTAGCAATGCTCTTATTTTATTTCCTGTTTGGACACTTATGGTTTTACTCCCTAGAAAGCTAACCCATTTGTGGGGATTGCTTTGTGCACACAGTGTTTCAGAATGTAGCTAGAGTGTAGATAACAACACCTGGTGTTTATCCAAACTATGCAGCTACTGGCTGGGAAAAGCCAAGAAGGGCAAGGGAACCGTGATAAGCTCAGGATGAGAAAGTAAAAATAATTAGATAGGCAATTAGCAATAACAAGACACAGTGAGTTAACTGTTAACCAATTATGATCTGAATAAGGGTGGATGGACTGTGGCTCCAGTCAATTGCTTTGCATATAGAAACGTGTGTATGGTAGTAAAAAAGGTATATATATCAGTAGAAGTTTCGAATAAAGTTGGATTTGAATATGCATCACATTGATGTGTGAAGTTCATTCCCGCTCGTGAGGTTAAGCCCCGGCACCCGTTTCATTAATATTTTCCTAGATTGCTTTTTGCCTTTAAACCTTGTTTAGTAAGATGGATTTCATTTTGTTTAATGAGCTTTCCTTTCAGAAACTCATCTTGATGTTAGATTTCATTTTATCATCTTATGCATACTCCCAATATCTCAGCTTCTGTCAGAATAAATGTAATGCACAGTGCCAGACACGAAGATAAAACCTACTGGTTTTAATGGAAGAATTGTCAACTTTTCAACAGGTATCTGTCTACTGCTCAAGACCAGAGTCTCCTTTTATTTAATTGAGGTTCTGTTCTCATATTGACAGTTGTTTTATTTTTATTATTTCCTCTATCATGTTGTTACTTCTACATAAGTAAGGTTTCCCTTAGCCTTAGCTAGATTAGATTAAATTTACTAAGTTTTGCCTTTGCAATATTTTAGCTGAAGAGTGTGTTTTTCAGGACAGCATTTACCTCATCTAACTGTAAAGTTAGAGTTCACCAATGCACATATAGGTGCTTGCAGTGTAGATGTCAGTATCTGAGACATGTAAACCAGGTCAGGGGAAATGTGTTTCTTGTACCTGCAGCCTCCTTGCAAGACACTGTTGCTGATAAAAATTGATGGTTATCAAAAACTGAGATACAATAGCAATTGCACGTACTGATTATTGTCCTGTGTTGCTCGCTGTTGCTTTACAGAGTATTGCCCTGTGGGTGTGTCTCTGCCTGCTACCTCTCCCTTAATTCTGCTAAATCCTGCTTGTGTCTTCCAGCTGCAATCCTGCCAGCTTCTCTATCTGCCAGTGACCAGGTTGCTCATCCTTTCCACTGTGCTTTGCTAACGCCCCTTACTTTCTTTTTTTGTAAGCCATCCAGACAGCAAGAAAATAGGAAGAGAAAACCCTGCCTAACCTAGCACACGGGACTAAAAAAGTTTTTAGCTTTCTCACTCTATTTGTTTTACCCTTGTCAGAGCAGATTGCTATGTAGAGGGACACAGTCACATTTGAAGTGACAGATTTATGTCCATAATATATAACAGAGAGTGTCAGGAACCAAACCTGGGCGTTGATTCCATATGGCATATATAGATGGCCTACATCAGCTCAGCATAGACCAAACCCCTCTTAAGGTAGGTTTGTATTCAACAGAGCTGTTTGAAATGTCCAAAGAGAGAAAGCCAGGGAAAGACCTTACCTTAAGCAGCACCCAAAGATCAGGCTCACTAGCTAGGTCTCTTTATTGACCTGCTGTGTGCCAAATCCTGGTCCATAGTTGCAAAATACGCCTTCAAAAAATCCAGGCATGTGATGATTCTGATTCCAATGTTTTCAATGCATATAGTATACACATGCTATGCAGAGATGCATGCAGCATTAAGCATATCCTGGATTAGCAAAATTCACATGGGAATAGCAGAGAGCTTCTCTTACTTTATAAGCAGCTCTGTCTGACATCTAAAGATCTAGACAATTGGAGAGGTAACTTACCCTTTTTCAAAACAAAAATTCCCCAGAAGGTGCTTCTAGCATCAAGAAAATGGCATGGAAACATAGAATGGCTTGGGTTGGAAAGGACCTTAAAGAACAGCTATTTCCAATCTCCCTGTCATGTGCAGGGGCACCATCCACTCAATCAGGTTGCTCGAACAGCTGGTTGTAGGACAGTCTGCTCAGGAACCCTTAACTAGAGTCCTTCACTCTAGCAAGAGTTTCTTTGCTGTGAGAGACTTCACTGTTGTCAGTATACAAGGGGCTAGTACACTTGTGGTCATTCCTTCCCAGAAACACTGCCTTCTTACCAGTACTATGTCTTGCCATTTGCAGTGTTTTGCCTAGCCCTTTGGCTTGTTTTTGAAGGTTGTTAATTTCTCCATTACTTTACAGGGTGGATACTTCAGACACATAGCCCACAGTATGCACATATTTCAAAAACAATCTTAACTACTTTCTGTCATTTCATGTTGTTGTATTGTTTGAATGTTTCTTTAATTATTTGATTACAAATGTCTTTAGGCCTAGTAACTGTTGAAGAGTTTCAAACTGTGATTCACAGTAAACTGTAGAGTCACAGAATCATAGAATGGTCTGCATTGGAAAGAACCTGAAAGATCATCTAGTTCAAACTCCTCTAGCACAGACAGGGAACCTTCCATTAAACCAGGATACTCAGAGCCCCATCCTACCTGATCTTGAACATTCCCTGGGATGGGACAGCCCTCTGGACAGCCCATTCCAGTGCCTCATCATCATCACAGTAAATAATTTCTTCCTAACATCTAATCTAAACATACCCTCTTTGAGTTTCATTACAAAATAAAAGGTGATAACACATTTATCTCCAAGGGTTTATCATGAAACATAAAGCACACTGATAAATGAGAAAAGAATACATGAAAACATTAAGAGGGGCAAATGGATTTAAACTGTTTAAAATGTTAGATTAAAAAGTATGGAAAGGGGAAAAGCTTGATTTTCTATGACAAATTATGAAGAAACAGAAGCATCAGCACAATATTCCTCCCTGTATAGTTTAACAGCTGACTTTTGGTTAACACATCTACTATGCAATGAACCAAAAGTTAATCTGTGAGGAGTGAAATTCATTTCACCCAACTTCAGAGGTCCAAGCCTGAGACAATTGTAATAGATTGTCTTCAAAAAGAATAAGCATTCTCAGACTGCACTTCATTATATTCTCAAATAAGCATGTAAAACAGACCAGCTGAATTATCCTCAGGTTGCCTGAAAAAAAGAAAAGTTATGGGGGGAATCAGTCAAGAGATCATGTTTCTTCCTAGTGACTGGACTGCAAAATGAATATGTAGGAAGAACATCTAAAAAGAAGGCTGTAGGAATCTCCACACTTAGAATAGGGCAGAGGGACTGATCCCAGGAACTGAGGAAAATTACTATTAAGGATTTCCACAGGAAGCACAAAGACAAATATTTTAAGAAAAGTGATGTTCCAACTGTGGGAGGAATGGAGGTTTTTGGGAGAATGTGGTTTACATTTTCAAGCCTGTACAGAGAAGTGGCCAGTTAACAGCTGGGAAATGTGCTACTGACAAAAAGAACCTTGAGGCAGCAGATTGGCTTGACAGCATACTAATGTGACTGATGTGTCTTTTTAATTTTTTTTTTTTCATTTGGCTACTGTGTATAGAATGTGTGTATTTTCATTTACTCTGATTTTTAAAAAAGATGTTATTGAGAAGTGGCAATAAATACTGCTTGGTTGTTCTGTCCTGCCTGGGTTTAAGTAGAAGACCACAGGAGAGAGAAAAGACTGTGCCAGCCCTAATAATACATGAACTTGGTACTCTAGTTATAATATTTTAACTTGCATTCAAATGTAACCTTAGTTACTCATAGTTCTTCTCATGGTTTTAGTATGCTTAATTCAATAAAAATATACAGGTGGAAAGTTCTAGCCAAAGACTGTAACAAACTTCCTATGCTAGTTTTAATCTCCCTGGGTTATAATAAAATTAAATTAAATACCAAACAAAAACCCCCCAACCAAAACCAAAACCCCATCCACTTCTGAATCCTGACTATCATATTGGAAACAAGCAATCCTATAAACTGATTCTTTTTTTTTTTTCTTTAATACTCACTACTGGTCCATGGAAATCAGCATTTGAAACTACTCACTCCTGGAATGGACATGAATACATATAATAATTTTACAGACTGACACTTGTGAGTGCAACTTGTTCTTTATGCCTAAGTGCCTACAGAAGAATAGTGAAGTAGAACCTCAAGAATAATCTCTCCTGCTCTACAATATTGTCATATGTGCATAAATTCTAGAGTGGAACTTTTCAAAATTCATTGTACTGGGAGTTAATTTGATTTATTTACAATTACCCTCTGCATGCTCCTAAATCTTGTCCTTTATGACTTAGTAGAGAAGCTTTCTTGTTTATATTTGTACTGAATATTATCTTGGTCTTCATTAAAACTCATGTCTCTAAATTACTGCAGCCAAAATGCCAGATCATCTAGATGCATCTTCATTAATTTGTGCTTAAATGCCCCACTTGCTAGAGGGTTAGGTTTGGGATATTTTAGGACATAGTCAGTTCTGGGTGTGTTTATTAATTCAGCTCATTCCAGACCACAATTTTCCTGGGCCTTAGACCTCTTCATATGAATATAAGATACGAACAAGTTCAAAGAAAAAAAATCACTTTCAAACCAGGTTATTGATATTTCTCTTACAAAATCAGAAGGACTATGAGAAGACTTCAAAACATAATGTGTTACCTGTTAGTAAAATCTTGTAGGCATACTATAATTTATGTAACATATATATACAGTATTATAATTATCAGTATTTTGCATAAATCATTATGTCTTTTAGTACCCAGAGACACTGGTTTCTTTTTCATATAAACCAATATAATTTAACTAGAGGTAACTGTACTTCACTTCTGTTTTTAAATACAATGAAAGATATTGTATTACAGGTAATGCTGCAGGTATAGTGTATATTTTAGGTGAGATGGTGTCATGACCCACCCGTAAGGGGAAGGGTCTTTATGCATTAACAGATGGTAATATTGGTATCTTTCTTCTGATAGGAGGGGACATATTTTATAAGTGATAGTAAGTCCAGATTTACATATATAACCTAGAACAGGACATGTACGGATATTGGTCTAAGAAGAAGCTGTCTTGTTGTTCCATGATTTGTCCTCACTGTGAAATGGGAAGAGGTGTCTAGGACTGTGGAGTCCAGTGCTAGTAAGTCCATGATGTGCATCACCATGCGATGTGCATTGCAAAATTCATGTCCAGCTTTACACTAGACCCAGCCTAGTCCAAACTAAGGTTTAACAGAGATGACACAGAGTCAAGATGCAGTTTAACTGTGTTAATGTGTCATGGCTTCTTTGGACAGAATTAATTTTTTTTGATGCTGTGCCATGTGTCAAACTAATGGGTCTCATGCTAGCTTGATGCTACTCTATACAGAATGTCTACCAAAAATCTCTGCTAGATCATAATTTGCCATACTTCATTTTAGACACATGCCATATGTTACTTGAGTATCAGAATTGTCTTCATATGTGCCAGTTCTAAATTTCTGTCCCTGGTGCCTGTTTTGTATCGTACCTACATCTGAACAACTATATTTTTCTGCTGTGACTGGCAAATTATGTTTTTGTTTGAAAATTTTTTTGGCAGTGCTCATGCATCCACTGTGGGCCAACATAAGTATAGAAAAAGGTCAGTGAAATAATTTAGCAAATGCAATCTCAACCTCCTGAATTAAATATTTTATTCATAATCTCTGGAGTGCTACAGAAACAGGAAATTTTCTGCCAATGCATTAAATTTCTACACATACATATACAGATATACCCACAGATGCTGAATAATTGCAAGGCATAAACATGAACTAAATTTATGTTTCATACAGCTATATCCTCGTTTAAAGTTTTGTTTTGTTATTTTAACTTTTTTTTTTTTTTTAGTTTGATCAACTTTTTACTTTACTTTCTTCCCATCATTCAAACCTTTTTGTCTCTTGGAAGCCCAAGATTAATTAGCTGATTCTCTCTTCTTTTCTAATTTGTTCTACAGTTCACAGGCACATAAAACCACAAAGCAAGATAATAACCAATAAATGGAATAATTAATTCAATGCACTGAAACTAATTTTAATTTATATTTCTCAAAGATTCTCACAAGGGGATGGAGAACCTGGAGTTCTGGGGACTGAACTGCTCCAGTTCTGGTTGTTTTGAATATGTTGTGGGCAGAAACAGTTTCTGTAAAATTGGAACTTGTGACAGCTAAAATCAGAGGGGAAAATAACAAAAAAAAAGAATCAAAATTAATAAGGAGTAAAAAGTTGAAAATTATTTCAATCATAACTTATTTTTTTAATAAAGTGCATTTTGTTTGCCTCACAGCTGTCTTTGTATGCCAAAGACAACTAATTATCTAAATCTGGTGAACAGGTGAAGTCAGAAGCTAAATATTGATTTTTCATAAAAGATAACAGGGAAATATTAAGAGATGTGGATTTGTGGTTTGCTCTTTTTTAACATACCAAAGATATTGTAATTTTGTTAAATCTGATAGATTTGTAAAATAACAACATAGGTGAGATTGGAAGGCACCTCTAGAGAACATCTAGTTCAAGACTCAAAACACAATTAGCTAGGGCAAGTCGTCCAAAATCATGACTAGATGGGTTTTGAATGTGTCCAAGCATGGAGATTCCACAACTTCTCTGTGCAGCCTGTTCCAGTGTTTCATCACCTTCACAGTACGTTTTTTCCCCCGTATTTAAATACAATGTCCTATATTTTAATTTATACTCATTGCTTTTTATCTTATTTATACACACGCGTACACAAACACACCACCATTAGGTATTTATACACATTGTTGCAGACCAGTCCCAGTTCTCCCAGCTTCTCCATCTGGTGTCTTGTCTCTTAATCATCTTCATGATGATGAAAACTGAAATATAGAAAGTTCCATCTGAGTATGAGAAAAAACTTTACTGTGAAGGTGACAAAGCACTGGCACAGGCTGTTCAGGAAGACTGCTGATTCTCCTTCTCCAGAGATATTCAAAACCCACATGAACATGATCCTGTGCACCCTTCTCTAGGTGAATCTGCTTTATCACGGGAGTTGGACTCTAGAGGTCTTTTCCAGCCCCAGCCATTCTGTGAGTCTGATTCTGTGATCCTTTGCTGGACTCATTACTGCATGTCATTGTTCCTCTTGCAATTAAGGAACCTAGAACTGGACACACTCCTGGTGTGGCCGCAATAGCGCTGAGGAGAAGGATCCCCTCTTCCAACCTGATGGTGATGCTATTTCGCACAAAGTCCAAGGAGGCTGTTGTCCTCCTTTGCTGCAAGGGCACATTGTTGGCTCATGATGAACTTGTTCATCAGGATCCCCAGAGCCTTCTCTGCATAAGTACTTTTCAGCAACTCAGACCCCCATCTTTCCTGGTGCATGGGACCATTTCTCCAGCCTGTAAAGTTCAACTAAATTGTAAATTGTACTACCGCTGTCTCACATATCAACTACCCCCACAAGGTTTTCTATCATCTGTGAAAATACTGATAGTGCAGCCTGTCCCATAGTGCAGATCATTAATGGGAACATTAAAAAGGGCCCATTATCCACCCCTACTGTTTGCTTTAACTGGCTGTAACTATCTGTACTTGCAGATTGGCAGGTGGAACAGAAGTCATCTGCCTGGTGACAGAAGTCATGAGCTCCCAGTCTTTATCATCCTGGAAATATCTCTTTCCCAAGTCAATAGGCACATACTGTGCACGTGCCTCCTTTACTGTGGCGAGGACTCAGGATCTCATGTCCCACAGGATCTCAAAAAGGATCCAGTTTGTTTTCTGACAAATGAATTCTCACCCAAGTTTAGTGTACATTTTGCTACCTAGCCCCTCCAAATCAACAGGAAGTAACCATAAACTTAATTTTTAGGAAGAACTTGAATTATCTAGTTCACTCCCTGAAACCCAAATTCATACATATTTCTTTCCCCCCTTCTGAATCAGCTTAAAAAAAATCTATTTTAATGCTTAATATTTTCTTAAATATTGGATAGATACTTTATTTTTCCACTTTTTACTGTGATGCACATTAGTATCCATGTCATAATCTTAGTGGTTTGAGATGGTTCCAAGAAAAAAACACTAGATGCTACTTTTCACCCAGCTCTGTTTCATGAAATGAATATAAATATACACACGCTTTAAGCACAAATCAAACAAATAAGCCCCCCACTTACATGCCAGAGAGGGTAAATCTTTAATGACTGGAATCACTGAAATTTCCTTTAATGTTGTCTGGTCCAATTTCCAATTACATTGTAGTACATTGTGAATGCCATGGGCACCAAAGAAAGCAAATAAAAAGTTCAAAATGAGGCTTCATATCTAATAAGCAACTGTGACAAAAGTGCCACAATACAAAACTTCATAGTAATTATTCCATTGCACATAACAAAGCAACTAGTGGAGCATAAAGCTAACAATTATTGTGTGTTGATAGTTCAAGCACAGTATGCTTTAAAAATGCTATCAAACAGTAGCAAGCTATGCCAGAAAGCACAGCCTCATCCAATAGCTTTATGCAAAAGACAGACACTTACCAAGTCTTAAAAACTACTACAATGTACTATAATGTGTTCCTAGGCTTCATATTATGCTGTAAAATGCAACAACAAAAGCTCTAACAAACAAGAAAAAAAAAAAATTCCTCATTTGCCTGGTAGGTATTTCTGAGATTTGTTTTAGAGCTTTTAAGGTAATACTATTCCACGTGATTCCTTTTTTGGATAAGCGTTTCAGCCTTCATGTGGGTCCTTTCTGTTTGCTCTTTACTGACAAGAACATCCTGCCAAATCAAGGATTTTCCATTTGTCTTTTTCACAATAGAAGCATATTTTCAGTGCCCCTTGACAGAGAGACCTAGTTAGTATACATAGCATTTGTGTTTATTGGAGCTAGAAAGTGAAATAAAGCAGGTTGTTCTCTGGAAGAAAACCAATTTAGATCTGGGTCTAGGAAAAGAATTAAAGAAGGCAGGTAAAGAGTGAGGGTTTCACCTCAAAATGAGCAATTGTCTTATGCCCTGAAGAATCCTGAAGGATTGTTTTGATGATAGCTGTTTATTGTTCTTTTTGCTGCTAGGTTAACATAGTGAAAGGCTTTCTCCAGGCACTGAATTTGGCTTCAAGTCTATTATTCATGACTTTTAGAATGAAAAGGGAAAAAAATAAAAGGAAAGGTACTATAATGCAGACAGCTCTTTCCTGCACTGAATCTATTCATTTACATATGACATACATTGATTGTGTAACATTTAGCAACTGCATTTTACTCACTCTTTAGTTGTGTTTGTTCTTTATGACTTACAAAACTGTTAGTCTATGGCTTTGCAAGATCAAATGTGCAACCAGAATCACATTATCATGTTTAAAGGCATTTAATACACTATTTAAACAGATCAACTATTGTTGAATTGTTTAAGTGTGGGAGATTTCAAAAACGTTCAGCCAAAAGGTTTTAGAGTAAAAATTACAGTAAGACATCAGATTTCTACATTGAATTTCAGATTTTCACCTAGCTGGAAATCCCAGTTGACCTTTTCTGTAAAAATTGACAAAATATTTCATAGTCATATCTGCTCTTGATGTGAAAACTACAAAAGCACAGGACTCAGCAGTCAGCCGCTAAATTTTCTGTATTCTTTGAAGTCTGTATGTCCAGTGTGCAATGAACAAGCCTATTTACACCTTAGTATTTTCTGGTTTTGGTTATGGCTGCAAGAATGAAGTCTCTCTTCCCTGCCATGCTGTCTCACACCTCTATGCAAAATTACAGGAGTAATTGTCTCTCTCAAGTTGCTTCTGCTCTAAAAAATTAGCAGCCTGTAGAGAACGAAGCATTTTAATGGGAATGGAGTTTCCAGTATTGCTGTATACCTATGAGAAGTTTCAGAGTATAGTGATATTTTGGCAGAGGCAGAGTGGAGAAACGTGTATGTTCATACTGTTGCTGTCCTGTGAATATATAGAGGTTGTCAACCACCAAGGTTGCTGTGTTTTTCAGCAGTCACTCAGTGCCAAGCATCATGATAGAAGGTTGCTACATTCAGCGTCCAAGTCCTAGGCGATCCATACTGTATAACAGGAGTCCCTGCATAATATAACAAGACAGCAGATGACAGTGACTGCTTCAGTTTGGCTCATGTTAGTCTCTTAAAGGTTCAGTTTCCTGCATCCTCCTTTCTCTGCCTAGTGTGACTGCAATAACAACATAAACATAAGGTAGAATTTTGGAGTTTATAAGTAGACCAGTGATTAAACTAACCCATTATGCCCATCTAGTTTTAGAATTGCTAGGTGCTGCTGCATAGCCCAGTGGGTCTCTCCAAAGCATCAGCATCATTGTTACCAGATGGAAATAAATCTTTCCTTTCTGTCTGAGTTTCTGAGCCCAGTCTCCAAGGGCTCAGCTGCTCAGCCTGCTGTTACTGTTGTTTCTTAAAGACATTTTGGGGAG
This sequence comes from Scytalopus superciliaris, assembly GCA_013400415.1. Lineage (NCBI taxonomy): Eukaryota > Metazoa > Chordata > Aves > Passeriformes > Rhinocryptidae > Scytalopus > Scytalopus superciliaris. Next base: position 128,219 of record VXBX01003593.1, on the reverse strand, counting down.
ACATAGCCAATTCAATGCCATCCATTTATCTCCCCCTTTTTCTGGGACCTGGAGAAGTTGTTCCTTATTGCTTCACAGTATATGCCAGTTGGAGTGACAGCCTCGTAAGACAAGGAAGATATCTCTTATGATATTGCCTCTGTTTGTGACTATTCTTTCTCGTCGTGGTATACACAGCTTCAATTTTGTGAACGCTCAGCAAGTGCTGGAAGAACAAATCATACTGAGGATGCTTTCTTGAGTTGGTTTTGGGTTTTTTTGGTGTGTTTTTTGTTTTGTTTGTTTGTTTGCTTGTTTGTTTTTTGTTTTCCTTTTTTTTGTTCTTTCTCTCTACATCTGCAAATTCCCAGTGACTCTGATATCAGTGGTTTTGGTTTTCTGTTGAGCAAATGTGAGGAGGTGACAGCTCATGCCTCATTGGCATTATTCAAGAGTCTGGATTGGATTTTACAGCTGTTTTTCTGAGGTGCTTAATTAGTTTGACACTGTCACTAAACTGTTAGACTGGGGATCACGTGAGAGTAGCAGCTAGATGTCTAGACCCATATTTCACTGCAGAATGCCTAGATTCAAGCCCACTGAGCTGTGGCCAAGTGTCAGATGTTGATAAGCATGGTCATCTGTGTAACTGTAGTATCCTTACAGGATAATTGTATAAGACAGGTAAATATTTTTTTCCAGCCACTGTAAACAAATTTATGTCTACTTTGTTTTGAGAGGGAAAGAAGAAGCAGCAGGATTTTCTATGCCAGTGGACTGGTCCCTTTTGACTGACTGGAAAATGTAACAAATCTTGATAGTTTTTCAGCATCATTACTCCTTTTGGACAGTTTCAAGTATCACTGACCTTTCCCTAATTGAGCAACACTTAAACCTGTGTTTTTTCTAAGCAGTTTCCCAAATGTGTCAGAAGCATTTTTTCTTGTTGAGCACTGCAAGCTGGCGCCTTAAAAAATCTGAGGAGTTTTGAGTACCACAAGATGACAAGTATGTTAATGTGTCATCTAAAAGGAGGCAAAAGAAGTAGCACATTTTTGAACATGCAAATCCTAAGCAGTCAAGTGGTGTTGTGTCAGACTGTTCCAAAATGTCTTCTTTGGACTAAGAATAACTTTATGAGCAGAGAATTTATACAAAGTTATAAGCCTCTAAAAACGTGTGTAAAAATGCAGTGCATCATTAGATGCAACTTAACTGTTGCTACTATGGTGATGTTATTAATTCAAATAAAGAATAGCAATTAGCAGATAATCTCCTTAGTAACTGAGATCCAGGATCCACCCTGCAAAACATATTATATCTCAGCAGTATTGTTTCTGAAAACCATTAATCACAGTCTTAGACAAGACATTGACAGCAATTTTGTTTTAGCAATGAAGGAGGTATTTTAATTTTTAAGATAAATTATATACTACTTATGTTCTTTTAAATAATTTCTAAGCTAACAATTCTATTTCTTTGAATAATTTCTAAACTACTTGGAACCAAGCTCTTTATATAAATTTTAATATGAAGAATAGGATTTTTTTACCTTTTAATTCATATTCCTTGTTTAACTTCTGTAAATTCATTGATAGTTGACTTGTGGCAGTGTTTGTCCTGGCAAAATGTTAGTCAAGACACTATACACATTAAAGTTTTGGGTCAGAGAAGTCAGGATTTTGTGCGAAATGGATTAATCAAGCCTATATAATCATATGTATTTGTTACAACAGAGTTTTAAAGAATGAGTAAACCTTGCAAATTGTTGGCTTACTAAACTGATAATAGTTGATGGTTTCTTATTAATTTTTGTTCTTTTGTTTTATAATTGCTCCTCTTTGTCACAGTACTGTGTAGATACCTAGTAAGATGTAAGCATAGCTGTTATGATAATGTTCTTTAAATTATCAGAAGAGATACCTCTGCCCAAATTAAGGTACAAATGAGACCATATGCCAAAGACAATAGTACAGATTTTATTTAACAGTAAATATGAAATGGAGAGAGATAGAAAGAAATAGTAAAAAAGGGGGGACGAAGAGTGAGAATGTGTCAGAAAGACAGATTAAGTAGAAAAAATATCACCATTCTGTGGATTCTGACAGCATCCTGTTGATCCTCTTCTTGTAGCCTCATTGTTGATAAAAGTTCCAGTCTTTTCAAAGTGACAGTTGTAGTCTGGATCCATCAAGAAATGCCAGGGTAGTGAGGTAAGAAACCTGTGTGGTGATGGAAGAAGTCCATGTGGTGAGGGAAGAAGCCTTTGTGATGGGGGAAGGCTGTGAAGCCTGTGGTCAAAAAAAAAGGCACGTATTGTGAGAGAAGGGAATGTGTCCAGGGAATAAGTCTGTGTGGTGAGGGAAGAAGCCAGTATGGTGAGGGAAGAAGCCCATGTGGTGAGGGAAGAAGCCCCAGCTGGTAAGGGAAGAAGCCCAAGTGTATTTATTATGCTTATGCTAGGTAGCAATACCGCCTGTATCTCCCCTGGGTCCGGGAATATTACAATGGATTATATGTATTATACTGTATCACAGGAGATTTCAGGAGTCTTTGACACCTTCTAAGACATTGCAGCTGCCTGTTGTGTTAGCACAGTTGAGTTCATTATGGCCCATTATGGCCCATCAACCCAGATGAATATTTTCATGCTATTCAGCTTGAATTGTTCTGGTAGTTCCCCAGAGGGGAGTTATCACAGCTGAGTCACTTGTGTAAGGACAAAGAAACCTACTTGGCCACACAGGATTTGCCTCTTTACTTATCTTCTCCAACACCCAGCTTGTAGCCTGAGGTGTTTGGTGTAGCCATCCTCAGCATGTGGGTGGTTACTTTGTACATCATCAGCATCTTGATGGTCTGAGCCATCAGCATTTCAGGCCCTTGTGGTAGATTGTTCTCCTGGGATAATTGGACAATAGTACCACCTTTATCTTATATCAAGTTCTCATCACTGTCCAAATTAGTAGGTATATTCGGGGCAGGGTGAGGTTCAGTGAGCAGATACTTCTTTGCACAGTTTGCTACAGTGCACTAAAGTGTTTCATTGATTTTAACCATGCTTAAGCCATTAACCAATTTCAACCTCTCACATTAGTCCAATTCTGCTGTTCAGCCTTTCCTAATCTCTAAGTATAAAAGAAAGTATAAAAGTGTATAATTGATGTTAATAGGACAATACAGGCAAGACCGGAACTGGTTATCTTACTAGGTTACTCAATTGTGTATTTCCCACAGAACTCAGTTAAATGCAGTGCATATTGTGATCTTACAATTTAAGAAGCTGCAAATGTTTTGTTGGGTTTTTTTTTTTCTGCCCACAGGTCTCACCATGAAGAGCATAGACTTGTGACTCCTTGGAGCACTAGAAGGACTGAAGTTAGTGCCAATTCTCTAACCCATGATTCATCATGTTTCTGTGTTTCACAGTCAGAGTGTGGTGTGTATATCAGCAATAAGGGCTTTGAGCCAACAGTACATTTATCTGTCTTTACATATAAAAAGTCTTTGCAGCTCAAACATTTAAACAAATTATTGCCAAAGATGAATTGTCATGTATAAACTGAGTTGCTGTAACTGTGGATGTACTTGTCTGACACAAATTTGGTTAGATGTTTGCATCTAAACTGGTAGGTTCCCTAGTAAAAAAGAAATAGGTGATTTTAAGGCATATTTTTTCAGATATCCTGCAACTGTCTATTTTAGAATGAGATGAATCACTCCACACAGCTGCCATTTCTCCCTGTGCTTTATAAAAGGCATTTAGATGACTAAATCGGATGTAGGTAATTACTTTGTACTTTGACTGTGTAACTGACAAGAAATGTAATATGGAATGCATTTGCTTAGGTCTTAACAAGAGAGGACATAAGTTAGAGCATTTTTCTTCATATTTGCAGTGGGGAAAGAGCATCCATATTGTCAGTTATTGAAGTTCAGCTGACACAAAATAACTTGTGAAGCCATAATACAATTTTACTTACATTTTCAGTGGTACTGAAAGCAGTTGAGACTATTCAAGTTCTTAGCACTGGAAAACCCATATTAAGCATGCTCAAATGTTTCATATTTAATTCAGATTATCTGTTATTTTGACTCAATTATGTGTATCAGTTGGAACTCAATCAATAATAATAATAATAATAACAATAATAAATTAGGTCTCTGCTACTGTGTTTCCTGGCTAGCTGTCTAAAGAAAAACTGTATTCCTTTGTCTCTCCCTCAATCAAATTATCTTGAAATAGCAAAAGCAATATACAGATCAGAGGAAAATGTTTAATTATAAATTACCTGCTTGTCTCTTGGGTTTATTCACCTTCCTTTAAATAGAAAAAAAAGTACTAGAGTGGGTTTTTTGCCTTTTAGCTCTCCATTAAAGACATTTTACATAGCCTGAGACCAGGAGGACATAGGACAGTCCAAATTCTAGTGTTCTGTAAACTAGTCTAATCAATGGCTCATAACCTACTGGAAGTGAGGTGCAAAGATTTAAATAGTTATCATCAGACATAGTGCAAGCTAGAAGTGTTGAAAAATAATGGCAATATATCTGTTAGGCAGCATTTTAGGTTTTATTGTGTTGAAAGCAGTACCTCTGCTTTTGCATTTTGCTGGTGTAACTGGCTTTTCCAATCAATTGGTGTAGTAGTTATCAGAAACTTTCTGAAAGTCTGGTAATTCAGAGTTGAAAACTTCATTTTTTTTCCAAAGTAAAATTTCATTTTATGTTATGAAATAAATTAGTAAACTGACAATGTGAAGCAGATTATGGCATGTGTCAATGTTTCAGCAGATTGAAATCCCAAATATTCTCCTGAAAACATTTCCTATGATATAGACCTAAAAAGAAAGGGGGAGAAAACTTTTTTTCTATCCTAGTTCAGCGTGACTTCTTGTGCAGATAAAAATAATTTGAACTCAGTTGTATTTGCCAAGTCCTCATGCAAGTATTGAATTTACTAGAAATACATCTGAAGGAAGAAAGAACTTATCACATAGGAGCCTACTTACATTCAAAATCCAATGCTTGCTTGTATCTTTTCATATGGTATGTCTTTAAAATAATTTCGAAATTAAATATAGGTTGTATGTAGCATAATAGTAATTGAAAAAAAATTGGACATCCAGGGGATGTCCATTCATTTAACTGATATTTCCTGGGCTTACCTATGAGGATATTGTGGGGGACTGTGGCAAAAGCCTTGCTGAAATTGAGACAGACAACAACCACTGCTCTCCTCTCATAGATCTGTTCTGCCCTGCTATCATAGAAGGCTATCAGTTTGGTCAAACATGATTTTCCCTCGGTAAATCCATGCTGAAGGAAGGTAGATTGCTGCCATATCATTGTGAGAGGTATAGGGATAAAATAATTTAGCTGATAGTTTGCACTAGGATATCTAGAGAAAATTTAAACTGTGTAACTGAGGCACAGAAATCAAGAATCCTTTTCAACAAATTTAGTGTTCTATGAAGAAAGACACCATGATGATACTGATTTTGATGAGATACATTAACTTCTTGGAGTGCTTTTTCTTCCTAAAGAAGGAATCTAAGGAGATTCTACCCATAAGTTCTCAGTTACTCATTTTTTAAAAAATTGTTCCAGAGACACAAGAGTCCCTAACTTTTAGCTGCCTGATCCTGCAGAATTCATAGGCCTGAAGTCATATACACTGTCTAGGAATGGGGTTACAGAAAGATGTAATGGGACTTTGAACTCCAAGGCAGAGAGGAAAGGCTGGAACTAACTACGCAGTACTGAAATGCTGAAACATACATTTTCAGTTTTGACGCTCTTAGGATTCAGGGACCTCTTTCCACTAGGGAGATATGTACAGAAGTCATTATTTTTTCCACTCATTAGTAGCTTTGAGCTTTTAAGCTACATAGGGCCTTTTGTAAATGCTATCTTCTGACTTTCAAAATTTATCAGTTTGCTGTTCTGGTTTTGTTCATTAGGATTTATTTATACAAATCACATATTTTCACTGCCATACTAATGCAGTGATATGCATGCAAGATTTGATAAGATTTGTTCTGCTGATGTCATTGCTCTGGTTGTGGAAATGTCTAGAAGCATTTTCTTATAACATGCAGGTGCAGTTTGGTGCCAGCAATAATTTTCCCAATATGTTAGCAAATCACATTCTAACTCTTGATTCATGTACCACTAAGCTGTCAGCAATCAGCCAATTGATGAAAAGTTGGCTAGCCAACTTGCAACACTTCTTTCTGTATTTTGGCAAAGACTTGATTCTAAAGAGATGATATTAATTTAATTAAAGGTAATTGATATATTGATATATCTCTATATATATCTCTTTGAGGTAATAGTGGATTGCAGCAGACAGCAAAATGCTGTGTTACAATACCTATTTTTATTATAACAAGTTTCATTATAAAACCAACTAAACATAGAATCCAGGTTGGTCTTTGAAAGGACCTTTGAATTAATAGCCATGACATTCAGAGTTGTGCTTAAGGACGGGGTGAATTATACATATCAATCTTTGAACATGGTGCCAGATTTTAAGACAGTATGTCTCAGACTCTGTTTTGCTTTGTTCTGATAGCCGCTGTACAGAGTGCTGAAATCTCTGGTGCAACAAATTGTCTCTGTCACAAGCACTGCAGCAAAGCAAATTCTACAAAACACTTCTACTGGCTTTGATGGAGGAGTCAACAGCCAAAAATGTACATAAGACTCAGTTAGAAAGGAGAAAGATGTTGTAGGCTTATACAATATTTTTAATATTTTTTAAATCAATAAAGCCACTAAGAAAGGTATGACAAAAATAGCAATGATTTTGTTAATGAAGTAACTGTTAATAGTTTAACTAAATTAAAAGTGTTTATGTGATGTCTCTTTGCCAGTTTGCTTACATGTTGTGTTTGAAACAGAGCTGACAACTAAACCCCACACACCTGCTTGCTCATTTTGTAGTTTCAGGATAGGGAGGGAATCAGAAGAGCAAAAATTAGAAAACATGTGGGTTGAGATGAAGACAGTTTAACAGGTAAAGAAAAAGCCTCACACAGAAAACACGGAGGAAATTTACCACTCCCAAAGGGCAGATAGGTGTTCAGCCATCTTCAGAAAAGCAAGGCTCCATCACGTGGAACAGTGACTTGGAAAGGCAAATGCAATCACTGCAAATGTCCCCCCCTTTCTCCTTCTTCTCCCAACTTTATATGCTGAGCCTGATGTTGTATGGTATGGAATATCCATCTGGTCAGCTGGGGTCATCTGTGCCTGCCATGTCCCCTCCCAGCCTCCTGTGCACCCTCAGCCTCCTTGCTGTTGGGGTGAGATGCAGAAAAGGTCTTGACTGTGTCAGCACTGTTCAGCAGTAACAAAAATATCCTTGTATTGTCGACACTTTCCAGAAAAATCCAAGGCATAGCCCCATACTAGTTACTGTGAAGAACATTACCCCAGCAAAAACCAATACAATACACTAAATTTTTTTTTTTTTTTTTGCTAAGAGCATGAAAAGATATAGAAATCTAAGTTGTCATTTCACACAGGGTATCAGAAGACAAAGCACTGCATTTGGTGCTTGCTTCAGATGATCTGAATTCTACTCTTCTCCTTGTTAGATGTGTTCTTATTTTTTTCTATATTCTCAGATGGAATAGTGTAATTTTAAAATTTGTTTACTGTTGCCTTGTAAAAATACAGATAATTGATGCTAAAAGATGCAAGACAGTGGAAAAAGGTACCCCAAATCTTTGCACAGTAGCAAGATATGATCATTGATCATCCCAAAAAATGTGCTTCAATGTGCATTGCAACAACAAATGCTGGATGTGCTGCAATAAAAAAAAACTATTTAAAAACATAGGTGTATGGTAATGTGGTGTTTCTGGATTTTTTTTCACGGTAGCTTTACTAAAGTATAATTTACTGTTGTATAACTAGAATGTTATTACTTTGCATTTAGTATCAATATATCAATACAAGCATATATTTCATTTGTTTAAATTTCTTTTTACAGGCTGTTATAATATTGCATAATAATCCATTTCTATAAATGCATTAGGCTAACACTACATTTAATAAATGAAACAAGATTTTTTTTCTTTTTTCTTTTGAGTAGTTTGTCATAGCATACTTGTTTTTCTCATACAGCAAGTCAACACTTACATAGTATTTCAGTGGATTACACATCACTTTTCCTGAATGTCTACATTTTCTTTCTATTTATAAATCGTCAGATATTGCTGCAGATTTAGATAATTTACCTTATATTCTTTTCCACGTTACCTATATATATATATAGGCGTATATATATAGGTGTGTGTGTGTGTATATATGTGTGTGTGTATATATATATATACATATATATATATATATGTGCGTGTGTGTTTGTGTGTGTGTGTATACATATATATATATATGTTGCTTTTTATTTTCTTATGTTGTTAGTCATGGTCTTTTTTTTTTTTTTTTCAAATATGTATGAACATCATAAATATACTCTGTGTTGTTATTTTCCCTTTTCTTCCTCAATTTCTTCATACATGAACAGAAAAATATTTAATATTGGTTAGATTTTTACAGGTCTACCATAACACATCTTCTGTTGTTCCACCTACTTTCTCTTTTTATTATGGTTTTCTTGGACAGCTTTCTGTATCTCAATATTAAAAGACATCTCAAGGATACTATTTAGAGTTAAATTATATGATGAGTGTCATCTTTGTAGAGATGAAACTTTTAGAAGATGGCAACTATGTGTTTCAAGATGTCAGTATTTCAATAATCCTTCCCACCCATTATTTTCTGCCAAATCTTTTTGAAAATCCTCAGTCAAACTGTGTGTTGATTTTATAAGCTATGAAGCAATCCTTAGCTGTGCAAGGACAGACACGGTCCTGAGGGGAAGGTGGGGGCAGGTAGAAAGAAAGGGACACGCTGCAGGGAGCGGGGTGCGTGCTGCTGAGGCGAGCACAGAGAGAAAGCTGTATTCAAACTGCTACAACTTAAATAGGGTCGGGGGGCTGGGTCCTGACCCCAGCAGCATCCTGGGAAGGTTTTTGTGAAGGGTCTGGGCCAGACCCAGCCATACAAGGCAAGACCCAACAAAACTGGGAACACAGAGGCAGGTATATACCATATAAGGGAATGGTACCCTGCTTCAGGCAGGGACCAATCAGGGGTGGGTTACAGGCCATGAGGGATAGAAGATTCCAGCAGGGACACACAAAGTGTCACACAGCAGTGAAATAAAAGAAAAAACATGTAACATTATAAAATCTTGAAACAGGACAGAACTCCCAAGTCACAGGCTGTCCCCAGGCATACTAACAGTCTATGTAACAGCAAAGTGCAACATCCATCACAGGTCTGTGTCCCTGAGGAAGCTTCTCCATTTCTGGTAGTCATCTCCTCCAACAGACAGATATTGTGCAAATCAATGTTTTCACTATTCCATTCTTGCAATAGTTTGAAATAGGAAGTCAATTATATTGTCAACTATTAATATCCACATTCTGCATAAGCAGTACTTTCTCAGAATTTTATATTAGGAATCTGTAAATTTTTCTTCTGTTTGTAAAAGTGAACACAAATGTTTGTTTGTTCTACTTAAAGATGAAATGTTTCTGGCAGTAGTTGTTCTGGAAAGGTTGGGTTTGTGCATGACCAGGAGGCTAGCAGCCATGCAGGATGACAACTCCTAGCAAGCTTGTGAATGAGTGCCATAAAAATCTATATAATATGTTTGGATATAAGTGTGGATCAGATCACTCTGAAACAAGGCAACAAAAGAGATTGACAGGAGCAGGAATAGTTTACTACCAAAAGACATTCAGGGCAGCTCAATGCTCCTTCTCTCCTTACCTTTGTCTGCTGGGCAACATAGTGCATTACATCTCAGTTGCATGTTGACCTGTCTATGCTGTCTTAAGCTATTCAGGGAACACAAAGACATATTTATTATTAGGCAGAAATGAATACCCTATAAATGCTTGATCAAAATCCACCAGTTTAATCCATATCTTAATTTTCAAAACTGAATCTATTATAATGTTCTTCTCATTAAGTTTTCCACTCAGCTGTGCTGAGCATCAGAGATTCTTTAATCTGTTTTCCTTCTATGGCATATATTTCTATATGCTGTGTATGTTTCCCCAAACTTGTTTCTTCTAACATGATTCAAATTCTCATCTGATTACCACGAGACAACTGACTAATTTGAATAATTGAACTGTGCAGTGAATTGCTTGCCCTTGCACTCCTAATACGAGGGCAGTTTCAAATCATGTGTGGTTTCTGTTAAATTTAATTATTCTACCATGTGACTCTGATGATAAAGTTCTGGGCTACCAGACAAGGGCAGTTACATTCATTCTGTCTGATTTTGCTGTGGTTCTTCTTGTGAATCTTCCTGCAATCCAACATGAAATATGATTTTCATTGTATGATAAATATGGATGTAGATTATAATTCCTTCATTGAAGTGGCTAGTGTTGTTTCCATTGGACCAACATCTTACTTCATGCACTAAACATATTTAGTAGAGAACAAATTATATGTTAAAGAGCTAGTGATACAACTTAATCATGCAGTGTTTTGTTATCACTTCTTTCTCAGCTGAGTCCTTTAACCTTCACATTTGCTATGTAATTGCATGGATTGCTCTTTCTTTCTTGCTTTTTCTTTCTTTCTAGCTTTCTATCTTTTTATCTTTCCTTTCTCCTTGTGATTTAATCATAGAGATTTAAAATAAACCGGCTTTATTGTATGATGTTTCTGTTATCCCTGCAAAATATAATTAGTATGTAACTACAGATACATAATCAAAACTCATCAACCTCACCTTTTGATCCTCTGATGGTTGTGACAGGTGCTAGAGCAGAATGTTCTTTCAGGTAGATTTCCTTAAAAGAGAAACTGAGTCTCAGAAAGGGTCACTGTTGAAGTACTGGTAAATGTTTGGATATCTCATTAAAATGAGATGAGATGAGATATCCAAATTCTGCTAGAGATTCAAGGGATTTTAAATTGGTGCTGTTGTTTCCTAATCTGTGATATCAACTTCAGTGGAATAAAATTGGCTGGAAAAACCTGGCTCTAAAATGTATTAACATGCCAACTGCCATATTTATGCAGAAAGATCACTTGAAAAATATTTTTTTGAGTGCTTTTATGTTTTTTAAGAAAAAAATGCAGGAAAAATCACTAACCACTCTTGAAATCCTCAAGATTACTTCTGATAGCTTGTACCTGTGGGAAGCAAGGAGCAATCCTAGTCTTAGTGCACCATAATGTCCTCATGCTTGCTTCTTAGTATATTGTCCAAATACTATTTTCCTGTGATGAAATACCTAGTGCAAAACTGGTAATAAGATTTGTTTTATTTTATAGAGAATGTTTCATATAATGGTCCAGTTCTTCAGATGGCATTTAAAAAAGAGGAAACTCCTTTAGCCTTTTGTACAAGCAGTACATGCAGAGCACAGAAGTGGTACAGTACTGGTCACAGAGTAACATGCCATCCATAAATGCTGATTATAAGGTAGGAAAAGGTCAGTATTTCATGAAGGCAAAGCACTCAGAGTGGCTATTAAGAATAACTTTGTTAAGTCTTGCTGGTGATGAGCTGCTTATGCATATACTCTGTAGCTCTTACTGAGAGTAAAAGGGCTCTGCCATGCACTTATATTTTCTTATTTCAATGTCTATTGAATATCAAAAAGGAAATTTGTTTAATACTGTAATTCTTTCATTGTATTTTAATATTTTCAGGGCAGGAAATCACCAGGAGAGCATGTATGTTTGAATTTCATCCATCAAAATTGGATTACTGTAATGGGCTCTACATGAGGTGGCTTCTTAAAACCACTCAAACTTCATCGGGTGCAGTACACAGCTGTTCTCTCAGTAAATGGTCCTTCTCATGAAAATAAAAAGGCTCTGCTGTATGTTGAAATATAAGTTTAAACCTATCTTCTACTTATAAAGCACCATGGGCTGTACAGCTTTTGTAGGTGTTGAAGTAAGTGTTTCTGTAGACTCCAGTGCTGAAGAATCAAACCTTAAACAAAACAAAAGAGCACATGTCCAAGGCACTCTGACTCTGTGATGGTGTATGAGCTCTAAATAGATCATATGCTCAAGATCAGATCTTGGAGATTAAATGTGAAGGAACTAGAGGAAGAGTGAATCTGTGGATTTGGAAGTTGCCTCTTCTGACAAATTCATCAGACTTTTTAGCTATCAGCATTTTTTTACTAAGAGACATATGTGTGGATGACTGCAGGTGGTGGAGGACTTAGATTTGAGAAAAAGAGGGGGTTTTTTTAACACTGGACACCTTATCAATAACATAGGTAGGAGGACTCCTGAAACTTTGAAATAAAAGCTAGGTGTCTGAAAGGGTGTATATAACAGCAAATTTAAAAATATTAGATTGTCATCCTTGCTGCTTGTTAATGAAGTGAATGAGCTATACTGAGCAGCCTATGTATAATGAATCATTTATCAACAAAGCATGACCTTTTCCTACTTGTAAATTACCCAGAAGTAGACTTTGATTTTTAGAAATCTGGCTGTTGAGAATCGTTTGATCAACTTATGTCAACAGACTTCAGTATATTTGTCTTAAGTAAGATTTCACTACCAGTAGTTTATGATTACATCAATTTCATGGATTTGTTTCTTTTCCTTATTTGGATGCCTGCAAAACTTATGAAGAATGACTTGCAAATATAGTGTAAACGTTTGTGCAAATATCTTTCTGCAGAACACGCAGGAGCCTTGAACTTTCCACGACCATACTTACTGACATCATTCCTTGTATTCCTTAAACTGACAGCCTAAGAAAAAATGAATTGAAAGAGTTGTAACAGATTTCCTTCACATCTTGAGCTTCTTTTGGTGACATTTCATCCAGTCTCACTTGTAATTCTATAGATGTTGATGGGCAGTTTCCTCTGAGTTGCCATCAGGCCAAAGTTGCATGAGCACGAGAGGACATTTGCCTGGCAGATGCTGAGAACAATCATTGTTTATGCCACTTTTTTTTT